>CM075005.1:30650015-30691891 GCA_037576675.1 Pangasius sanitwongsei
CTTCTGCAAGATGCTCAGTAACACTTACAGCTCATTTCCTTATCAAACTGCACACACTGCACCTGAGACACTGCTTTTAATTTTAAAAGCGAAGGATCGTCACATTAAATACTGACTTTGTTTCATTTATTACTGTTTACTGCCCTTTATAGTTTCATTATTTTTGAAGGCGTCTTTGCTCTGCAGCATTTCTTTGCATGTGCCTAAGACTTTTGCACAGAGCTGTATGTGTTATCATATCCTCTAATCTTCTGTTGAGTGATAATAAAAGGGAATTTACAAGAAATGCTTTACAGTCATGTAAAGACATTTGATTAACTGATAGGTATAGTAATTAATTAATAAAATACTACAGTAATGCTGAAAACTGAAACGTGTAAATATACAGTAACTGGCTGGCAACTGAGCTGCAGCGAAATTACGCTAAATGTGAGAGACTGCATTATCATACTGTAATGATCTGTAAGATTACTGTAAAATACTTACTATAACCAGTTCCTGGTAATTTGGTTTTTTAAAGTTATCATTTTTATTTTTATATAATTATTATTTTTTTAAATGTTGTGTAAAACGTCCTTAAGTGTGACAGACACCTCAGTCGGATTTCTTTTTGAGGTACTTATATGTGCCGCATGTCAAGGCTCCCAAGGAATTCTGACCAATCCCACCCACTCCCGAAGGAATTCTCACCACTTCTACGCACTTCCAAAGTAATTATGACCACTCCCACCGCTCAGTAAATCTGACCACTCCAGATAATATAGATTTATATCAATATCTTTATCCTGACATATAATTTTTGACCATTTTTATTACTTATGATAAAGGATGAATGCCTATGAAGCCTAACACACATTTAAAAATTCCATCCAAGTGCAGTCCAGGTTGTTTTTGTAAAATGTGGAAATATGTGGAAAAAAAAAAAAAAGGGAGGGTATTTGGTTTAGTTTTGTGGGTGTGTATACTCCCTTTAATAAGAAGAGTAAAGGCATTGAAAACCCACCGAAAACCCACAACATGACCCAACAGGCAGGATAAATCATCGAGCATGAGTTCAGAATGTTAGCACACGAGAGATAAATATCATTGAAGAATCATGTTACGTTACATACTTCCATGTCCTTTCAGTCATTCATCTTTATCTTGCCACTCAATCCGGAGCCTGTACCGGGAACATTGAGTGTGGTGCAGGAATACACCCTGGATGGGATGCCAGTCTATTACAACACGCCATGGATCAGCTTTGGTTTAAGCCAGATAAGCTAACTAGTAGACAGCTACGTTGGCTGATGTTGAGAAAGTGGCATATTGTGTAGTCCTGCTGTTTGCACAATGCTAAACCGGTTAGCTTTTCTTGCTTGTTAGCAGCATAAGACATGAGCGTCAGACATCGAATATTAGCTGAGGGATGATATGTGGGATATAATGTGTGTAGAGTTGATTTGGTTTGTGTCAAATGGATTTGATTTCGAATACAACTTAAGTGTGTTAAAATGTTGATTTATGATGTCAATTTATGAAAATATTTCACGAGTGCATCACTTTTCTGGTCAAGTTTTCTGGATGTGAGAAAGTTTTTTTTTTTACATACTGTCTCCTAATGATAGTTTTTAATGCAAGTCAGTTAAGCTAACCGTAATTACAGCAGATGTTTTTAGAACATTGTAAGGGCGTTGCAGCCGAACCTTCTTAAATCCTGTTAAATGCGTGCCGAACGTTCTGATAACACTCTCTGTTAGCTGGATACTTGCTGACGTTCCTCAGTATGGATGGGAGAATAGAAATCTGGGTTGCTGCCTATGCTAAGTGCAGTACAGTGTGATTTTAGATGTGCCAAGTCTCAACACATCCGAGGACAGTGAAGACATTCCTGATAGCTTTGTCTTAGTTCCACTGTCACTCTGCCTTTGATTTATCTGTATGAAAGATTTAGAGGCTTTGCGCTATCTAGCTGTTTCTTCAACCTTAGTCCTTATCTAGGTTTTGCCTGGTGACCACATTTCCCAGTTGCCTAGCAACACTGTGCTCAAAACTTTACACTCCTATGTTGATGAAAGTGGCCTGTTTTGACTCACGAGCTCCGTGTCTGACTGTGTATTCGAAAATAAAAACCGCGATCCCAGGAGTGAGAGCAAACCAAAAATGGCATAACTGTGTGTTATTACAGAGAGGAAATGACCACAGGCATGAAAATACCAGACATACTAAACAAGGCTGCAGACTCACCAAGGTTAACCACTGTCGTATATTTTACAATAATCAACTGTCTGTATCTTGCAGGTAAACATTTATATATATATATATATATATATATATATATATATATATATATATATATATATATGCACTATTGAGCTTAATTCTTGGCTAAATGTGCATACAGTCAGAGAGAAATCAGAATAATCAGAATAGAGATTGTTATATGGTATTCAGAAAGGGAAAGCCAAACTTGTGAACTCAATCGATTTTATGTCAATATCTTTATCTTAACATACATTTAACTTTTTGGCCATTTTGTTACCTCTGTGACCTCTGAAGCCTTGCATATATTTTAATGTTGCCTCAAACTTTTGCACGTCACTGTAGTAGTAATATTTTACCTATTGTTAGCTCGTTTGTCGCACTGTCTATGTGTCATGCTGTGTGTTTATGCCGTTCCGGGTTAATGATGAATGAAATCGGAAATGAAACTATTCCACGTGAATGGATCCGTATTCTGGTATTTAATACTCAGCTAACAGTTTAAATCCAGTTTCCTGAGGACCGGATCCTAATGAGAACTGGAATGATGTACCCGAGCTTTGGGTGTGGTTGGCATGATCTGTGGCACAAACAAAACGACGGTTATTTGGCTTTGTGCACCAAGACTGAAAGAGATATGACCCGAGATACTGTGCTTTCAGAGAACTTGAGAACCTACAGAAGTGAAATGGAGAATAAAGTCAACAGTTTATTACCAGGCATGTGGGTGTGACACGCACGCATCACCATTACTCCAATCCCAGCATTTAACACAATCCTTTCTGATACCCATCCAAGATAACTCAAACTGTACAAGTCTGACCTTGTGCGATAGTTTCTAATTCTTTTTCTCAGCACCAGGCTTCAGTTCCTGGAACTCACACTCATTCGTGTTCCTTTTGGCTCCACGCTACATCGTTCATCGTTCATCGTTCAGGGTCAGATATCTTAGCACAGTTACAGCTTTTGTACCGAAGCATGCGATCTTATGAAATCTCCTCTGGAAACTTATAACCACTATAATAACTACAGTAATGCTAATAACACTATTCTCAATCCTCCCGCCTTATAAATGGCTTAGGTCAATCAACACAAACACACACACACACACACACATCCAGGATCAGGGAGAGCAACAGAGTTGTTGTTTTGGCAGCTGTGCAAGCAAAGAGCTTCTGAGGTGAAACTCTGAGGCGATACTCTATGTATCTGTCTGTCTGTCTATCTATCTGTCTGTCTGTCTGTCTGTGTATTACAGGATTGCTTTAAGACTACACAGTAAGCCCGACTAACCCCTAAAAGCTCATTAAAATGCGGCAATAAAACGGTCACCATAGTGACTATATTATTCATCACTCTTAATGGAATTCAATATTTTAACAAATCAAATGATCAGATATCTCACTGTAATATCGCGCTGTTCATTTAACGCAAACCGTTTTTCGGTGGACTCAGAGGAAAGGTTAGGATGCATGTGCAAGCAGACAAAGTGAAACTGTTCTATAAATCAAAAAATGAAAACAAAACAAATCAAAACAAGAAGGAGAAGCTGTAAACACGGCCATATCCAAAGGACAAACCAGTACAAAGATGGCAACGTGAGGTGTCCTGAGCTCTCCGTGTGAAAACACACACTGTACTCGTGGAGCTAACACACTTTGTTCTGTCTGTTTTTTAGGTGGAGAGAATCACAGCTGTGGAGCGTTCACTACAGCCATCATCGTCGTTTGTGCGCTGTGTGTCCTGCTGTTTCTGATCATAATCGTTCTGCTGATAAAGATGCAGAGAAGAGCTTGCCGTCATTCGAAACCGTCAGCCAACGGCACTGTAAGCAGGAAAAAAGAGCTTGAGGTCTGCTTGGGGATTGTGAAGGACAGAGAGGTGTCTGTGTCATCAGATCACTTATCACCATGAGCTATGTGTGTTGGGTAAAAATCAAAACGTCTTACACAGATGCCTATATAGTCCTGAATCCCATGATGCCTTGCACAGGACCACTGCAACTAAATACCTTGTGCTATACACTAGTGCGAGGAATGCAAAGTAGTTTCGCATTTTGCAATTAAAATAACACGCTGCATTTTTAAAAAAAAAAAAATCTTATTAACTTCAAGAATGAGAAAAATCATTGTTGTCGTTCTTTTCTTTTGCACTATCTAAAATACGGGAGCGTACGAGAGCAAGGTTAAACGAGGTGATGTATTCCAACCCCTCCTTTTATCTCCAAAGTGTCTTCGATTCACTCTAAAAGAAACACTACGATGAATGAAGCTGAAAGGAATTTATGATATCATTCGTTAAAGTGAATGGAGGTTTTGTGAAGAGTAAAAACAGAAACCGGGAACACAAAGGAGGCGTGCGAGAGGTGTGTTCGATTGGATCATTTTAAAAAATGCGTAGCCGTTGATTTGGTGAAATTTTCCGTAAGGAGACATTTATTTAGCATTTATGGAAGGAGTCTCCAGTGTCAGCACTTTGTAACTGTAAGTGTTCCTGGGACATTTTCAGTAGCTTCTTGGGAGTCATTTTTAAAGAATATTATTCATAAAAGAATTTTGTTGGGTAAGATGATACAGAAATGAAGGAATGTTTCTCTACGTCTTTGTCCTTACGCTGTGACTTGCTGGTAAAAGAACCTCTTTCTTTGTGCTGTAGCGAGGAACAGCGATGTATCTTCCATTGAGGAAAAGAGAATGAATAAGCCACGGAACATGAAACACTTATTAATCATAAATCATAAATCTTTTTTTTTGTGTGTGTGTCTTCAGACAGACATCCTATTGTGTGACACGAGATCGTTTTCGAACCCTGAGGCGAAAAAAAAAAACAAAAAAAAACACCAGAACAAGTCATACCTGCTATGAACAAGGTGACAAACATCACTGCTGTGAGTGGACTTGAATGTTTCTGGTTTTGTTTTGTTTTTTTTTTGGCTCTGGATTTATCATTTCAGACCATCCCCTCTTACTGTCATTGGGCTCAGATCAAAAGTTCCCAACGGACAACTGATCCACTCTTCCGTTACATGAAACTAGCTTTTTTTTTTTTTTTACTCGTCGGGGTGTTACATAAAAATGTGTGTGCGTGTGTGTGTGATGTGGAGCAGCTGAGCTGTGTGTTTATACTACTAAACTGTTTATACAACTACACTATACAACTTGCATTGTTTAAACCTGATTAATCCTGCCTTTCTCACTGAATAACCAACATATACAACACATTTCAAGCACACATTCCCTGTGTGTGGTGCCGTTATAGGAAAATAATCAATAACGGCGTGGTGTGATGAAGCGGTGTTATCGGATACCACTCTGAAGTCGATTAGTTTCCTACAACAGCAAGTTCGTCAGGTTTTAATCCTCTTATACCACAGCGATTTATCAGTGCTAACAATTTTTATTTATGAAAGAAAGACACATCTTACTTATTATCCATTTATGGTTACATTTAAGTTAGTTCCATTTCTCACTTAGATTATGGCAGCTAGAAACAGTCGTTACCTCGTCAAAGCGTAAACTCATCTGTCCTGAAGATGTCGGAAAAGTTCAAGTTGCTGCTTTACCTCTGACACTGGAGACTCCTTCCGTAAATGCAAAATGAGCGTCTTAAAGGTTCCCTCACAGGAAACTTCACCCTGTTGACGATTGCACACGTTTTAATCCACCGTGAATGAGCTGTTACTATAGAAACGATAAGCGCATTAGTATAAAGCTATGATTTGCAGCTACACTACTATCAGAGCTGCTGTTATAGAACATTAACAAACACTTCTTGACCAATCAGAATCCAGAATC
The DNA here is from genome assembly GCA_037576675.1 of Pangasius sanitwongsei. NCBI lineage: Eukaryota > Metazoa > Chordata > Actinopteri > Siluriformes > Pangasiidae > Pangasius > Pangasius sanitwongsei. The sequence continues at coordinate 30,656,051 of CM075005.1, forward strand.
CAACAGCGCTGTGGTATAAAAGTAGTTATCATATTGTAACTAAACCTGATCTGATTAGTTAATAACACAATGAGAAGAATAGGCATGCGTTGATGATTGTACAGCCGAGTTGTTTTGTAGAACTTTACAGGTTTTAAAGATATGTTTTATAATGACGCTTTGTAATACACTTTGTTTTCTGAATAAATGTATGAAACCTGGTGTAAGCAGCAGTTCTTCACAGCTGTAATAAAGGCATCTTGAGTCATCCTGCTCCACTGATGTTACCCTGCAGGTTAAAGTAGATGTGTTCGAGCGTGACAGTGGTCAAAAAGCATCTCTCCTGACTCAGTCAGTGCACATGTGTTAGTGTCTTGTTTTTTTATTCTCGACTATGATATGTGTATAGAACAGACAACACACAGATAATTCAGATTTAAAAAAAAAAAAAAATAATAATCTCCTGGGTAATTCCAGAAAATCAGACTCACAATCTGGCTCCTTTCTGTATTTGTAAGAAATGTGGCACTGTGAGGTGTCGGAACTCAGAGTCCCCCGTCTGAGCGGACACGTTCGGGTGGATTAATACTGTTTTCTAATTACCTATATTTCACTTTTTGTCTCAGTCAATCAAATAAAACTAATGAAGAATCTTCAGTCGTTGGATGAGAAGAAGCAAACTTCTTCATTGCAGAAACGATACACTACGTTCCAATGAGCTCAAGGAAGGTGAAGGTGACACAGCAATGTCACGCAGGAGAGTTGAGTCCTCCAAATTCCCCTGCATATATCCCCAGACGCCTCCCCTTTTTGGTCCGCCTGTGCCAGTAATTTCCCATTATCTTCAGTTTAAACTCCTCCTGTCCTATTTTACATGCACCCCACCTTTACCTTGAATCTCCCCTTCATTTCCAGTTACTCAGACTTGTTGACTTGTTCTCCAGACACTTCTGTTTTCTTGAGAGTCTTCATCCTGTTTTGATGCCTCCTGACCCCTGGCCTAGTTAGCAACCTGCTATATACGAGCCCTCGCTTTCTTTCTTCACTTTATTTTGTACTCATTCTCTTTGTACCGAATCGACAACGCGTAGATTTTTTTCCTGCTACATGAGAGTTTTGCTTTATTCTCATTTTGTTGTTTTATGGCTGCAGCTATTATGTGATTAAAATGCATCTTTGCAACTGCAGCTGCTCGTGCTCGTACTGCTTGCTTAGATTTCCTGCTTGTGGTGGTCCGTATGGCCGCTTATGCTTGATTAACTTGTACCAAGAGATAATGCTTCTAACATATCTTGCCCTAAAGCTAGCTTTAAGGCTCATTTATACTCCTTTGGTTTTAATTTTAATTAAATTCATCTCTGTGAAGTTGGCACCCCATATAAATAAATTGTCACCAAAACTATACCATTCGTTTGTGCCGTGTTTGTGCTGATTTGTGCCGCAAAAACTAACGTTTGTGCTGTGTTTGGCGTTCAAGATATCAAACATTTTAAACAAAATATTTATATGCAAATTTAAAACAAATTACACTTTAATCTTCTCGAGCAAACGTTTGTTACAGCGCAGTCACTCAACTTCCTTGGTAGCGTGTGTACCATTTGTTTTGAATCAAATTAAAAAACACTGGGATAAGAAATGATAATAAATACTTGGTACTTTGAACGAACGGCGCCTGTTTTGCTTCATCTCTGCCTGCTTCATAGACAGCGATGCAGCGGCGCTTTAATGCTTCAGCCAGTCCGGCTCTCGTCGTCGTGAGTCTCAGCTGCGTCGTATAGCTGCACTGCATTCTGGGACACCGAGTCCAGCGTTTGCTCCGACGTCTCCCCTGCTTCGACGCTGGATTCCTCATTAATATCATGTTGAATGTCTCTGGAAAGTGAAAAACTGAGTGAGGAAAAACAAGGAGCTATCACTGAAACTGTACGTTATCTGTTATGTTTAAGATTGTTGTCATTTTTCTCTACTGTTAAATGCGCTAGCAATAAAAAAATAAAAAAAATAAATAAAAAAAAGCACTCCTGTGACATCACTACACCACACAACCACTAAAAATACAGCACCAACCAACAAATTAACACCAGGATCACTAAACACATCAGAAATATTCCGATATAAACATATTTAATGTGTTTCAGGGTGGAGTTTTCCTTTAAACACAGTTTCATGATGTCTTCATCGGTGCCAGCTTTGAAATGAAAGCACTGTGACAATTACATCAAAGTTATTATTATTATTATTATTATTATTATTACATTTATAATTTTTCCAGCAGATTATTCCTCCCAAGCTGCTTGCTGTTCACACACACACACACACACACACACACACTGAAGATGATGTGACCCAGTGGTGAGCATGTACAAGCCGTGGTTATAGAAACAGATACTAGGCCTGTGAAGTTTGTCATTTTTATACAAATTATTATGACACAAAAATATGCAGGACAACAGACCAGAATTAGAGAAACTCCCATTTCAAATGGAGACAATATGGATGCAAGAAAAATACTGTGATTTAAAATGATTTTATTTTATTTTATTTTTTTTAAAAAGGAGCGCTTTTCACCTCCGAGCCGCTGGGTGTCGCTGTGACTCCCGCTGACTGAGTCGCTGGCAGCAGAACAAATGGTCTCAGTGGGTGAGTGTTTCAACGCTTCAGCACAAGAACCTCTCATTGTTTCACATTTCATTTATTTGCATTTCTGGAGAGATTTAAATACCTTTTGCAAAACTTTATAGCAGGAATAAATGACTAAAATGCACTCGCGCGCGCTGTTTCCAAGAAACGCTAGCACGTATATACACACTTCCGTAAACACTTCCGTAGTGTTAACTAAATAGGGGGGGAAAAGGTGTTTGAATAGCAAACATATGGGTGTAAGATAGTCCCTAAACTTAGTATCTAATTAATAAAACTATAAGTACAAATATGGATATTTTGCTGTAAGAAAAACTCGCGTTATTAAAGTTTTAACAGGGTTTGTGCGTCGTCGCTTGAAAATGGCCGCTACGTCGTTTCCATGGTAACGGATCAGTCCACTAGAAAGGAAAGTGTAGGGGGGCGGACGGACGAACGAACTACGAGCTGTTTGTGATGGAGGATATTTTATTCACACATTGCCTAATATTTAAATAAACCGTAAGCACGTATGTATAAATATACACTCGTTTATGTAATAAATAATTAATAAAGTTAAAGTAAACATTTACCTAAAATAAACTTCCCCCTATGCTATTACCTATTAAGTGCAATGTAAACTCATTTATCCAATTTTTTTTTTTTTTTCCAATTTTTATTTATTGAATTTTCCCTCCAACAAATCTGATCTTTTTTCAAACGGTGTCCTAGATTGGATACGTGTCTAATAGAAGACCAGGTGCACCACAATAATAATTACACACAATAATAATTACATTTTCTCCTTCACACTATAATCCTAAACAGAGAGAGAGCTGTTCTGCTCATGCAAAATGAAACCTCAGTGGTTTTAGATGATGATGATGATGATGATGATGAGAGATGAGTTTTTTTTTTCTGTGTAGTGGAAGTGCTGTGTCTTGTCCTGGTCGCTGCGTTATGGGGAGCCACCAACCCCTTCCTCAGGAAAGGAACCGAGGGCATCGAGCACGTTAGGAGAGGAGACAAGATCTCCCAGTTTCTGGCTGAAGTCAAGTTTCTGTTCCTCAACCTCAAGGTAGAACATTTCCACATCACTCTCAGCTTCTCATATAAGTACAGAAGCAATAAAAGCTTTACACCCTGTGCAGTGCACGATATGTTCTTATATAAGGAGCCAAGTGCTCTCCATAGGGTATGAAATAATGGCTTTGACGCTTTACATAGTCCTGGGATTCAGAAGTTTGGTTTCTCAGATTTGGGAAGAACATAATCTTCAAATAATGAAATATGTAATGCAAAAAAAATTGGAAAACTCATAACTTGGGATGTGTTGCTAATCAAAGGCAAAGGCTGTCCGCACACTGAATGAAAACCAGACCACAAAGGTCTATCAAAATATATATGTATTATTTTAGACTTTCATAGTGAAAAAAAGTGCAAAGATCAGTCATCTGGGGATGTGTTGCTAATAAAAATGATAGTAATAAAATGAGTTTTTAATCCAACCTCTACATACTAATATCAAGGATTTTAACTATCGTCGTATCACACGATGCGTAGACTGAATGACGTGTAATGACTCTGTTCTCTGTGCAGTATCTGGTGCCGTTTCTGCTGAACCAGAGCAGCTCCGTGGTCTTCTACCTCACCCTCGCTACAACAGGTCACTTACACATCGTACATTTTTAAGCTCAGATCATCACTGTGTCAAGGTGTAAAAAAGATGGATCCATGCAGTCCACCTTTAAATGTGGGCGAAATACAGAGCTTAAAAGACAGAGTGATGAGTTTAAAGACAGATTCATGAGTTTAAAAGACAGATTTATGAGTCATGAGACAGATTGATGGGTTTAGAAGACAGATTGATGAGTTTAAAAGGCAGATTGATGAGTTTAAAAGGCAGATTGATGAGTTTAGAAGAGATTCATGAGTCATGAGGCAGATTGATGAGTTTAAAAGGCAGATTGATGAGTTTAAAAGACAGATTGATGAGTTTAGAAGGCAGATTGACGAGTTTAGAAGGCACATTGATGAGTTTAAAAGGCAGATTGATGAGTTTAAAAGACAGATTTATGATAATGGCTGATCATCAACATGGGAAATGGTTCTGGATGTTGCAGATTTGTCTCTGGCCGTGCCGACGGTCAACTCGCTCAGCCTCGTGTTCACGATGTTCACTGGGAAACTGCTCGGGGAGGAATTTGGAGGAAAAAGTGGGTCTGATTGTTTTAATTCTTTTTTGTATTATTGTTTCAGTATCATGTTTCATTTCTGTTTTCTGTTTTCTCACTCAGTTCGCATTCAAACAGGCTTTACTGATAAGACCATGATGAATTACAGTATTGCAAAAGCGTATAAATCTAAATGAAGTCATGAACCAATTCAGTAACATTTCAAAGGTTTTTTGAGATCATGTATTAACACACACTCGTCGACATGCTCCTCCTTTCTCCACTCGCCTGGAGAATGACTAAAATATTTCAAAATATTTGTTTTTTTACTTTCATATTGGGTGTTACCTACCCAAATTCTCCATCTTTGTATGATGAGTAGACTGCTTGGTAGCTAGCACAATTTAAACATTCCTCCTCTCTCTCTCTCTCTCTCTCTCTCAGATGCAGTGTTGGGGATGGTGCTCGTTACAGCTGGTGTGACGCTGTGTGTGTTGAGCTCTGTCTCAGAGGCCGACAGTGCAGGAGTCCACACCACGCCATGAATCTAGACCAGAACTATCTTTATGTCATGGTGAACATCAGTTCTTTGAGTAGGACATGTTCCCGGATTGATAATCCTTTATAACCGGTCATTGCCGTGGGATGTGACGTCATCATCGTTCGCCTCACACTTCTCCAGTTGTAAATACGTGAAAATTTTCAAGGCGGTAGATATTACCATGACCACGTCTTCCTTTTTTAAAATATGTATTTATGTAAGTTATTTCTTACTACCCTAATAATAATAATTACGACTCAGTGTTATTGGCTAACTTTACTAAATATTGATCCTTGATTTCTTTAAAAAATAATATTGAATCTGCACCTTCCTCATCACTCATTTAAGCGAGGGCTCTTGGTATTCGTATTCACTGCTGTTAAGACGAACTAGATGTTTGGCGTGATGACTAGCTGAGCTAATGTTAGCTAGCTGTGCGTACAAACTATTAACAGTGCTAGCATTCATACGACTTAAATGGATGACTGCAGCTGAATATAGTGTGACTTTTCCTGCCTGGAAGCTGTCCAGGAGGGACTTCTGGTGGCTAGAATGAGTAGCAGAGACATAGTGAGGACACATTGGATCTCTGTGATTGGTTATAAAAGTCATGTCCTAGTTGAACAAATCACATCCATCTGTGTGTTATAAATGGATTTCCACTGATGGCTGTTTATGTCCAGTAAAACTCCATTAGAGTGGAAAAATGTCTTCAAGCTTAAACAAGTTCAGTCACTCTTTACTACTAGACATTTGATCTAGACAAGACCTGCATGAGTCAGATCCGTTCTACGGACCAAGGATTACAGCGCATTGGTATTTAACACTTTATAGCTAGTCAGTGATCGTTTTTTTTCCTCTTATGGCTCCCTAAGTATCCATGTGCTTCTGGTGTTAGAATAAGTCCAAACTGTCCTTATGCTGATTTCTGAACGAAACAGATTTTTATCTTGGAAGCACAAATGTTTTTTTTGGTGAACTTTTTTTGCCAGGACATGAAAATGAATCTCCAGATCACGCCAATGTGGCGAAATGAAACTGGGCTAGAGAACAGAGTGTAAGATTTATGTGAGTGCATGTAAGAAGATCCAGCTTCGGAATTGATTCCCAGCTGGACTGGTTTTACGCCCCACAGGTACAATGGCACAAAGACTCACTTCTGCTCCTTTTTCAGCAGGAAGACACTACATTGTTTTGTTTTGTTTTTTTGTTTTTTTTTGCTTTTTGATCAGTTACACAACTTTTCTGGTAAACCTCAGGGAACAAAACGAACAGATAGTTGTCCTGGCTGATGCTGGTAAAATTAACTAGAACCATTTCTTAATACCAAAACTACTTGAGTGTAAATACACAGCTGTAATGTCATTATGTGATATGTGATATGTGAGGAATAAAACAAGCTGCTGTGGTACAATAAATAAACGACAGGGTGGTGGTGATGAGGTGGAGTTACCACCTGTTACCACCCTGAAGTTGATTATTTTCCTATAACAGCATGTCACAGCAAATACCATTGATTACAATTTTTTTTTTTTAGTTCTTAAATAATGATAAACAGCCTCACTTTTTTCTCTGAAGGAAAAAAAAAAAAACCCAGTGGGTCGTGTTACTGAGAAACCGAGAACCAATCAGAATCGAGAATTGAAACTCTCATCTCTGATTACTGTAAATAGTATTCTATAAATGTGTAATAGAGTTTTTTTTTTTAAATTATTATTAATTAGAATAATTCACTGAATTACCTGCCGTGTTATGAGTGATATTATTATTCACACGTTAAAGCAAACTGGATTTTTCTTCATAGTTTCTGACGGTTTATTGTTAATACTATATAACCTGAAATATTAGTACACATGAAATAAGAGGACATAAAAATTTCACATTTTATCTATAGGTCTGAGAAAAGTAATCACAATTTTTCTAAATTTGTTTGGGAATCCCATGAAAATCCGTACACACAAGCACAAGCTCACATTAACCCCTTAAACTCGCAGGAGCTGTCGGTGTGTCCCGACTCACTCTCGCAGCTACGTAGCTTTAATGTTACTGTCACTGCAGTTACAGAATAAGAAGCTGGGGGGATGTAAAGGGTTAAACTCAGACTGCGAGTGTTTCAGGTTCACGCTACAGACTTTCACAGTGATTCTATTCAAGGCTCAAAATGAAGCAGATTCACAACAATTTGCACAAGTACTAAAATATCCCACTGCTTGCTCCAGACTTCACGTAAACAGGATCTCTGTACCATTTCCTGAACGTTTCTACTGATTCATCATGAAACTAACACAAAAGACGCACTAATACGCGTGAACATCAGGCGTAAAGTCAGTGCAGTCTGCTGTTAGGGGTGAACGATGAGCATCAATCTCAGTATTACAGATTTTAAAGGGTGAATTCAGCAACTTTGATGGCCATGATTGTGCTTAATAGTTTTTATGTACTTTTTATATCCATTTGCATATCCATGTTTAACGAATTAACATATTTTTATATCCACGGTTTTGCAGGTCAACAGCTATCATTGTTGAAAAGTGATAAAATGGCTGGGTTGTTTGGTTGTTTTTTTTTTTTTTTTTTAATGACGGCAAAAGGATTTTACACACGAACTTCATATTTGGTCAAAAGCAACAAATCTCTGGAGCCAGAACAGCATTTTTTTTTTTAATTGTAATTTTTTTTCAATATAATTTTTAGGTGTCAGTAATCTTGTCACATTCTTAAGGAAAAAAAAAATACCCTTTCTCTTGAAGGGTGCCAATAATTTTGCAGTTGACCATCTTTTTTTTTTTTTTTTTTTTAAATACATTTTTACGTATTTGGTCAAATAAAACGAATTTGGAGCCTGAGAGCCTCTTTTTTATTATTATTATTATTTTTTTTATTTTAATGTTGATGCAAAAAAATTGTTTGTATTTATTTCAAATATTTTATGGGGGTCACAAATTTTTGCCACATTTTTGAGAGAAAATACTTCTTATTAAAATAAGTTCCTATTTTGTTAGACAAAAAAAAAAAAAAAAGGTAATTTCTCTACAGTTATTTTTGCACGTTCTCTTAAAGGGTGCCAATAGTTTTGGAGTTGACGGTTCTAATCGAATATCCGTTATTTAAAATCATTTTTTTGGGGCGCCGGTAATTTTGCCAGGTTTCTGACAGAAACGGTTCTTATACGAGCGGTTGTGTTAGAGAAAAGGGAAACTATTTTTGCGCATTCTCTTAGAGGGTGCCAATAATTTTGGAGCTCACGTTATTCTAATCAAACACCCAGATCGACGTTTTTTTTTTCCCCCTCATGTGTCGTAAGCGAAAGGTGAATATTTAAAGGTGGTGTGATACTTTTTTTGTCTTTGTATGTGATGCTGACCTCATCGCGCACCGTATCGGCTAACAGCGTCTCATTAGCGTCTGTCGTCACGTGCCGGGGGTCGAAGACATTCACGGGCGAATAACTTCACGATCCGTAAAGTCTACATGACGCAGCTGTAAGAGAACGGTCTGGAGATTGTATTACGGACATGTTGCGCATCAGGAACAGTCTGGAGAACGTTGCTCAGGAGATGATTAAGGTTAAAAGCTAGACTTTACACACTATGGGGGTATTTATTTACGGTTGTATCTGATATATATAATTTCTATCTGGGTCACTCTCTCTGTTGTGAGGACGAGGAGGGAGGACGGGCGTGGTCCTGCGTCTCCGGCTCTTCAGCTTCCTGAGGACGTCCATCCTGAAACACACACACACACACACACACACACCGTGCAAAGTACACAGTGAAATACCAACCCGTGTCAGTACAGGCGTCTGTGAAAAAGTTAATGAGTAATACAAACATGTTTATACTTTAACATTTCTGCTAAAGCCAAAAAAAAAATAAAAATCATTTATAAATTTTTTTTTTCTACTCAGCAAATTAGTCTACATTGTTTTAAAGGTGCAGTCTGAGATTTTTTTCTGTAAAGTGTTCCTTAAAATGGAAAAAATAAACCTGAGAGTCATAATATTTTTATGCAGCTGATCTCTTTAGTTTCTCTGTTTTGGTCTTTTGTTTAAAATTTTTATTCCGGGCTGGAAATGAACTCCGCCCCCTCCGCGGAACAAATCACATAATAATAATAATAATAATAATAATAATAATAATCATAATTACCCACTGCACCTTTAAATTTGTTTTCGTTTTTAAAAAGCTTGCAGTTTGCATTCAGTTAGTGCTTCATGTATCGTGTTGTTATTTTGATATTTCATTTGAAGAGTAATGTGTTGCTTTAGTTTTGATTTTAGTTCATTTAAACTGTTTTTCATTTTCAGATTGCTTCTTCAGTGGGCCACACACATTAAAGCTGTCCTCTCTGACCATGACTCCAACATGATCTGCTGCTTCGGCCATTTTGGCCAAGTTTGGCATGTCATAAGCTAGTAATCTGCGTCTATAAATAAATAATTCAACTTTAATCCTTACCATTAACTCGATTGAGGGAGTCTCTGAATATCGCAGCCACGTTTGCTGCGCTCTAACCCTCACTACTCCTGACGAGCCTCTGGGCTTACATTACTGTCTTTTTAACCCGGCAATAGCCACGGTATGTATTCATTAAATTATTCTTCATCTTAGCATTCGGTCACAGTGTGCATTTCCTTCACTTTTTTCATTTTTGTTTGTCTGCTGCCATTTTTTTCTTCTAGTTCTTTCTTCCAGGCAGGTGCTGGAGGTGTCTACATCTCGTTATACTTTTTTATACATAATTTTATAAGATAAATAAATAAAATATTCTCATTCAGCTCTTATTTTTTGCCGTTTCCTCTGATATAGTTCATCCAAGTAGAGCTCAAGTGACAAACATTACATTGTCACGCAGCGGAGATGAATTGTTTCTTCGATTTTTTAAAAATTTTTTTAATGAACTGGGCGTGGCTCAATGCGTTGTAAAGTTACGTTCAAATCCACTCTAATTTTAAAGAAAATAATTTACATCATCTTTTTTTTAATTTATTTCAATTTCATGATTAATGTTTGTATATTTTTAGTTGTTTTTTTTTAATTCAATTAATTTTTGTATGCATTCCGTTTATGAAAATGCTTTTACATATTTCACCGTCTCCATGTTCCTCCTCTGATTATCATTTTTCCTCCTTGACCTCCTCAAATCAGTTTGACACAAAAAAAAAAAAGATTTGCTTGTTTATTTTCAGTCGTTCTGTAATTACTGCATTTGTCTCCACCCACTTTATCATCTTGGCCTCTTTCCTGTTCCAGGTCTTCGCTGAGTACGTCCTCGTCCTGCTCTTCCGTCTCCCCGTTCGGAGAAGAGCTCTGTCTCGGTAACGAGGTCTCTCCATCAGACGGCCCGTACTCCTTCGCGTTGTGCTCTCTGTCGCTAGGAGACGGACTGGAGTGTGCAGATGAGGTCATGTGCTCATCAGGTGCTCCTGTCTGAGTGAGCCAGAGGACAAGTCGTCAACGAGGTTAATTAGAGCAGAAGATTGTGCTCTGTAATGAATGTCTCTCTCTTTCTCTCTCTCTCACACACACACACACACACACACACACACACCTGATGCATGTGATTTGTCGTTTCTGGTTGGCCCTCATCAAGTTCCTCGTCCTGAACGACTTCAGCAACTCTCTGGAAAAGAAGACAATAACATGATCTGCCAGAGAAACTATAAATCAACTTACACAGTGAGGTTTCTCACGCATAATCTGCCAGTCTGAGAAAATTTTTTTTTGATAAACTGGACAGCAATAAATAAATGTGTTTTTGGTTGTATTTGTAATTGCCATAGTTAAACTTTTTTTTTTTTTTTTTTTTTAGAAATTCACTAACATTTATTTGCCTCCATGTTTTAGGTACAGAACGAGGCCACAGCTCACATACTGAGGACTACCATGAGCTGTTTTTAATTTCTAATTATTTTTAATTTCTATAGTTTCTCTAGTAAGAAAGATTATTAATTAATTACTGAAAGCAGTACAAATGATAATTCTGTTAAAACTGGATCTTGTAAGTGAAAACAGCTGTAAGTAAGTAAGTAAATAAATAAATAAATAAATTTACTGTAGTTTTGAATGTGAAAACTCAATGATATTATCAATGATACCTCAATGATAATCAAGTTGATATAACAAAGCAAAATAACACTAGTTTGTGTGTTTACCTTAATAAACATGCAATTTGGGGCGTTTCTATGTAAAAATTGGAAAATACAGGGCAGCGTTGATGCAAACAGATTAACTTACAGTGTGACTTACTGTCTTTTACATCCTGGGAACTGAGACTGCGTGTGTAAACCAATATGATATAAGGTACTAAATTTGCAGAGGTTCGTTTATACTATTTGAAAGTGTTTTATTTCATTTTTCTAAATTATGTTACTGAATAAATACTGAAAACATTTCTTGAAATTATGACTGTTACAGCTGCAAGGTTGGTTTTATATTAATGTTTGTAGCACAAACACGTCCGATGCCAACTGCATTTAACCGGGTTTCGTTTTATTTATCTTGTAAACACAACACACTCATGTCTATGCTCATATTTTCCATTTATTTTTTCGTTTACTACGCATGTAATGCTGTTCTGGTTCAGCGAGTGACACATACAAATGAAGTAAATCATGGCATCAGACTTTTGGACATTAACGAGGGCTAGGAGTGGAGACTGGAGTGACAGGAAGAGCTGATGGATGTCAGTCGAGAGTGAGTGAAGATGAGTTCCCACCTGATCTACAGGAAGCTCCACAGCCGTGCTCTCATCCTCAGCCACCTCCTCAGCTCCTCGCACCTCCTCTCTCCTCCTCCCTACGCCCTTAAACACACTCTCATGGCCTGCAGGAGACACGCACAAGATTCTTATTTCTTTTAAAACCCACAGCACATACGCAGCTCTGTTTATTACTAAGAAACGTTATTGAATTAGTTTCCTTTGGGACTGTATTTCTGGAATAAGGCACGGCTTCTCTGTTAGTTCCTATGAAGAAGGCGTGGCATGGCCACATCTCTGAGGATCTGTCCTGGCAACATAATACTTCAGTTCTGGTTAGGAATTGGGCACAACAGCACCTTTTCTTCCTGAGGGGAGTGACAAAAGTCCATCTGTCTCCCCAGATCTCAACACGTTTCTATCGCTGCACCGTTGAGAGCATCCTGACCGACTCCGTCACAGTGTGGTATTCCAGCTCCACAATGTCTGAAAGGAAATCCCTGCAGAGGCTGGTGAAAACCGCCCAACACATCACTGGCGCCCAAACCCCAGCCACTGAACATCTTCACAGGAGTAGATGTCTACGTAGAGCACGCAATATCATCAGGGGATCCCATCCCATCCCACCATCATCCCATCCCAGTCCCAAACTGTTCAACCTCCTTCCTTCCTGGAGGAGATACAGGAACGTTTGCACCAGAACCAGCAGGCTCAGGACCAGCTTCTTCCTCACAACCATCACCCTGCTGCTACACCGTTAGGCCACTGATGTTTTCACTGCATCGCTATTCTATACTGTATATTCTGTATTATCTCTCTATATACATCTGTATATTATCTGTATATACACTGTATATTATCCATAGATAATCTGGTTATTGTTGTATATACAACGTACATATCTCTTACATATGTGAGTGGTGACTAAACCTCAATCTTTTGCAACCAGGGACCCCCTTAACTGAAAATGTAAATTTTATGAACATAATCTAAACGTTTAAATATCAAGATCATTATTTAAATATGTACACATTCCTGAACCTCCTCTCCATGCTCTTACCTGCGTTTCTGGCCGCAGCTCTGTGTGGGGGTCTGTGTTTGCGCACTCGGACGGGTTTGGCGTAGAATATGGAGCTCTCCTCTCTTTCCCCTCTTCCTTCTCTCCTCCTCTGCAGCGGCTGAGACAGATTCGCTCCTTCCGGCTCGGCCTCGTCTCCCGTGGACTTCACGCGCCTGCCGTCCCTCTGAGACACACAGCATTTGGCTAAACTCTAAACACTTAGCAGTCACCGCGCAAACGTCTGGGCTTTTAAATGAGATGAATGAGCTCAAAAATGTAGAATACGGTGCAAAAATCCTAGCTCACATCCTGGAGACACATGGGATCCTTCTTACCTCAGGCGAGTGAAGGAGGGCGGAGTCACTGTTGCTGTCTTGAGGAAACTTCCTGTTCTGTGAGACATCGTGAAAATAAACAGGATTAGGATTAGGATTAGATCTACATCACTCAGTGCAGCTACAAATGTAATCCTGGGAAGGTGCTGCTTTACCTCTGACCTCCTGTGCAGGCCACGATCTGCGACGTAATGTCTAAAGAACGGACAAAACAAATCAAAATCTGTCAGCCGTTTTACAAACCACCATCACCATCTTCCTCCTCCTCTTCCTCACCTGTCTGCACTGCCTCCTGGTGCTTTGTTCAGCAGCAGCTCCACGTATGGAAGTTTCTTGAAGCGTTCGGCACCGACGGCTACGTAACACTGGCCGCTCTCCAGCTCCTCCGCCGAGGTCACCGTCACGCCGTCCAGGGTGCACAGCCTGAGAGGTCAAAGGTCAAATCAAAGCTAAAACAAACCCCAAACAACTGTAAGAGTCTGCACGGGGCACACGCGTGGGTGTGTGTTTACCTGCGAACGGCGCCAGTGCGCAGCATGGCTTTCTCCGAGACCAGGCTGAGGATCTGCTCCAGGTTTTTCAGCAGGCTCCGAGGAATGATGAAGCGCATGGCAGGACTGAGGACGTCTCCGTTCCTGAACACGCTGCACAGAGACGGGGTGTGTGTGTGTCAGCATGCGGGAGTACCAGGAGGAGTGGACGTAAAATAAGCACGAGGGAATGTGTGTGTGTGTGTGAGAGAGTAATAAATATAATATTATACTTACAGTAGTATTAATTATTTTTATATATATTTCTATTGAATGTTTCACTGAGTCCCAAAGTGCTTTATGTATAGATGATTAAACACAGTATTTATTATGAGAAAAATTATCGTAATTATTATTTATTAATGAATAATAACTATAACTACTGGCACCCTTAATAAAAATGATTTTATAAAATAAACATTGCACAATCATGCTATTTCTCCAAACAACTGCTTTACCAAAAAAAAAAGTATTATTCTACAATAGCACTTATAACAATAGGATTTTCTCTTAAAAATATATTCCAAAATATGTTGCAAAAATTGCTGACGCCCCTGAGGAATAGAAGCATGCACTTATTAATATAGTGGTGGATCAGAGATGCTTTGGAGCTGTGGGATATTTCAGCACAAAACATGGCTTCCTCTGCCAGGAGGTCCAGACTTGGCCACTGATGGAGCTTTCTACAAGACGATGAACCGAAACTTACTTCCAAATCACAGAAACCAAACCCTGTGGTCTGGAATGAAGAGAGACATTCATATGCACAATCCTAAGAATAAAAAGGAGCTTAAAATTCTTCTATAACCTTGTTAGATATTATAGGAAGAGACTCCTGTTATTCAAAATATTATATATATATATAAAATTTTGCTCATTTTTATGAAGGGTGCCAATAATTCTGGAGGGCACTGTGTATGAAAATAATGATAAAGTATAAGATAAAAGACTCAGGAAGCCCCTTTACACTCTGTACACCCATATTGCGTGTCTGTGTGTGTGTGTGTGTGTGTGTGAGAGAGAGCGAGAGAGAGAGAGAGAGACACACAGAGCGAGAGAGAGAGAGCGAGAGAGAGAGAGACAGAGAGAGAGAGTGAGACAGAGAGACACAGAGAGCGAGAGAGAGAGAGACAGAGAGAGAGAGAGAGAGACAGAGAGACACAGAGAGAGAGAGAGAGAGTGAGAGAGAGACAGAGAGAGAGAGAGAGAGAGAGCGGTGTTACTCACTGTATAATGCAGGGCAGAGTTATAACCTTCCTCCATTTTGCAGACACGTTGGGTCTGCTGAGTCCTTTAGCCTGCGGAGGGCAACACAAAGGTGTAAAGCAGACCGGAAACCTGGAACGGATCACGAATCACAGACAAAAGACGTCTCGTCACGCGTCTAACGCTCGCCTAACACCCAGCTCCTATCGCATGTGCCTTCAAATCAATCAGTACTACAAAAGACAATCCTGTCACTGTGTCTGCGGAATTCCTGTGAATGAAACACAACACCTCGTTTCATCTCTGACGCTGATTAAATAGAGCTGCATGGATAATCAACGTCTGTACTAGCAGAGTGGTTATTTAAATTATTCAAATAATTAATACCCATCATACCCCATAGTACAGAATATTGTCTTTTCACTCTGCTGCCTCTGCTGGTATTAAATTCTGAATCATGGACCACAGACGAGGAAAAAGTTCATTAATTCAGCACATAACCTTCCTTTACTATGTGTCTGATAAGCATATTGTCCGAATTCTGAATTAAACCCCATTTTTAACAGTTGTTCTGAACTGCAACATGCACATTTATTAGTGTATTTACGGTAGGCATGCTACTCCAGGAGTTACGGGAAGGTACACATGGTGCTACCTCTGAAAAGGCCAAAGCTACGCTAGTTTAAGAAAAAAAAATAAATAAATAAAAAACTTAAGGATGTGCGTAGAGAATTATATTTTCCGGAAGAATTAAAAATCTGTAGCAACAACTTCAGATTTGCAAGCAATCCTGCTCTGAGCTACGGCATTCCAAACAGGACAAACTACACTAAAACATTAGCACAGTAAAAAATAAATAAATAAATAAAACCTAAAGCTAGGCGAGCTAAAAATGAGCATTCCCGTAGCAGCAGTGATGAGGCATTTTAACTTTACAGCTTTCTACATTGTTATATCATGAACTGAAGCGATCCAGCACTGAACTGCGGCAACACGAACGGGACAAACACTAAACTAGACTGCAGAAACCTTAAAGCACAGTACAGAAACATTACACAAAATCAGTATTTGTTTTGTCTTAGTACCATTTAACACGGTGCTTTGAAAAGTGCACTAATATCATCGTCTGATTTTTTTTTTCCCCCCAGAGAGATTGCTCACATATTTCTGGGAAATTGACTTATCTGATTTTCTGCTGCTCCACATAACTTGGTCAATAATCCTGACTATTTTCAGCTGCTCCAGATAAAAGGCGTTTTTGCACGAAATGCAGCCATCAAGCACAGTATTTTGGGCAAAGTAAATGAGGTACGTGGTGATAATTGGTTTTAAAAAATGTACCACAATATTCAGAATAAGCGCTCGGTTAAAATCGTCCCTTTCCCTGTGTTTCATTTAGCAGCATACTTACTAAGTAAGTAGGTTTTTTAAAGAAAGAAAGAAAGAAAGAAAGAAAAAAAAACCCCTGTCCCATTCAGAAGAAAGCATAATTACAGTTGATATTTAAGGGTCCATATTTTGGACATATTTGAAGAGACGTCACCTTTTCACTTCAAAATTGTTGTTATAAAGGTGCAATAATCTTTTAAAGACGTAATTACATAATTGAAGAAAAAACAATTCTGAGATTCTGTACAAATATAAAGCCTTTTGATATGTTTTAATAAATTAAAAATACATTACAATCGCTATCACATGGCCAAATAGCACCGCAGCGTGACATTTTGCTCCGTATCACGCAGTTCTCCTTGAACTCGAACTCCTACTGAGTGTTTTAGTTTGACTGAAACCCGGATACGTTACAGCTCCGACATGCCCGGACAAGTTTAATACTCTGATATCACTGTGTCCATCCGACTGTTAGACAGGACAATAATGACGCGTTCTTTCTTTCTTTCCACCACACCCACACACCCACACACACACACAGATAATCAGAGCCACAGCAACACAACAACAGAAAGTATGAAGCACAGATGAATATACAGTTCTATAGAAATACATCAGCAAGGTGAGTTCCTTGATAACGTGACAAGTTGCATGCTTCTGTCTTATTAACTGTAAGGGAGAGAAAAAAAAAAAAGAGGTGATGGTGACTGATTATCGTGGCTATAACGTAACTGAGATCAGGAACTATCATTAAATGTAACTATAAATGGATAAAATGTCTGACGTGTTGTTTTTTTTTAAATAAATACATACATTTTTTAATAAATTGCTGTGGTGTAAGAGGAATAAAACACTACGTGACGTGCTGTTATAGGAAAATAATCAACTTCAGGCCCAAACCTTCACACACGTGCTTCAGACAGCTACGGGTCTGATTTTAAACCGAGGATTTAATCGATTAAATAAAGCTTAATTCATAAAAATGTAAATTAATTGGAGTAACAAGATAGGTAAATAAATCAAAGCAACATTTAATGAATTAATTAAATTAAAAATAAAACGAACAAAGCTGTGTATTAGTCCTAAACATAGTTTTGAATAAATACATTAAAAATAAAAAAAATTTAGCTAATAGACAAGGTTTACAGAAAAAAAAAAAATGGTGCATTAATATTAAATAATTAGTATAAACAAATTAGATAAATAAATAAACTAAATAAATGGAATAAAAATAATAATTAATATAAAATGAAATTATTTAAATGAAATGGTTAAATGAAATAAATTAAATAAGCACAACATAAACAAACAAACAAATAAATAAATAAAGTTAATATGAAAACCTGAGACTGATTCGGCAAAGAAACCTTAATAGTGACGCAGATAAGCATACATGGTACATGGAATAGACTTCTGTCCAACAATGGGAGGTATATAAATATTATTATTATTATTATATTATTATTACTTTATTAAACAGGTAGTTTGAGCAGTAATAAACGCTGGAAAGCACATCTCCCACCCTCCATCCTCACCATGTTCTACAGAGGGACTATCGAAAGCATCCTGTGCAGCTGCATCACTGCCTGGAATTGCAAGATCGCAAGACCCTGCAGCGGATAGTGAGGACAGCTGAGAAGATCACCGGGGTCTCTCTTCCCTCCATCTCGGACATTTACACCTCACGCTGCATCCGTAAAGCCACCAGCATTGTGGACGACCCCACACACCCCTCACACACACTCTTTAAGTACGGCACCGAAGCATTCGGGCCTCACGACCAGACTGTGTAACAGTTTCTTCCCTCATGCCATCAGACTCCTCAATACTTAGAAACTGGACTGAAGGAACACACACACACACACACACATCTGAGCATCCTCCATCCTCTCTGCAAGTTTTTGCACATGTTTATGCTGCTACTGTTTACACTATTTCAGCTACTTACTCTTGTAACATTTGCACTACTGTCACTAGGTCACTTTAAACAGAACTGCGTGCTGGTCGGCGCTGTAGTCATTGTACTGTCTTGTTCTGTCTTGTGCGTCTGCACATGTTTGCACTTGTGCACTTTATGTATAAATGATGTAGTTCCCTGTAGTTCTGCGTTGTTCTGTGTTTGTCTTGTGTAGCACCTTGGTCCTGGAGAAACGTTGTTTCGTTTCACTATGTACTTGTATACGGCTGAAATGTCAAACTCCACTTGAACTTGAACTTGGAATGTTAACAGGAAACTGGCATGTATATTCATGCTCTCTGAGAGCGTACAGAGAGTCGGCCGTTTTGGGAAATTGCGTTGAAATACCTTGAGAGACGGCTGGATATGACCTTTCACTTTCACCAGTGGAATATCTTTCAGATTAAAAACCATGACTTCTATAATCAGTCGCTATAATCACAGCAGTGCAACGGATACTTCAAATCCTGCAAAGATACCCGGCCTCCTACACTCAGAATGTGGTCTGAGTCAAGCACTGAGCACGCCTCATATGAAAAAACGTTAGCAAGACTGAACGGAAATCACACACACACAGACATTTGTGAGAATTTTATTAAAACTGTCACTTGATATTAGACCCATGTTTGCATTGTCTTCCAATTTATCCATCTTCCTGTGCATTACATCTCACTTTTTTTGTATTGTGCCTACTGTGTTCACTTCTGTTTTGTTCTGAGTGTGTTATATCATGTATGAGGAAAACCGATAAATCTAATTTAAAAAAAAAAAAAACAAAGAAAATAAATGTAGTTACGTTCATGGTGTATTAGTATCAAAAATTTGTAATGAAAATTTACTGAATAAATTAAAATAATTTTAAAAGAATAATACATTTATGATCTTTGGGATTTATAAATCAGTAATTTGAATATCGAATATTTTCAGTAATATCCAGGTGAAGTACGAATCATCTTACCTGATACTGAAGTACAGTAGCAAAGCACGAAACACTCTCAGATAATTCTCTAGTTTAAAAAAGGGTTTCCTGTTTATATCCCAGATGAGAAATCAGCTTTAGTGAACAGCGACGGTGTCTTAGGCGTATTTTAATGTGCACTTGCTGCGTATAAATATGATGGAATTATAATAAAACACACTCACCTGCATGGCGTCTCCGGTTCGAGCCACTGGAGCTCTCTTCATCCCCAGACTCAGATAACTGTGAGAAAGCGATAAAAAGCAGAGAAACAGATTAACGCTTGTGCAGAAACACCCCCCCAACGCCGGCGCAGTAATGTTTGGAGAAAAGGGCTCCTTTACAGCCTGGTTTCTGTGACTCCTGACGACTTGTTTGCACGAAGTCGGTTTGCCCTTTGACTTTATCACCAAAACGTGAATTCGGGGAATAATGCGGAGCTGTAAAGTTGCGACATCCTGCTGGTCAGCGCTGGCACATATTTGGCAGCGTGAGAAGGACAGGAGTGTACCATGGGTTGATGAAGAATCATCGTAAAATCTAAATTAAATCATGAACCTTTATACGATGTAGCTTTTACCATAAATATATGCCAAGGTCTTTATATCCATGCTCCAAACCACCGTGTTAAGCTATGTAACCTTATTTAATTGACCAATTTACTAAAATAGCGTCAAGTTTAAGAACTTCGTGTCATCCGCTTCACTTCCAAGCCCTTCCAGCTTCAAACTTTGGCCTTCACTGGACACGTGGATTTCGTACATTTGTACCTAAGACAGTACACATTATTCATAATCTGCTTTACTCTTCTACACCTGCACATTCTAACGATTTATAATCCCACTAATCTGATGTCACCCAGAAGACGACGGGTTCCATCCTGAGTCTTAAGCTTTCTTTGTCGTTTCGTGTCGTCACCTCTGGGTCGCTCAGTAGGGACCTAATCTAAATCCAGATTTCCGCAAATCTGCTTTGTGACAACGTCCAGTTTTAAAATCAAACTGAATGGACAGACACTGAAAACTAGGAGGCGGATTGATCCCAAACTGCACTGCACTTCTGATTGTCTAAGACGTCTGAGACGATATGGACGTCTCCCGCGGCGTTCCAGCTTTCAGCTACACGCTGATGTTTAGTACATTACACTGGGAGTGAAATTCCTGAGAGTTGCATTACTAGCCGCATTACCTTCGTAACTCCGGTGCAAAACTGTTCGGCTATATGGGAAAAGAGTAAATGTCAATTTTGTTATTTTTATTAAACTAGTCCTTTAAAGCACATGTTGCACCGGGGTCCATTGTATACATGAAGTCCATGCAGTTAAATGCCACTGCATCAGTTGTTAGTAAATAACAGGGGATGGTAAAATCTGATAAATTCAAATTATGATTAATCGTACAACGAAGTTTCACAGTTTCTGAAACATCGTGGCAACGTTGACCAACTGAAGAGGGTTCGTAATTTAAAAATAATTGTAATAATACAAAAAAACTGAAAAGTAGCATGCTTTAAGTAACAGGTTTTGAGATTTATTACAAAACTTCTGCTTAAGGTAAAGTCTCGAGGACCCACGCATCATGGTTTATGAAGGAAATTTAACAGTATGTTATATTATATTATATTATATTATGCTGCAGCAATTATTTGCTTAGAGAATGGAGTTAAACTTCTAAAACTGTAAAAAAGTAGATATCGTATTTCTGATTATCACGATATATCGCGATACAGGTATATCATCCCATCCCTATTCCCGAATAAGGAGTATATTTGTTATTTTCATATTTATTCCCCCCCGCACTCACTCGAGCTTCTTGAACCTCTCGAATCCGGCTGCCACGTACTGCGCCCCCTGCTGGAGGTGCTCCAGGTCGGGTATGCGGTGCCCGTGGCGTGGCGTGTAGAGCGTACGCACGGCCAGCGGGGCTCCGATGCTCAGAGTGACGTCGTTCAGGAAAGACTCCATAGTGGCGACCTGCCTCTGGTTCACGATAAACCTCCTCCCTGGATCACACGGAGAGGAACACAATGTTTAAACATTTTTAATTATAAACTCAGGAAACACGTCACGGAAGCAGCACTAGAGTCCGTTACACTCGACGCTAATCACTATACAGGAAGCAGAAAAGGGCAGACCTGAGAAGAAGGGATCTCCATTCTTGTACACCACCACACTCTTCACTGGAGGCAGGAGGGCAGTTACTCCACTGGAGGCCATCACGCCTGACCCGGGCAAAATCTGATTTTCCACTGTAACACACACACACACACACACACACACACACACACACACACACACTTTCTGAGCCCACACACAACCATCGTCCATAGACTTGAGGAGATTTCTACACTATACATTAGTGCATTCTCACACACTCTTCCTCTCTCACACACACACTCTTCCTCTCTCTCACACACAGTCTTCCTCTCTCACACACACACACTCTTCCTCTCTCTCTCTCTCTCTCACACACACACACTCTCTCTCATACTTACAGAATATCAGACCATCCACAGAAGCCTTACAACCTTTAACATCAGACTGAATATATCTCCTTTCCTACAGCGTCCCGTGCTTCTCACCAGCTCAAGCGTTTAGTGTCTATCCCACACACACACACACACACACACACACACACTGGAGTGTTTCCTGGTTGCTATGGCAGCATTGCCAGCGATCACTGGTAACAACAAAAGAGGGGAAGAAGGAAAGAGAGAGGGAGAGAGACGTACAGAAGTACAAAAGGTTCAGCGCACATATATCTAGTGCCCTTT
Source organism: Pangasius sanitwongsei (assembly GCA_037576675.1). NCBI lineage: Eukaryota > Metazoa > Chordata > Actinopteri > Siluriformes > Pangasiidae > Pangasius > Pangasius sanitwongsei. The sequence continues at coordinate 30,678,270 of CM075005.1, forward strand.
TCTAAAGACAACACGTATTATTTTATAGAACGTAAACAAAAATGGGACTTTTCACATTTGTGGGCCGCACACACTGTGTGCATGACATACAGCCGTAAATCTGCTGGACTGAACGTGTGCAAAAAGCTGTACGCTCTCATCAGGGAGCACACACTGCACATTTTATTCGAAAATAATCCCTGCAATGGATGGCTAAAATTCTCACTAGACATCAAGTGCGTTCAAAATAAATAGCATTTATTAAAGATTAGCTTCATAGTCTTAAAAAAAAACAGGCACAGCATCACGGTTCGATATAAAATCGCCTTTGAGTTCTTTATATCCTGCTTTCGTCAATGTTCTTTTTTGTTATTTCCAGCAGAAATAAGAAGGTGACAGGAGAATATACTGAAGAAGGTCAATGTCCAATTAAACCTTCACTTGTGAAGCCACTAAACACTCAAGTGTCCACTTTTTCAGCATTTCCAGGTCCTTTGTCGCTACGACGTTTCCATCTTCTGCTTCAGGGTCAGATACTAAAATACAAAAAAAGAAGACACACAAGGACAATATGATGCACAACAACGCACAGCAGTGTACCGTGATTTGTTAAAAATATATATATAAGGCAGCTTATACCACAACTCTGTCGAATTCTGGATTCTGATTGGTCAGAAGGTGTTGATTCATTTTCTACAATAGCAGCTCAGACATCAGTGCAGATCACAGGGTTATAATAATGCAATTATCGTTTCTATAGTAACAGCTCGTTCACAGGGACGGGTATTGTACGGATTTAGAAAAAAAACCTGTGTTTATTTTGTGTTGATGTTTATTTAACATTTATGGAAGGAGTCTCCAGTGTCAGTGCTTTGTAACAGTCAGAGGTAAAGCTGTAACTTATTATTAATAATAATAATAATAATTTGGTGATTTTTAAGTACTTTAGTGATATACGGGAGAGTCTGAATGGGCTTGAATCATAACTCTTTCATTAAAAATTCACTACAGGTGCACTTTTCCGAAACGGAAAGTTCCAGATATTTGCTTGAACTGTTGATGTTTAAGTGCAAATATTTACCTGGACACTGATTCCTCAATACCGAAACATTTAGAACGGGGTAATATTCTATCACGCAGCACTTTAGCACATATAAACAATTTAAAATATCATAACAATAATAAAATTTCATCTCCACTGCGTACTTTCTTCCTGCTGGCGATGGCCTGTTGGATCCACAGCAGCTCCATGGCCAGAGTGTTTCTGTGCTGCTTCAGAGCCTCAGGAGTGTGTGCTACATCTTTCAGCAGAGTGCGCATCGGGGGAGCTGCCAGAGACAACACACACACACACACACACTATGTTATTATTCCTATACTAGTGTACTATTAAACAAGTGGTCACTTCACACACGTGCTATTAGGCAAGTATGCTAGTATAGTGGAAGTGTGTACTGCATAGTGTGCATGGATACTAGCAGTATGTATAGTGTGCAAGTAGACTAGATGTGCGAATATATTAGTGTGCAGCTGTGCTAGTATGCTAGTGTGAAAGCATGGAAGTGTGCAAGAGGGCTCATACCCGAGTATACAGCCGTGCATGTGTGCTAGTGTGCAAATATGCAACAGTAAAAGTGTGCTAGTGTACAAGAAGTGTACCAGTATGCAAATACGGACTGGTGTAGTAGTGTACTAGCAGGCAAGTGTGGTGGTATTATAATATAGTATGTGAGCTAGTAAACAAGTGTGCAAGCGTGTTAGTGTACTAATCTGTAAGTATGCAACTGTACTAGTATGCTAGCATGTGCTAGGATTACAAGAAGTGTGCTATTATGCAAGAACTGTGCTAGTACACGTGAGGTGTGCTATTATGCAAGAAGTGTGCTAGTACGCAAGCGTCCTAAGATGCAAGTAATGTCTTAGTATACATGAAGTGTGCTAGTATACAAGTGTCCTAAGATGTGAGTAATGTCTTAGTATACAAGAAGTGTGCTAGTATGCAAGCAGTGTGCTAGTAGGCAAGTAGGGTACTAGTATGCAAGTAATGTCTTAGTATACAAGAAGTGTGCTAGTATGCAAGAAGTGTGCTAGTATGCAAGTAGGGTGCTAGTATGCAAGTAGGGTGCTAGTATGCAAGTGTACTAAGACGTCCTAAGTAGTGTCTTAGTATACAAGAAGTGTGCTAATATAGCAAGTAGTATGATGGCATGCAAGTGTGCTTGCATGTTAGTGTGCAAGTATTCTAGTATGCAAGCCTGCTAGTCTGTAAGTATGCAACCGTGAAGCTGTGTTAGTATGCAGAGGTCCTAGAATATAAATAATGGGCTAGTATACAAAATGTACACTAGTATACACAATGTGTGCTAATGTATCAAGAAGGGTGCTAGTATGTATGCAGCTGTGCAAATATGCTAGTATGCCAATGCCCTAGTAATGTAAGTAGTGTGCTAGTGGTAGTATACTTGCTAATGTACAAGTATGCAAGTGTGAAAGAGACTGCCGGTATACGATCACTAACACTCACCATGCTGCAGTAAGCTGCCGCTCATCTGCAGAACCAGAGCAGCCGTTTCAGCCGCACTGTCCCTCCGCACTCCCTGTCGCTCTGTATCGCCCCCCGGTGGTGCGCCGGTGTCTCTCTCTGAGTCACAACTCGGTTCTTCATCCCTCTCAGGAACCAGGACCTCTGAGTGAAGGCAAGACGTTTCATCCTGCACCTTCGCTTCCTCCACTCCCTCAGGGCATTCCTGGGTCTGGATCTTTGGCCGAGGATATCTGAAAAAGGCGCTGTCCATGTCCTGATGAGATAAATGAGACAAAAATCAGAAATACTACCTTTTAGCACAGTGTTAATTCTTTGTACTTTATTTACTTTAGTCATTTTAATTCCACTAGTATTAAAAGATTCTTCCTTCAGGCCATCAGACTCCTCAATACGGATATGTCCACCTCTCAGGCCCCTTAAGACTCCAAAAAGCCTCTCCACTGATACTCCGCACACTGCACTTTATACTTTGTATTGTTACTACACGTAACATACTCGCATATCCTGTACATGTAACATGATGCATATTATGTACATCCATTTTTTTTGCACATTCCTGTACATATATTTCTTATTATTTCTGATTTTTAATTTAGTATTTAAATGTACAGTGTATAGAAGAGTAGGCTAGGCTTTCATCCCACCGCGAGTTAAATACTGCATATAACTGCGTATGTGATAAATAAAAATCTTGAATCTTGCAAAAGAGATTGCATTGAGGACAAGATCACGTCTGAGGCAGAAAAAGGTAACAAACACTAAAAGAAGAAGCTCGTGGGAAATTTCTTAAGTGTTAAGAAGCCAAAGTATGATTGTACGATGCTAAATTGGTAGCTGTAACCTTTCCTTATTTATTCAGACACCAATCATGTCTTGATTCATCAGCCACAATTGGGTTAAGGGGGAAATTGTCTGTCTATCCATCCATCCATTCTCTGTACCGCTTACAGAGAACGTGGACTAACCTGGAGCCTAACCAGGGAACTCGGGGCACAACGCGGGGGACACACTGGACGGGGTGCCTACACATCGCAGGGCACAATCACACACTACGGACAATTTGGAAATGCCAATCAGCCTACAATGCATGTCTTTGGACTGGACGAGGAAACTGGAGTACCTGGAGGAAACCCCTAAAGCACGGGGAGAACACACACACACACACACTTACACTCACACACACACACACTCACTCACACACAGGGCGGAGGCAGGATTCGAACCCTTAACCCTGGAGGTCTGAGGCAACAGTGTTAACTACTAAACCATTGTGTGCCCCCCCCCCCCCGGGTAAATTGTGTACATTTAATTTTTGGCCACTTCGGTTTACACACTGCAGAACAAGCTCCGCCCCCCCCCCCCCCTTTTTTTTTTCTTTAAATGGCAACTCAGAAACGGTTCCTTCCTGATGCTGAAATGATGTGTAATGAACTTTACATCATCAGTGAAGTGAGGTCTGGGTATGAGCTGTCCTCTCCAGCTCAGGTGCTCCACACCTCCCTCCAGCTCCCTCACTATGTCCTCATATTCAGCCTGAACACACTTCACTTCTCTCCTCATCAGATATCCGCGACACCGCGCCTGAAACACACAAATCATCATTTCTCAGAACCGGAAATCAACACTCTAGCTAATCTGCTTGGCCAAGCTAGCTAGCTATATTATGAAGGAACAGAGCTAAGCCATACCTAGTTAGCAAACTACTTAATTAAATCATTTTACCTCACGCTATAAACATACCTGGAAGTATATCATATTATTTATCCATTCTTGTCTACCCATTATCATTTATGCCTAAAACATCACTAAGTTTTTGAACGCGCTGTTGTTATAAGCGTTTTCTCAGGCTCGATCCCAAATAGCGCCCTATTCGACATATAGTGTACTACGATGTAGCCTACTACGTAGTCACTGTATACCCTAGATAGTGCGCATGTGTAGGCGGGTTGTAACCATTTGAGATTCGACGTTACGTAGCAACAAAAACACGTTCGTTTCTTCGCTTTGTGCAACTGTCGAACTGATCTTGTAGTTTTTGCGCCCCCTAGAGGATCGGAGAGAAATCGCGACCTGCGTCATAAAACCAGTTCATTTGCTCAAACTATGGATATATTTTTTTTAATTAAACATGTATAAATTAATAAAATATTATAAACCAAACACTTTTAACAGCTTAACACGTTAACATCACTGTTAACGTGATTGTTTGCAATGCAAGGTGCTAAAATAGCTAAAATATGTGCAGGGTAATTTGTGCCAAAATTAAATATTTTTTTCTATTTAAGTTTCATATTAACTCTTTCAATTTACTATTTTCACTAGTACTTTTTAATTTTTTTTTATTTCAATTTTAGTTAGGTAGCATAAGGTGACAGGATGTCTGACACGACCAACACTAGCTAGCTAGCATGAGCTTACCTGACAAGAATTTTGAGAGGATGTAGTAATAAAAATAAGAAGTAATTCTGATAAAAATTAAAAATTTTATTAATATCATTAATAATTATTCAGTATATTTTGAGCATTTTGCACTTTGTTAGTTAGCTACCTTGAGCTAACCTGACAGGATTTCAGAGTTCTGTAAACTTCATCGCTAACACTAGCTAGCTATCACAATCTAACCTAACAAGATTTATGAGAGAATTTTTAAGTAATATTCCTAAATGTTCACTGTTTGCTAGCTAGCATACACGTTACTTACAAGATTTCTGACAGGAGATGTTTGTTTAAAGTAATATTAATGAATGTTTATTATATTCACAGCTATAAGATGAGCTAGCTCAACAGAATTCCTGACAGGATTTTTGCTAGCATTTTGGACACAAGATCTGCAAAGAGAAAACACATCTTTTTGTATGAAATCAAATTTATTTTTCATTTCAAATTGCAAACTACTTCACAGTTAACTGATGAAAAAAAAAACAGACACATCTTGCTTAATAGACAATGGATTATCTTGAAAATAGCATAATCGTTTAACATTTAGCAAAACATATACACCTAAAACAAAGGTGTGACTTTGACAATGGCTTGGCTTCTGTGCTAGCGACCAGAAGGTTGCGAGTTCAAGTCTCTTAAATGCCAGATACTGTTTAGCCTGTCAAAAAATAAAAATAAATAAACATAATGTAGCTAAAGTGTCCTTGGCTAAAGGAGAATTCAGACAGACTAATAGCTTAGCTACCTCAATTGAATAACAAGCTACTACAATTTCTAAAAATAAACCATTTGGATTTTTTTTTTCCGTTGTGTGTGTTGACTAGCAATAATTTCTCTGTTCTCTACATTAGTAAAATAGTGCTTAGTTTTCTAGACCTGACTGATAAGCTACTGCATGCTATTAATATTCAACCGTAGGTCTAAACTTTGGATTTCAGTTTAAAGGAACAATATTAAAAAAAACAAAAAAAAAAACAATGTTCCCCTTGACCCAAATGAAGCAAATCAGTAAAGATGTTTGGTGTCTGAGGTGTTTGAAAGCTACGACACTAAAGCAGCTAACAAGTAATAGAAGTCTAGCTCAGATTATTTTTTTTCTGTAAATACATGCTATATTATCGTCTGCTACAATTCGGATTTCCAGACATTAGGACGTGAGGCCTGGGATGTGGAGTTTCGCTATGGAAAAAAAAAAGAATTTCGGTTGTCCAAAATGGCCGCCTCCAGCATTCAGCTACATTGTAAACTTTCATTCATGTTTCTAGACTTATAGATGTGACATAAACCATGTATCAGTATGATCCAAGTGTATAGGAAAGATTCTACATAAGAAAGAATTGGATTTCTTGTTAGCTAACAGGAGAAACTTGACTAGCATACGTCAGGCACCAAACATGTTTTCGCTGATTTGGTGTTAAGTGGAGCTGAACTATGGGCTGAACTTCTCCTTTAAGTCCTTTCTTGAAATGAAATACTCTTGTTTGTGCTACAAATCGACGAGGCACCATCTCAAACAGTCCTGAGTGAATCTCCAGCTAGTGATTAAGATGAAACACAAAGTGAACTTAAGGTTCTGTGCTAGCCTCCAGAAGGCTGTGAGTTCAGATGGCACTGTTGTAGTCTTGAGCGAGATTCTGAAGCTTTGCGCTTGTACTGGATCCTGTCTCACTTCTTAGTCACTTTGGGGGAAAAAAAAGTGCCTGCTGAATTAATACATAAATGTAGGACATTTAGCCGGTTATAATTCAATGTTTCATGCCTCAAGAAACATTAAATCTAAACATAAATGCTTCAGATATATGGACATAGAGACGTGTGTGATCCCGGCATACTGAAGCGCCACAGAAGCTGAATTTCCCTCCAAATTCATGCAAATATATTTAAGTTTTTTCATATAGTTTCAAAAAGAACACACAATAAATCATGTTTTTGATGGCGCCATCTTGTTATTCTTCTTCAGAATATTCACCATGGAAACACACAAGGATACGTAATCAAGAACCTTTCGAAAATTCATAAAAGTACCGTCAAACCAATACAAAGTGGATATTCAGAACTCACAGTGGTTTAAAGAGCAAAGCACAGGGTATCCGTGAAAAAAAAAAAAATCGAGGAGTTGGCTTCGGTTTTTGTGCTTGGTGCTGTTGCATGCTGTTGCAGCTTTTTGTTTTTGTTGTGCGGTCCGTTTCTCCGCTGCAGTTTTAGCTTAGCTGATTGAGACGTAGCAATGACATCAGCAGCTCCAGGATGCCAGCAGATTGCTCTCCTTTGCTCTCTCCGTCTCAGGGATCAGAGGCCTTGGGTAAGTCCTGATTCTCTGCCAGGTGTAACTTCTGTCTGGAGAAAGTGCATTAAGGATCCATAGAATGGCGCTAGCTCATATTTCAAACCACATTACATGATGCATCTTCTAAATTGCACTTTCATGTCTGCACTTGAAAGCTGAAAGTGCTTACTGACCTCCTGGAAGCTTTTAGCTTTTGCTTATTATTTTTCAAACTGTGCCTTTTCATCGTGTTATAAGTTCAGCTCATGGAAATATAAGTTACAATGTGTTTCTAAACAGTTATACAAAATACTGAAACCTTCAATAAACACTTTGTACACTTTGAAATGTAATCACAACCCCTGTAAGCATCCAGGAAGTCAAGTCATGATCTCGAGATAGCGGGATGTGATAATAATTAATTAGTGCATAATTAGAGAGAAAATGCAGCCAGTTTTCCACCAAAAGTACCAAAAAAAGTTAACAAAATATTAACAATACATGCTGCTAATACATATAGTAAGAATTAAATTACATGTATTATTTAAAATGTTTATTTTCTTATTTGCTCTTTTTCCTTAGCTATGTTGTAATAATATGATTACGTGGTCAACATGTGCACTTTCTGTATGATGTGCCAAGTCTCGCAAGGCAGATTTCTAACTGTTCCTAAAGAGTCTGGTACCTTTCATCAGGAAAAACACGGCCAAGAACCTCCAAGTACCTGACATTACAAATAACCAATCACAGATCTTGCAAGATTACATCATTTACTCCCCACTAACCAATTTATACAAAACTGTTTTCAATCTAGTGACAAGATCTTTCTTCGTAAACCTCAGTGAGTCACGGTGTTCAGACGTTTCCTGCCAGAAACCAGGTTGTGCATGTCTACAGAGGTGAGATGTGTAGAGCCAATCAGACTGTAGCCTCCTAGATTCTGAGGCTTGTGGCCAGAAAAGTGTGAATTAAGTATCAGAATCTGAGACGAGTATATTCACATATGTAAAGATGTTCCAACGTCATGCAAAAGAGGATAAAATTCACAAACAAAACAGAAACAGAAAATAAAAAGAAGTGAGTATTTTTCTCAAAAATTATCTTTGAAATAAATAATCGATGCTTATTTTAAACGTTGGCAGTTTTAATAAAATATCTTCTTAGAGGAGAAATTCCAGCCTCAATCATGCCACAAACATACAACCAATCAGAACAAGGAGGTGTGTCTGAAAGTCTGAAAGCCCCGCCTCCACCTCCTGCACTAGTGGATTTGGGGACGTGGCTTTGGAGGAAACAATGAAGCTAGCTTCATCTAACAACCCCCAAAAAGACTGATTACACCTTTAATTCTTCTTCTTATTATTATTCCTATAATTCATATAACATCTACGTTTAAATTGTGGTAGTTAACATGTCTCTTGCAGATCCTGGTTAATGTTTCTGGAACAAAACCAACTCCATAAACAACCTCTCCGGACCACGTTTCACGGTGCTCATGTAAAATACTTTCTGTTAAAGGATGGAAAGTCTTGGAGAAGGTTCAGATCGCCCGGCAGGGACCCGGCTTAAATCTGTTAAGGCAGCAGGAAGCATTTAGACAGACAGAAAACCAGTGTGATGAAATGCTGTGATTAAGTCTGCAGGAAGGATACATGGAGCTGCTGAGCTCTTCCAGCTGTGGGGAGAGAGAAAGAAAGAGAGAGAGAGGTGCTTAATGAGCTTAGACTAAAGGTTAAACAGGAAATTAATAGATGAATTTGTGATAAGTGATGGGGCAAACTGTGTGTGTGTGTGTGTCTGAAATAAAAAGGCAGAAATGTACTGAAGTATCCATGCTGCTGTTGCCGTAGTGACCAAGCATCCCTGCTATCTGTGGCTCTGATAAACCAGAGAGGCTTTTCACACCTTTCCTACATTTACAAGAGCTATTACAAAACTCATCACACACAGAGAAGCACTTGGACTTTAACACTCAACACAGAAAGTCAGATTCATTTCCATAATAATACTGTGCCAAACAAGACCTGAGGCGAGTGTGTGATGATTTTCAACATGCACTTTAAACAAGGCTAAAGTAGCCATGAGCTTCCTTGTTAGGTAATTAACTAGCTTTTATTAAGCTGCGTTACTTTTATTGGCACTAATAAAATTAAAATCTATCATTATTATTATTACTATTTAGTAGCCTTACTTTTACTGCAACTTTACCTTCATGTTACTTTTATATTATTTTAATTATTGTATATTTTATATATATATATTATATTGTTATGCTTTTCTTCTTTCTGTCACTGCTATTATTTATTACATTATTATAATTATTTGTCTTTTATTTATTTTATTTTTGACTGATATTCCTTTGTTCTTTTTTTTCACTACACACCGTTAAGCAATTTGAGCTGCATTTTTAAAGTATGAATGGTGCTAAATAAATAAAGTTTGTGATTATTATTTATTGAAACCTGAAAAAAGAAAACTTTAGACACCAACCAATGGTGTGTATTTTATTACTGGTCAGTCTTGTTTAAGTCACTGGTGCACACACATGCTGAGCTGCCTGTATGTAAATGTATGCAAAAGCAGTCTGTTGAGGAAGAAGTTAGTTCATGTTGGTGCAGTGTTACAGGTGTAGTTGTGTGTGTGTTACATTTGAGAGCAGATGTTCCAGGTTGCGGTCTGAAGCACTTTTCCGCTGGTCCTCTGAGAGCTCCTCGACGTGGCTGTCCAGGCTGAAGTGAAGGCGAGCCAGCTTCTCCTGCATCTCCCGGACATGCTCGAGCTGCTCAAACGAGCACACCTTACCTGACGAGAGAGACAGAGAGAGAGAAACAGAGAGCATGAAATACACACCTTCACACACATGCAAATGTGCTTCCTCAGTGAATAAAACACACAGACACTTTCAGACACCAGAGTAAAGGCCTAAATGTGTCTCAGTAAAAGTGTAGATGTTCACACACTCATAGTGTAACAGTGTGTGTGTGTGTGTGTGTCACCGAAGGCCTGCAGTTTTCCTGAGTGGAAGTCGTTGAGCAGGTTGAGGAGTCCTCCCTCCATCTCTCTCACGTCCGAGACGTCAGTGAGGAACGAGTGCTGCAGAGGAGAGGAGGACTGGGTGAGTCGGCTGGGGCCGGCCGGCTGAGGCGCCCGGGGTCTCTCTCTGTGAGGCCGGCTGTCTCCATCACAACCACAATCACAGTGAGAATCACAGTTCAGTGGAATTCCAGGATCAGAGTCAGTGGTGAAATGAAATTCTACACACAGCACTATGTTTTAAAAGTGTAATGACCTTCTTCTCTCCTCAGAGCAGTGTTTGTTTATCGAGCTATGAAACCATTCTCCAGCAATCGCACACATAAATCACATCTCTGCTAAAACACCCGAACGATGCAGTCGCTCAGGCTAGACACACAGCTCCAAACACCTCTCATAAACTTCACAGGAGTACATTTTCTTAGTAAATAAATAATTTTATACCTGATTTTAAATGGTTGTAATATTTATTTATTTATTTATTTATTGTAAATAATAATACTTAGCATTTTTTTTTTCATTTTAAAAAATGCAATTTAAAAAAAATGTATTTGTTGGTTCTAAATTAGCATTGATATGAATGTGTCACAAACACAGTCACCATAGCAACCAGCATTAAGGCCACAATCAAAAGCTGTCAAATTATATTTCTTTACTGTTTCTTTTCTTTAATCATTTGCCCAATTATTTGAATGTAATTCGTACAGATCTGTATATATTGCATCTATATATTGCTAATAAATACTTCAAGGTCATCCAAATTGAAAAATTCCAATTGGTAGAAATTATTCCTTTTTTTTTTGCTTATATAACTCCAAAAACATGTTTCTTTTTGCAAGAAAATTATTCATATTGATAATAAAAGAACACTAATTGAGTTAACAGCATGCAGGAACGTATGTGAATGCAAACACAATTTTTAAGAAAAAATCAGTTTTTTTTTTTTTTAGAGTTTTCACTGATAATTAAACTTTTACGCGACAGTGGACTTAGTGGTCCTCGTACAAACCTCGTGGCCTTGGGAGGGAGCATGGGCACAGTGAGCACTTCCTTGGCCGTCCCCATGGCTCCTACAGATCTCTTGTACTTGCCCCGGGGTTTAGGGGACGGCGGCTGGGGGAGACCCAGCGAGAAGGTGGCGCTCTTGCTGGCGGGGAGGACAGAGAGTTTGCGCGGGTTCACCGGCGGAGGTGGTGGTTGGGGGAGAGACACTTTGGGACTCCTCTTCTTCCTCTTGTCCTCCATTTTTCAGGCTGTTTTTTTCTGTACGGCTGGCTGAGAGACGACTGTAGACAGGATGTCTTCTAACTGCGTCCCTTAGAGACAAAACACAAGTTGTTAAGTTAGCCTGAATGAACCCTCTCTTAGTTAAAAGCTAATTTTAAACTGTAAGTGGGACAGTGCCAAAATATATGTGTTCTTTGTTCAACATCTCTACTGACCAATCAATCAATCAATCAATCCTATTTATAGCACCCAGATTATGTTTAGGTGATTTACATTTGAAAATTTAAAAATGGCTGGTCTCAAGAAGAGATCTGATTGGCTGTTCCATTCCATCCGTCATTTAGTTTATTACTTTCTAACTGACTTGAATATAAAATAAAAAGAACAGTTTTATGAGCAGTAAAATTGTCCCTCTACCCCAAATGCAGTTGAGTAGCCGAGTCATGGTTTTGGCTCTGATGTTTGCTTCTTCAGTTTTTTTTTCTCTGGAGCTACAATGTTAATATAGCTAACCAGTAATAGAAACGCACCTCTCCCAAAATCTTTTTCATAAATATCTGCCTCACACAAGTCCAGCTCATGCTGATGTGGTTTAGGACACGCTGTGTGTTACTATCATCTATAAACATGAACTAAACTTCACAGTGTAGCTAAACAGTAGAACAGTACGAAGGCGGCCATCTTGGACAACCAGACGTAATCCATTTTGTTGTGACTCCTCCCCACTGCTAAGCCACGCCTCCCAAATTTGTAACCATGGACTGTCATTTTTTTTAATCATGTCAAGTGAGACAGATTTCCATTACCTGTTACCGTTACCTGTTAGATATATTAGGCTCATAACTCCAAACTAAAGAAGCAAAATAACACTGTAAACTAAAAATATTGTGTGTTTCGCTGAACCTTTCTTCATGCTTGCACAGCACACAAAACACAACGCGTAACATCTCCTACAGGGCTTTATACTCACACAGACTGAGCCGAGAGCTTCTCAGAGAGACTGCTATTGATCGCTATTGATTGACCTGCACATTAATACAATTTTACATTTTCAGCCTGAAGTGAAGATCTGCTGCGTGCGTCCTCATCACTCAGCCCGGCCTAATACAGGCCATTACAGTATCATCAGCTCACGTCCATATTCCATCACCGAAAGGCTGAATGATGGAAAGATGACTCATATTTATTTACTAACGCTTGTTTACTGGCTCGAAAGCATGCTTGAACTTGTTCTGCTCCTCGTCCTTGTCCTCATCCTATTTTTAAAGCCCGGCTCTCATCACAGGGTCACAATGCGCAGTATTTTTAGACGCCTCAGGTCTCTGTGGGATTATAGAGTGCCTGCTAACCATCTGTCAGAAACAGAGTCATCTCCCACACACCTGATTCACCAGGATACGGCAGGTGTGAGAGCAGACGAGCTGAGGCACGGAGACTAAAGTGGAGATCTTCACTATCACTGGACATTACGTCTGTATGATGACTCAATCCATCATCACATACAGTCTTCCACACACCTGCCATCAGGTGGATCTGAGGGTCTGGCTTGTGTAAAATAAAGGTTACTAATGCACTGCTAAAACAACAGATGGAGCAGTAAATCATCTATAAGCAATTATAATAATAATAATAATAATAAAAAATGCTAAAGGTGGTGAAATAAACTCAAACTGTAATCAGGAACAGCCAAATAAGACCACCACGTTGTGCACTTATTTACACACGCACTATGTTATACTAATGCACCCTTTATTTAATATTATTTATTATTATATAAATAAATTATTATAGGCTATTATGGGCTAAATGATCATCCTGAATCTAAGTCATAATATAGAGTCACATTATAGATAAGTTATGCTTCATGTGCACGCGCAGACAGATCATCTTTCTTTCTTTCTTTCTTTTCTTTTTTAATGCATCCATCCATCCCAACATGGAGAGCGGGATTTGCGGGATTTACACCGCACGAATCGCTTCACTCACCTTCTCATCGAAACCCTGCGATCAGCACATCGCTCTGCTCCATGTCAGACTGCTCAACCTTTCAGGAAATGCAGTAAAAAATAATCGCAATAATCACAATAACTCCTACATGACCTGCTTTTCCTCCACCGCAGCTCCGCGCGCGCT
>CM075005.1:30691991-30738324 GCA_037576675.1 Pangasius sanitwongsei
GCAGTAAAAAATAATCGCAATAATCACAATAACTCCTACATGACCTGCTTTTCCTCCACCGCAGCTCCGCGCGCGCTCTCGCCAGGAGCAACAATAAATAAAACGCTCGCAGGCGGGAGCGCGCTTTCGCTCTTAAAGGGACCGCGGCGCATTTTCTCTCTCGGTGACGCGCGTCACCAACACCATCCGTGGCACTCATTATAGCTGTTAAATCCTCCAGTCTGATTGGTCAGAGGGTCTTGATTCACATCCAAGTGAAATGCAGATATACAAACCACAAGTTTATATTAACTAATGCTTTCGTTTCTATAGCAACCGATCATTCACACGGACTTGTATAGTGAAACCATAATAATCCCAGTCCTTAATACAGTGACATTTTCTGAGATGTTTACTTAACGTTTATGGAAGGAGTCTCCAGTATCGGCACTTTCTAACAGTCAGAGGTAAAGCTGTCATTTTCCGACATCTTCAGAACAGAGGAGTTTTGCAGCAGGTTGGTGTGGAATAAGAGGAATAAAACACCTCAGGAGCTGATGTTATAGGAAAATAACTTCAGATGGTTGAATATTTTACTATAAATCTTGGTGTTTTAAAAAAAGAAGAAAAAAAAAGAAAATTTTCTGATCCCTAAATCAGTGACATTTTCTGAGATGTTTGCTTAACATTTAAGGAAGGAGTCTCCAGTGTCAGCACTTTCTAACAGTCAGAGGTAAAGCTGTAACCGTAAGGTTTTTTCGATGACACTGCAGGTTTTTTTTTGTTACATTATCAGTTGCGAGTCATTACAGAAACTACAGGTCATATGCATGTTATTAACATGAATAGTAATTTTTTTTTATTTAAATTTTTTAGAAAAAAATGAATATAAATCAGATGTTCTCTAGACAAAAAAGGTACCTACAATTCTGTTGCGTATCTCTCTGTGCACTGTGCACCCCTGATAGTTTTGAAGTTCCTTATATTTTATAATTTATCTACAAAAATATACACAAAAAATGTAAAAAAAAAAAAAAAAAAGAGGCAAAATCAAAGAAAAATATTATGAAAAAAGGAAATAAATTTGTAAAGAGTATTTTTTTTGAACGTGTGAGTTATTAGAGACCGTTTATCACATTCTGAACTCGCTATTTTATTCTTAAATGTACCCTATCACTTGGCTTTGTCATGATTTATATGTCTTAAGGGTGCACAGACTTTTGCTCTCAACTGTGCTGCTAAGCAGTACGTAGCACTGGAGGTGAGTATTACGCATGTGTGTGATTTAGATTGGTATTAAAATAGGGTTTAACGTTATTTGTTATAGAGACTGCACAAAAATCAGAGATCCAGACGAGTGAAGGAATACAAAAATATTTTCTTTTTTTATTCCATGGCAGGTCAGAACATAAACAGAGTGACAAAAAAAAAAAAAAGTTATAGAAAAAATAAAAAGCTCTGGTGCATGCTTTTTCGTTCTGGTGCGACAGGCAGGTTGGAGCGTCTAGCTGACTTTGTGGTCTGACGAGGTGGAGTACGAGTACGCTTTTCCCAACACGATTCTGTCTCTGAGCAGCTTGAAGAAGGCGTAGTAGTTACTGAAGAGGATCAGCGCTAACGATATCGTCTGGTACCACTTTTCCGAACACATCAGCGAGTAGAGCTGGTAGAATATCATCGCTCCTTCCAGGATGATGAGGATGTTTAATATTCGAAGAGGCCTGTTGAAGAAAAACTGTAGGAGAGACGGAGAGAGAGAGGAGGGGGAGGAAGTGTGGAGCATTTGAAAGCAACTGGAAATGTAAAAACGAAGATAAATGTAATGTGTGTGTTTGTGTGTGTGTGAAGACTTACATAGAAGCGATAATGCGAGACGTCTGAAGGCACTGCTACGTTATAATGGCCCATGGCCTTATAGACATTTTTATTGTGTTTCACCAACACCCCCTGTGGCCACATGAACTCTTCTGTCCACCTGAAAGCACACAAAAACAACAGGACAAGAACATTCGGGTGTGTGTTTCCGATGTTTAACAATACATCACGATATAGATCCAGCACCATCTCAGACTGCCTGAGATCCTGTTCAGGGAGAGACTGGCCCACGCCTACATCCTGACCCCCGTGTGAGCCCTGACGGAGACGTACGTGTGCTGCAGGACGTTGGAGCACAGCGAGGGGTCCACTTTGTGCCAGCAGCCCAGGTGGGCAGCGGCTTTGTGCAGCAGGTCGCAGTAGCGGGGGGGCAGCAGGTGGCGCATCAGGATCACCGACGTGCTCACGAACACGAGGATGAAGAGCTCGCACGACCACCGCTTATCCACGTACTGAGTGCTCTACAAAACACACACGCACACACACACACACATGCACACACACGCACGCACACAGCCAACGAAGACAGAACAGTAAATCATACCAGTGTGGGGGGAAAAAAACAGGAATCTAGACAACTATCTGCCTGAGTAACTCTCCATCCATCAGTCCATCCATCCATCTATCCATCCATCTACCAATCCTTCCAGCCATACACCCATCAGTCCTACTGATTTATGCATCCATCCATTCATTCATCTACCCAAGTAACCCTTCATCCACCCATCCATTCATCCATCCATGGAACTATCTGCATATCTACCCAAGTAACCATCCATCCATCCATTCTTCCAGCCATCTACCCATCAGTCCTACTGATTTATGCATCCATCCATCTATTCATTCATCTACCTAAGTAACTCTTCATCCACCCATCCAGATATCTATCCATGTAACTATCCATCCATCCACCTACCCAACCACATAACTATCCATCCATTCTTCTATCTACACAAACAAATAACCGTCCATCCACTTACCTACCCAAACAAATAGCCATCCATTCATCCATCCATCCATCTGTCCATCCATCCACTTACCTACCCAAACAGCCATCCATCTACCCACTTATCTACCCAAGTAAAAATCTATCCACCCATTCACTAAAACAAGTATCCAAGTAACTATCGACCTATGTACATTTTTATTCATCCACCAAAGTATCTAAGTCATTTTCCAACAATCTACCCAAGTGTATTTCTATCTATCCATCAAAATAACTTTTTACCCCTCTACTGGAGTAACTATCTATCCAACCATTCACCTAAATAAATATCTACCAGGCATCCATCCACCCACCCAAGTACCTGCGTATACAAAAGGGTCTACTCTCTAGGTAGCTAAGTAGCCATTTCTGGATTATTTCCAGGTCTTTGAGATCATTTTTCTGTAATGTCAATGTGGTGTATTAAAACTGTGTACACTTCTCTCTGTAAGTCACTGGACCTACTGACGCTTTAATCCAGAACCGTGTGAAACCCAGGACGCGCACCTTGACGAACCAGACGGGCACGAAGGCGACATAGTATGCGCTGAGCATGGAGCTGACCAGCACCTCCTTCATCCTCTTGTTGAAGTCCATCTTGAGGAACTCGACCTCTTTGCGAATGAGGTCGGGTGAGAGGCAGCAGGCGTGCGTGGGCATGGGCTGCACGCCGTACAGCTGGCTCGTGTGCTGCTTCCATGTCTCCTTCAGTACAGACAGGTAGTCCCGCCCCACGGATACGCCCACTCCCGCCCCCGTGTCTCTGGAGCCGACGGAGGCGATGGGGGAGAGACGCACATCACCGCTCGGTCTGAGGATAGGGATATACATCCCGAAACTGGAGGAGTGAGAGAGAGAGAGAGAGAGAGAGAGAGAGAGATGCACCACCGGGTTAGATCACTTATAATAACTACAGTCCGAGTCTTTTTAAGGGGCGCTATTTTCATCTCTGTGGGAATCCAGAAAATACGGTAATCAGCCAGTATCAAGGCCCTATGTGTGTGTGTGTGTTGATGTAATAGCTGTGTAATAACAGGACCAGCAGTGAGAGCACTCACGGGTAGCAGAGGAACAGGAGGCTGAGCACGGAGTACGTCCTGAACAGGTGGATGAGCGAACGACACAGACTCCAGCCTGTGAGCGTCAAAACAGCAAAACGAGCCGTCACCAAGAAGACGGAGTGAGGAAACTTCCCACTCTGAGACGCCTGCAGAGAGAGAGAGTGTGTGTGTGTGTGTGTGTGTGTGTGTGTGTGTGTGTGTGAGAGAGAGAGAGAGAGAGAGAGAGGAAAAAAAATAATGAGGATGTGATTTGGGAGAGAGAGAGAGAGAGAGAGAGAGAGAGAGAGGAAAAAAGATAATGAGGATGTGATTTGGGAGGGAGAGAGAGAGAGGGAGAGAGAGAGAGGAAAAAAGATAATGAGGATGTGATTTGAGAGAGACAGAGAGAGAGTGGAAAAAGATATAATGATATGAATTAGGGAAAAGAGAGAGAGAGAGAGAGAGGATATGAGTGAGAAGGAGAAATAAAGAGAAAGAGAGAATGAATGAGTATTTGAGAGAGAGGAAGCGAGAGAATGTGGGAGGGAAGAAAAGGGAAGGGAACAGACAGCAGCAAAAAGAGAATAAATGAATGAATGGAGGTGCGAGTCAGAAGAGGATGAGAACAAATGAAGATGAGTGAGTGAGAGAGTGATTTGAATAACAGAAAGACAATGAAAATGAGACAGAAGAGAAAGAGAGAAGGCAAGAGACAGAATGACGACTCAGATTCGTCCCTCGTTTGTTCGTAACTTGAGAACTCATGGCTCGATTTGCGGAGCTGCTATTTAAAAGAAGAAAGGAAGATGAGACGCTGTAAATGTGCTATAAACAGACACTGGTCTCATTATCTGCACTGCTGCTTTTATCCCTTTATGAGCTGTTCGTTACCTCTTTAACGATGGCCGCGATGAGCCGGCGTGACAACACGATGACGGTGAACACCAGCATGTTATAGTCAATCAGGTGGAAGTTCTGTGGAAGGGAAAAAAGTCACAGTTAAAGTTAGCGTCTCTTCCGCCATGATGATACTGTCTTCCTTCAACATGTGACAAGAATCTGATGTATGAAAGATCATTTTAAATCAGCTGACGAGGCAATATGATACAATTTAGAGCTGTTTTATGCCATCATACGGTACTGTGCAAGTGTTAGCTCTGAAAGAGTGGTAGATCACACCTCCATTACAAGAGTGACAAGCACATAGGCCACGCCTCCTCCTTTACTGAGAGTAACAAGCACAGAGGCCACACCTCCTCCTTTACTGAGAGTAACAAGCACAGAGGCCACGCCTCCTCCTTTACTGAGAGTAACAAGCACAGAGGCCACGCCTCCTCCTTTACTGAGAATAACAAGCACAGAGGCCACGCCTCCTCCTTTACTGAGAGTAACAAGCAAAGAGGCCACGCCTCCTCCTTTACTGAGAATAACAAAGAGGCCACGCCTCCTCCTTTACTGAGAATAACAAAGAGGCCACGCCTCCTCCTTCACCGAGAGTGACAAGCAAAGAGGCCACACCTCCTCCTTCACCAAGAGTGACAGACACAGAGGCCACGCCTCCTCCTTTACCGAGAGTGACAAGCACAGTGGCCACGCCCCCACTTTCACAGACAAACTGACACATATAGGTCACGCCTCCTTCTTCACAAAGACTGACAAACACCGAGGCCACAACTCCTTCTTCACTAGGAATGACAACCACAAACAATCCACGTGTCCTCCTTCACTCAGACTGACAAACACAGAGGCCACGCCTCCTCCTCCACTGTCTCTGACAAACACAGAGGCAACGCCTCCTCCTTCATTAGGACTGACAAACACAGAGGCCACACCTCCTCCTTCACTCAGACTGACAAGCACAGAGGCCACGCCTCCTCCTTCACTCAGACTGACAAACACAGAGGCCACGCCTCCTCCTTCATTAGGACTGACAAACACAGAAGCCACGCCTCCTCCTTCAGTGTGACTTACAGGACCAAAAGCCACGCCCCTTTCACTGAGGGTCGAGAGACTCACCAGTGATGTGTGTGAGGGTGGGTGTGAGGGCGGGTACCACCACACCGTCTTGTAGATGTTGACGTAGTGCACGAAGAGTGCGGTGAGGTGGCAGAAGAGGAGGTGCAGCTCGAACATCACGTTGCGGTCCACAGAGAGCTCGGGGATCTTGCAGTGCTTCAGCGGGACCACCGTCTGTGTAGCGAGAGGGGGGCTGGGGATCCCCGCTCCTGAACTGTTCCTGCCGGCCAAAACGCGCACACACACACACACACACACGTAGCATTTTTATACCACTTTATCATTAAATCATGAACCATCCTAAAAAGTTAGACATTTACCGTTATATGAAAACTTATTAGGCGCATATAGCTCGTGGATTTAACACTTGACAAACACACACACACACAGATCTCACCTCGTCCGTGACCTCACACCTGTCACAGGTGAGCTGGTCGAGTGGTTGCCGTTGTTGACGGATCCAGTCTCATTGCCCAGCGGAGAACGACAGTACGTCGTCCGGCCTGCTCCTCTTCTTCCTCCTGCCATTCCACACACTCCAACCTTCTCTCTCTCTCTCTGTTTCTCTCTCTCTGTCTCTTTCTCAGGTGCGAGCTGGACCAAGATGAAGCACATCATCAGCACATAACATCACACTGGCGTAAACCGAAAAACCAACATGACCCACAATCATTTTTTAAATAAATACAAGTAAGTAAATCATCTTTTCTTTTTGGTTTCAAATTTACCCTGACTGTCAGAAAGTACTGACTTAAACTGCACTACTGTATTAAAGGCGCCATATTCTATTTTTTTTAATTCCTTACTTGTACAAATAACCAGATGATACGTAGGACATGATAAAAAAAAACAAAACAAAAACCAATGGATTAAGCCGTGGCCTCAGCAAAAGTTTATTAAGTCGCTGAAGAAACCCGTTTGGAAACCTGAGGTCCGGTCTGGAACGTTTGTTTGTGTGATACGCCTCCGTTCAGTTACTTTATAGACAATCTCTGGGCCACTGCAGATCCGGGGGGCGGAGCTTCTCACACATGGGCAGGAATAATTCAAAAGTCAAAGCCATGTAACTGTTAGAGACCTAATCTTGGAGAAAAAAAAACTAATCTTACCAAATGCACCCTTAAATGTCATTAGTCAAGTAAATTACTGAATGTTTTAAACTAACGCAGCTACAGTAAGTAAGCGCGATACGTTTTCCTCCCGTGTTTGCGGTTTTCAGCGTTTAGTGTGCTCGTGTAGTTTTGTCGTTTATTCCCCGACAGTTGTTGAAATTTTTTTGTCTTTGTTACACCTCTGTTTTTTTTTGTGATTTAATTTAGAAGCCGTCAACGAACATCTACGTGCCCTCGATGTGTCACGATACGGTTTTTATTATTGAGAGAAATTCCGTCGCACGCTTTTGCGAGCGTACCTCGGGTAACGTTTCAGGATGCAGACCCACTGCGTGCTTTATAACACTGACGTAGAGCATTAATAAGGAGCTTATTAACACCGACAGTAACTGTGTTGCTATATTTAGACAAACCTAGCAACAAATCTAGCAGAGCGGAGTGAAGGAATGAATGAATTGCACACACTCTTCGGCTACATCCACATTAATTGTGATAAATTTGAAAACGTATCTTCGGCCTTCCGTCCACACGGAGACGGCGTTCCGAAAACGCTCCCCTATGTGGATAAATTTGAAAACGCCGTCTTCGCGGTGCAGTGTGGACTGAGAAAACCGAGATATTCAAAAACAATGAGGTATTTTCAGTCACGTGATGCAGTCATGTGACCATTCAAGTCAAAACAAACAAGATGGTGGACGACGTCGTACTACAGTTGTTCTGCCTGCTATCCAGTTTGACTGCTTTGTTGACGATTAATGTCACTTAACTCACTGTACAACCATCACACTGCATTTTTAAATGAACGCCTGACGGAAACGTCTCAGGCCAAAGCTTCTTACGGGGCATGTGAGCGTTTTCAGACGTCTCAGTGTGCACGAGCAACGTTTGGAAGACGTTTGAAGACGCCAGTGTAGACGGAGAGCGTTTTAAAACGAAAATGCAGTTTGCAGATCAGGATTAATGTGCACGTAGCCTTACTGTTACCATCACAGATTATGACATAACTAGACATGTTCTTCTTTCCTTTTTTCCAAAAAGTGTTCGAACACTACGTTTGGATATATACTTGTATGCACACGGACATGGCCTGGTCTTCTTCTTCAAAAAAACCTTCCTTCGTCAGGGGACATGTTTCGACATGCAATAATGATTCGAGGAATATTCAAATTCAGACTGTGACGCCATCCGGTGACTTCTTGAGACTTTCTGAACCTTTCCTTTAAGGAATATACTGTTATATACTGTTATAAGGATTGTGATTTCTCAGCAGGACAGCAGGACTTGCAGTGCTGGTGTTGACCAAAACAAACCTGCTGACATGTTCTTCTTCTGCTGATATTAAAACAAACAAACAAACAAACAAACAAACAAACAAACAGGTGGTCTGCCCTGGTCTCGTGCACGCGCAGACCGCAGTACCTACGTCATTTAGGTGATCATTTCCATAACAATGTATGTGACATGCATCAAAGTCATGAACTTCCAAAACATGTCAATGCTAAACACTGCTAGCTGGCTAAGTGGCTAACTGTGTAGAAGTGTGCAGGACGAAGGCCAAGGCCCTTGTCTTGTGAAGGTCTACAGTTTAGTCCCAGTTCTGGTTCCTGCATCACGTGGAAAAGTCCAGAGTGGCTCTTTTAAAGCCTGATGTCAGTGGAAAAGGCTGATGTTGTGGTTAGCATGACTAGCATGATTAGCATGCAGAGCTTCAGTGCAGGGCTGCTGCCAGCTTTCTGATGCGGAAGTAAACTCAGAATGAGCGTGTGTGTGTAGTGCGGGACTGATGGATAAAAGTGTGCAGTGCGCACTAGCTGTGTATCTGAGCTTTTTTTTTTTTTTTTTTTCATCCAGGATAAAAGCTGTACGAAGACCCGCGGCCTAACGTGCGCGCGCGCTTTCACGTTAACCTTTCAACCAATTTAAAAACATTAAAAAAACAAAAAACAAAACCAAACATGCAGCACAAATCTTACCGAAAGATCAGACTTTATTCCTTAGTATGGTTTCTCCGCTGCTGTTCTGTTAATTCAACTCGCTAAGCGGATCTTTGGTGCTGAACACGTTCATGTTGATGTTGATGTTGAGGCTGAACGCGGGGACGCGGAAAGCGCGTGCACGAGGGAGGAGGAGGCGGGAGGCGGAGGCGTGAGTGCGTGTGTGCCTTAAAGGCGCAGAGAACATTAATACAAAATAAACACCCGGAAAATCGGGTGTGCTTGGGTTTTTCATCCATCCATCCATCCATCCATCCATCCATCCTTTCTCTGTACCGTTTATCCTTCACAGGGTCTCAGGGAGCCTGGAGCTAATCCCAGGGGACTCAAGGCACAAGGTGGGGGAAACCCTGGACAGACTACAATCCATCACAGGGCACAATCACACACACACACACACACACACACACTCACACACCTATTCACTCGCTACGGACAATTTAGATGCCAGTCGGCCTACAACGCCTGTCTTTGGACTGGAGGAGGAAACCAGAGTACCCAGAGGAGACACTGAAGCACAGGGAGAGCATGTGAGCTCCGCACACACACACACACACACACACACACACACAGGGAAGAGTCAGGAACCAAACCCTCAACCTTGGAGGTGCGAGGTTAACGTGCCAAACACTAAACCACCGTGCTTCCCCAGGATTCGGTTTCGTTTAGCCCTATTCGGACCGGATTAGTTTACCCAAAAAAATCTCCTCAGTGATACAACTCTCGTATCCGGACAGCAATAAAATGACCACAGGAGAAGCGAGTTTCTAAAGGATTGTATTTTCTACGAACTCGGACGTTTGCGTCACGCGGACTCGTGCGACGATCGTTCGATCACGATCCGTAGGCAACATGGCGTCCATTTTCTAAAATATGCTGAGAAGCAATGAAAAATTTAAAGTGATAAAATACACTGTACATTAACTACAGCTGTCATTAATGCTATTATGAATAAATATATATATATATAATGTTATTAAAATATAGACTGCGTGAAGAAGTCTGATTTTGATACTGTGCTTCAAAACTGTGGAACCCAATCTTTTAAAAAGCATTTAAAAACATATCTTTTTTTAAATATGGCATTTATTTGACTTCAGTACTTCCTCATAATCTTGTTTTATTTTTTTTATTTCATAGCATTCTTTGAATTTTTAAAATAATCTATCTATCTATCTATCTATCTATCTATCTATCTATCTATCTATCTATCTATCTATCTATTTTAGTCTACACTTGTGTACTTTTTTAATCTCCTTACATTTATTTTTGTATTTTTATTTTATCCTTGTGCATTCTTTTACACTGCTTATTATTTTTTATATTATTTTAATCGTTAAATTTTATTTTTACTACTTCATTGCACAGCACTTTGAAAGTAACACGTGTATGAAAAGTGCTATACAAATTATTATTATTATTATTATTATTATTATTATTATTAAACTTGAGAATAGCTTCCACAACAATGCATTTTTTTAGTTGTGACGATTACTATTTCAATTTAAAAAAAATTACTATAATTTGTAAGATAGCCTTGATGCTAAAATAACCCAAAATATGTTTCTATCAAACGGAGGAATGAAATATTTCCCTTTGCTTTGTTCTGTTTTTAAACAGCGCCTCTGTGAGACTTTGGTTAGAGTATAATGGAATGTGGGCGTGGCTTCGTCTAGGCCGGATTCGAAGGGGCGGGTCTTAACGACTGAGTGATGGAACGCCTGTCCAATCAGCGAGCGGCAGCGTCGCACTGAAGGTCATTCCGGAAGTGGGATTTAGTAACTATCAGGAGCTGAAATGGCGTAGCTCGTCGGTGTGAGCGACGGCCAGCGGGCCCGGATAAAGCGGACAGACCTGGCCAAGAACCGCGCAGAAACCGAGTTTAACCCGCGTCCTTTATCATCACGCTGAAGAAGCAGTGAAGAAGAGCCGCGGTATGATGCTTTCCTGCGTTTTATTTACACACACACTGCATGCTCTTTGTTTACCAGCTGTGTGTGTGTGTGTGTGTTTGTTAATTAAACACTGTAATAATTCATTCATTCATTCATGCATTATTTTACACGCTAATTACACTGTAGTGATTTTTCTTTGCGTTATGTACTGACACATTCCTACAAACCACGTCATTTCTACCTGATTTCTCATATAAATAAATAAATAAATAAATAAATAAATACTTTACTAATCCGCAAAGAAAGAAATGGACCAATGGTTTATCTTCATATAAGAGAGAAAACTAGAGAAGACCTCTGGTCACATGACAGGGGTTAAGGGTCTGGGATTTGAACCCACAACCTCCTGGTCACTAGCACTCAGTGTTAACTCCTCCCTCGCGTTCTTGCAGGCAGTGCTGGGATCTGAACCCACAGCCTTGATGATGAGGCTGAAGGAATGTAAGCTCCTTAAAGAAAAAGATCAGACTTCCACAAGGTTTCCTCCACCCTGAAGCCAGTGCAGCAGCCATGACATGTTAATTAAAAAAATTGTTTTATTGCTTTTGCACTAGTGTAGCAAACAAATAACAGAAGTCTAGCTCGCCCGAAATGGTTTCTGTAAAAATCTGACCAAATCTTCATGCTTGAAAGCAGCGTGGTTGAGCTCCGTAGTCTCAGTGGTGGTGTAAAAGAGCCGTGATGGTCTGTATTTTCAATTTTAAGTTTAAAGTGCAACTGTATTATCATCCGCATGACTTCCAGTTGGATGGTAAACCTGTGTTTTGTAATTTGGAGCATAGAGAACATGCTTGCTGTTAAAGAATCATCTCTCGTTGTCTTTTTTTTGGATTTTTATTCCATGTTCTCCTGATTTGGTCATATGCCAGTTCCCACCAATAACCAACGACGGGGTGGTGTAGTGCAGCCTGACTTTACTTTTAATTCCTTAAACATCAATGTATTGTACTTTTTTATCCATTTATAGTTACATTTAGTGTTGTGGAAGGATGAAAAAAAACTGCAAAGCGTAAACTCCTCTGTCCTGAAGACTTTCCCATGTCAGAGCTTCACCATATCATCAATTATACTCTATTTAAAATATCTGGAGCGATAACGTTTTAGAAAGAGTGCATTAATATAAGCCTGAGATTTGCAGCCGCACTACTGTCAGACCCGCTCTTATAGAAAACTAATCAGCACCTTCTGACCAATCACAATCCAGAATTTAACAGCCCTGCTTGGAAGAGTTTTTAACAAACTGTTTTTCTCTGTAGGACTCGTCCTTCCGCCTGCTAAGACAAAGAATTCATCATGCATGCGTGTAAGACTACAGAGGAAGCGTTCACAGGTGAGTTTCAGTACAGAATGTCTTGTGCTCTGATTAATCATGCGGTTTGATTTCATCTCAGCCTGGATTACTTCTGTGCAGATGAGAAGTGGGTCAGCAGCATGCCGAAGCCTGTCCTGCGCTCGCTTCCTTCAGATCTGCTAAACATCACGCCCGGGTAGCGTTTCACA
This sequence comes from Pangasius sanitwongsei, assembly GCA_037576675.1. Taxonomy (NCBI): domain Eukaryota; kingdom Metazoa; phylum Chordata; class Actinopteri; order Siluriformes; family Pangasiidae; genus Pangasius; species Pangasius sanitwongsei. Next base: position 30,704,448 of record CM075005.1, read on the forward strand.
CGCCGTCCATCCGTCCGTCCAGAAGGATGACATCATCCGTGGAGTCCAGGCTGCTTTTATTTCCTCTTTCTTCATTCACTCAAGTTTTAATCTAGTTTTTTTCCCCCCCTTTTTTCATCCCAGGAGAACGATGAATTGTTTACTTCACTCCTTTTTTTTTTTTTTTTTCCTTTTCAAACTGTATCCAGTCAGCTCTATATTTAAATACATCATGATCGTGCTCGCTGCTGTGGTATTCAAATCATGTTGTTTTATTTGTAAATCGCTTATAACAGTACATATTGTCAAAAAAAAAAAAAAAAGCAGTTTTACCTAGATCAAATCATTCACACGGACACGTACAAAGTCAGCCAGTCTCGGAAAAAATGAACATATGGACTTTTTCCTCAAAGCTTACAGAATTTAGGAGTGACATATAGTCCAGAAAATGCGGTAATCGTAGAAGCTTTCAGGTTACGTTTAAGGAACGTTTAAGTCGTCGTTTGCGTGTTAAAGATTTTATGCAGCGGCTCATTGCAGTGATGGAGTTCTGACTCACTCAGCGTTGAAATCGTGCCACGTCGTCCTTCAGTCGTCGGCTGTGTTTACGAATGAATCCGTTCCGATTATCCCATTTATATACCGTGAGAAAGTGGAGCGTGTGAGTTCGGTCAGCGTGTCCAGCATTTTAATCCTGCTGCTCATGGTGTTAACGAGCTTTATATTCCTTCCCTCTCAGCAAAGCATCATCTGAGTGCGATTATTAAACAGACAGCGAGAAGAAGAGCTGTGTCAGCATTTCATATTTGCCCGAGATTCAGGAGCTCTAGTTGTTGAAAATAGCAAAAAAAAAAAAAAGGCATAACAAAAAACATGCCTTCAGGCATCTTCTAATGTAATCATTTTACCAAAGGTGATTGTTTTTAAGAATAACTGCACAAGAAATATAGCTTTTATCAAAGTTTTACCTTAAATTTGGATAGAAATTTCATTCCGATTGGCCTCAATTGGTTTACTCTGTTCTAGCTGAGCTCTCAGTCGGATTATTAGCAGATTATTAGGCTGCATGTAAACGTAGCCATTTATATCATATGATGGAAAAGTTCAATCACATACACTTATTTACATTTACTTTTTTTCCCCCCATGGCGGTTGGAAAGTGTGTGTGTGTGTGTGTGTGTGTGGGGTACTTTGCATGTTTGACCTGAAGTGATGAAAATCTAGGGTGAATTAAATTAAAAATTTCCCAAAAGCATTGTAACACAATGATTGTTAAATGGTAGAGCGAGCATCACAGTGAACTCTCTCTCTCTCTCTCTCTCTCTCTCTTTGTCTCTCTCTCTCTCTCTCTCTCTCTGTGTGTCATGATCTTAACATTACAGTGCTTTTAGGAAACCGGATCCACGCGGTTTGAACGTGAATGGCGTCTGCGGACGTGGGATATGTGCAATACGGATGTCCGTCCCTTTTTTTGTGTCCTGTTTCGAGACAAACGTGTATATTGTACAAACAAGTGACGAGTTGTTCGTGCGACAAACAACAAAATCACCAATGTCTTCCATTAAATGATGTATAGTTTCATCCGCTCGTTTGGTAGCGGGATCTGTCGTGCCAATGTTATATGTGGCCATGCATGAGCGGACTCGATGCTTGCAGAGTAGTTGTAGTGAAATACTGTATATTAACTTTAACGCATATTAGCTAATAGTTGAGCAGGTGACGGTTAGGCTAATTAGCACTGTGTAGCTTTGAGAATAGTGAGCTTTGGAGAAAATCCATTTTTTTTTTTTTTTTTTTGTGTTTATATTGTCTTTCGATCTTTAGAGAAATTAGTCTAATCTTATCATTTTCTTCTGATCACTTACCTACTTTCCTGAAAGAGAAAAAAACTAGCAGAAATGTTACCTATTTGTATTAGGTGTTGTTTTTTTTTTTTTTAAAAAAAAAAAGAAGCTAGTTTTCTTTTTTTTTTTTTCCTCAACCTTATATTTTTTGATCTATAAAAAAAAACAAGTCTCTGGATTTATATTTAAGGTAAAATCAGAGCCTAAAGGGGACAAATCACACCTTCAGCCATGTTTATGATCATATAAACTTGTTCTCGTTGTTAATTTTCGCTAGCTAGCATAGAACAACCTGACTAGCGACTAGCTAACTAGGTTGTGTCAGTGCTCATGGCTGTAAATTAGGAAAAAATTAATAAATACGGGAATTAAAAAAAAAAAAAAAAGCTCTCGTATAGAGTGGCTTGAAGGTAGCATTGTCTCTCCTACACGGTTATGGATGCATCAGCGAGTTAGCTTAGCTAGCTTTAATGTAGCACACATTATAGATTTCAGTTAACGTGTAGTTTAGTAAGCTAGCGTCTATAGCCGATCAAAATACGGTGATGTAGATAGTTAAATACCTCAATGACTGGAATGCAAAGTCTATTTTTTAGATTCCATTGACAAATATGCAAACCATACTGCGCATTATGTTAGATATTTAATGTGAGGTTCGATCCGTGCCAAAAATATGTCGACATCGCGTCGTTTACTCAGCGTGTTTACTCAGCGTGTTTACTCAGTCGTATGTACCGTGTGGTTCTTCATTTCAACCAGAGGTGGAGCAAGAGGACAGATGAACCCAGTCATGTGCAATGTCTCTGTATAATCTCGACAGAAAGCGCTAAGATTTGCTAGAATGATTGTGTGTGCGGTCCGAAGTTTCTTCAGTTCCCCGCTCGCTTGTATTCCGTAGTCTGTTTTAATGCACTAAATTAACTAAGTAGCTCGCTATATATGTTATTAGCATACGTTACATTAACTACAACTTTTTATCTCCTGTTGAAACATGGGACTGGGCAGCACACTGGAGCTTTTGCTTAATTATTAATGAATTTCTGACTTGTCCTCCCCGGTTACCAGGATATAGTATTGCTAACATATTTAGGCTTAACTAGTTTTACATATTTAGTAACCGTTTTACGATTCGACTGCAGTGACGCCGAACAGAAAGCCCCACAGTCCCATTAAAAGGGGCGTGGCCTATGTTGTGTCATTGTGCCACTTATTATAGCTTCTTATGCTGACCAAAATCATATCATATTGAACCTTAGTCATTGCTTCTGTTCAAGTCAAAGTCAAAAGTTCTGTTCAAGTCGAAATGACCTGAAACATACTAAAAAAATACTTTCTGAGCCTGGCATGTTTACGTTATTGAAATCCCCCTTTATATTTATATTACGCTGGCGAGGGGCCTCATATTTTTGGCACGGATAGACCCTCATCATTTAGAAGCAATAACCTTATTATGCATGAACTCTATAGTGCCAGACTGGTGTTTTGTGGAATGATCTGTAGCATATTTCTAGCTGTGGTGTGTGTGTTAAGGCATCGGTGGGTCTTTGTTGGTACAGCATACAGGAACCTCTGATTTCCAGTAGGCCAAAACGAGCTCACGTGTTCATTAAAAACCAAAAACGTTGCACAGGAACGTCGTCGTGACAGCTAAAAACCTGGTGGAGGGAGGAAAAAAAATGGCTGAGAAAGTTCTTCTTTATGCACATTGCATGATTTCTATCACTACATCAGGAGAAAACGCACAGATCTGGATTATGCAGTCGGAAAGCAATAGGAGCGAAGTTTCGGTGACGTGGACGGTTTATTTCAGACACTACAGTACACTCTGAACACACACTGAACACCATTTTGCCAGTGAGCCTGTCGGTGTTTCTGTATGGGAATGCGGGGGGAGTAAATTAGCTACTGCATGGTAGAAGTGGGTACCACATGTGTTGTGCTGCATGAAATAATTAAGCTTTGCTCGGAGAAATTGTAATGCAAAAATGTGAAGAACGTGAAGTCAAGCGAGTGGACTGACGGACGTATTTGATTTTTTCCCTCAGTTCAGTTGAAAAAAAAGTGATATATCTCTATATATACATATATACACACACTGTCATCTCACTTGCATTATTATAACCCATTCTGTATGTAACCTTTAGTATTTTTATTTGTAAATACATCTAGTCAAGAGGGAAAAATCGCCGTATTATCTGTCTAACCCCTGACATGATGATGTGAATGATATTAGAGAAGGTGGTGATTAATAATCAAATTAAATTAACCATATAGGCTTGTTGCGTTAGTGAGCTATCAGACTGATGGAAATAAAAGCAAATTAATCTTTTCTGACCTGTACACAAATGATCACTTTGCCCTCCATTATTATTTTTATGTATAAAATCCATGTATAAAATCAAAATGATCTAATTTTACACGCAGGGCGAAGCTCAACGCCGATTGGTTGCCCGGTATTCTCTAACAACCGATCGGCGCATTGTTATAAGCGTTGAAACGGGTCACATGACGACCACGACAATAGACGCAGGATCTTGGAAGAGTTAAAATGTTATTTCCAACTGAAATCTAATCCCCTGACTGCCATGTCATGATTTTTTTTAAAAAAAGTTAAGGGTTAATATTGTTTTCTACTCCACAATGTTTTAAATTGTTTTTGTCACAGGATGGGAACACTGTACAGTATGTTTGGTTAAATCTATGCACTACAGATGCGCTAAGCATGCTAAGATACACCTCTTGATTTTGTACAATTAAAAAAAAAAAAATCTGTATAAGAAATTTAGCAATAAAAACAGCATGGTGCCAATCTTACAGCGGCCTCGTTTTGTTTTGTTTTGAAAGTCGGACATCACATCAACTGCGACTGAAAAATTAAATCAACAGGAAAAAGCTTCTTGTTATAGTGAAACAATGATGATGATGATGATGAAGAAAAGCACTTCCTCTATGTTGAGGCTTCCACATTCGCAGTGTTAAAGTTCATTGTCATGAATCTGCATGAAGAGTAAATGAGAGGAACTCAACTCTCACCATGTCCTCTTCTGCTCAAGGCCACGTGGATTTGATTAGCGTCCAGTGTAACTGCTGTTTTAACTCCTTCCTCTTGCTCTTTCTGGAGGTCACTTCCAATTGTAAACTCTTACAATACTTATAAGAAGCAGAAGTGCAAGATTTTAAACTCTGTAACACACTAAAATGCTCTTTCATCGAACACACCAGTAACGTAAACGTGTTTGCTCTTTCCTTTAAAGACTCGTTTCCTCTCTAGGTTACTGTAAGCTTTTCTGACTTTCATGCTCATGTTTAAAGCTCATTAACTTATTAAAAAGGATTAGTAAGGAAGACATGAAGCATGATTAGTGCAGAAAATAAGTAATAAAAAGATAACTATACACTTAGATTATAGACTCTATAGCCTTATTCGTACTGGATTAGTTTTACATGCTGTTACGAATTTGAATTTATTATCAGGGAATCTCAGGGATTTTACTTCCTTCCTGTTCTGTCATGTCAGCTGTTTTTTTTTTATTTATTTTTTTTTTTATCAACAGTGCCTTCCTGCGTTAGGAAATATTATGACACCTTGATGGAAAATTGTTGGGTGTTCAATTTCAAGAACTTTTGATGCAACACACACACAAACAATGAAGGACACGGAAATACAAAAAAACACAAAATTTGTTTAATAGTAAATTAAAGAAGCTTAAACTTCTACGACAATGTTTTTCTCCAACAACAAAATTCTTTCCTCCATCATGACTGGTCTATATACAAATAGATGGATGTGAAGTTTAAGTTTTCTCTTAAAAAGAGGTCATGGGAATACACACACACAAAAAAAAACAGACATCGAACACTTAGAAAAGACAGACACAATCTAAAAAAAAAAAGGTGCATGTAGCTACAGTTTGAAAATCTATAAAAAAATAAAAAAGCAGGACGTTAAGCCATAACCAGTCCACGTCTGGCATCGAGCATCTTCTCCTTCTTCTGCCTCCTGTCCTCCTTGTGCTTAACGCGCCGCTCGTCTCTGTTATAGTGAACAAATCAGATCGTAAATACGCTGAACATGCATTCTGAATCTCGTCCAATAATCATCAGTCAACAAATACACAAGACACAATGTGTTTGTTTTGGACAACAAGGCAACAAGCCAAGGTGAAAAGTAAATCATGCCTTGATGTTGAAATTGAAGTTAGAGACATTATTAAAGAATATTTAAATCTCTTTTAAAAAGAGAAGGACAAAATAATATCTTAACAGAGACCAATGAAAATGGTTAGTTAGTACAAATCTTCTTCCTCATGGGTGTGTAAACTTTTGCACTCAACTGTAATTACTGTGGAGCAGAGCCGACATGAGTGGCTAACGTTGTCCATGATATTTATCACTGATTAGTGCTCGTTTTCGTGCTTACGAATTTAACTTTTTGCTTGTACGGCATTCAGCTTTTAAAAGCGACACCGTTGCTAAGGAAACAGGAAATCTGAGTGTTAGATTAGTGTTTTCTCGTCAGTAGCGGCGTCTCGCTCACCGCGTCTGCACTTGGTGCTGTTTGTAGTTCTTCTGGTGAGAAGGAAGCGTTTGAGACTTGTTCAGCTCTGCGTTTTCCTGCGTCGCTCCGAAAGGCTTCAGCTTTCCTACACACGTGGGAAATTAAACAAACAAACAAACAAACAAACAAATAAATAAATCTGAGATAGAAACGAGTGGAATCATGTCCCAGCTCAGAGCAGGCAGCTACAGAGCTTCTTCATGGACCTTATACTTAAATCTAATATAAGCTGCTAATGAAGCAAGTCCATTTTTGAGTGTATTCAGTGGCTGAGATTTTTTTTTTTTGCATTCCCCATTTCTAAAGAAACCCCTCACTCACCCTTATGGGGTTTGTACGTGAGCGGGCGAGAGAGGCTCGCTTTCAGGTCGAAGGTGTTTTTCTTGTTGGTCGCAGGAGTTCCTGAGGCGCCGCTGAAGACAAACGGAGTCAATCCTGAGAAAGATACAACGCAGACGCGTTACTCAGACATTGTTTCCAAACACCGTGACGATTCATCCGTTTTTTTTTTTTTTGCCGTACTGTTCTGACCTGGGGTTTTGTTGACAGGCGCGGCGTTCTTGTTAGCGTGCACTTCAGACTTCCTGGCCGGAGTGGGAGTGAGAGGAGGCATGGGAGACATGCGGGCCGGAGTCTTCACCAGAGAGCGCTTGTGCTCGTTGTCCTGCGTCATTTGGGAAAACCTAAAAAAAAACAAAAACAAAAAACCAACACATACTTCAGCTCATCACATCAGCAGTCAGTATTAACACCAGTAACGCCCATAATGCCCGAGCTCACGGCATGCTCCTGACCTGACGTTGATTTTGTTGGCTGAGAGGATGGACGGCCTGAAGAGGGCGCTGTCCTTCATCGCTGGCTTGCCGGCGGGAGCCTGAGTGACCCTGCGCTTCTCCGCTTTCTTCTCCGCCATTCCCGGGCTGAACAGCGAGGCTCGGCTGAGCGGCGGCTTCTGCAAACACCCAACATCGACGATTCGAGACCCAGGAACAATTGTTTTATCTTAATTTAAAGAGCGTGTGCTGAGAAAAGTGAAGAAGCTGCACTCACAGCACGAGTCTTGGTGTCCGCTGACTTCTTGATGCCGGTTTCTGACTGAGCCTGAAATTACACCGCGCTTAGTTAGGAATAAAACCACTCCGCGTTGTGCTGTTATAGGAAAGTAATCAGCGATGGCGCGGTGTGATGCGGTGGCGTTACTGTCACCACACGAAGGAGTTCTGTTTCTCTCAGAACGCGGCAATTTGCCGACGAATTCAATCGTTTATTCATTAAAGAACATCGCGTTGTACTTTTTATCCATACATTAGTTACGTTAATGTCGCGTAGAAAAGAAGAGGATAATAATGAAGAAGAAGAATAAACCTTCAGGTCCTTCACCGAGTTCCTGAGCACCTCCATCTGCTTGTTCCTCCTCTGCAGGTAGGAATCGATGGACTCCATCTTGTTGAAGTGTGCCTCGTGGAGTTTCTTGAAGTCTAGAGAATGTTCAACACCGTTAGCTGTAGCACTTTTTCCCCGCCAGACGTGTGTAAAACGTCGGCGAGTGACTGGAGGCTTACGGTGTAACGATACGTAAACTGTGTAAATAATGAAACGGGACGTTACTCGGCGTGGTCGGCCTCAGAGCTGCTTTCTTCTTCATCAGACCCTCGTGACGAGGGATTTTTCCGGCAGTCTTCTTAACAACATCTGTATTTAAAAAAACAAACAAAACGAGGGATTTGTTCAAATTGAGCTTAGAGGTACATGACACACACACACACACACAGATACACAAACGCACAGGAAGTCTTTATTCATTTATTTATTTTTTAAATATATCAAAACTCCACAGTGATGTACACTGATATCTGTCTTGCTTCACACACACACACACCTTTATCGCTCTCCTCAGTGACAGCATTATCGTCAGCGGACTCGGGTTTCCTCTCAGGAGCTGGAGTCTCTGTGTCCTTAGCCGATGACACCTTCCTCCTCTTGGAGCTCCTTTTACCGCCGTCCTCCTTCTCTCCAGCCGACTTTGCGTCATCCTGTAAACAAACGCTTTTAAAATCATTACACGGTTTTCTTCACAGATGAAGCAATCTGTGACACGCCACATCCTCTCACACTCGCCTGAACCGGGCTTTCTTCCGGTTTGGGATCCGGATCAGCTCCGTCTCCAGAGTACTTTCTCTTGGCCTGCTGTCTTTTACCACGGCGCGTGGTCACCAGCGCGTCGTTTGCGGGTTTGGGCTTGGCCGCTTCCTCCTCTGGGACCTGCGCGTCTTCCGAGGCGACGCTGTTTCCCTGGGGGTGGAGGAACATCACGCATTTGCAGCTGAGCAGCGACTCATGAATATAGAATAATGAATGCAGGTGCACTAGGGGGCACTGACCTTCCAAATCCTTACATAAATATCATGAAATAAATACTTTCTACACTCTATGTATCGCACTGTACATTCAACATGGAGGCATTAACTCCTTAAAAAGCACTACAGAGATTTTATTATCATTATTTTTTTAAATTCCCATTGGGACGCAACCCTACTCACATTCTCCGAGCTCTCTTTCTGTTCAAAATGCTGCTTCAGCGCCTTCAGCAGCTTATCGGCCTGAAAAATAAACACAGTACAGCAAATTTCATTTACAACACAAGCATTTTTAGAGCTAATATTTCAGTGACAGTTGCACGGGATGCTTGGCCCCCGCAGATCGCTGCTTACAGCTACATGTGTTTTGTTTCCTGTGTCCATCCTGATAATATCGAGCATGTACAGCATGGATTTCTTTTTTTTTCTCCATACTTTTTTTCTCCTGATCTGGGATTAGATATTTGGAATAGATGTAGCTTTTGTTAAAACCTATTAAACTCCTCTTTCTAGCAAGAAAATTACTCACACAATCGCATCACTGTATTTAAACCGACCGCATACGTGTAAAAAACTATAAAGAGATGTGCTTTTTGGTCAGAGGTGGGGTGGCAAGGATTATATCGAGGGTGGCGGAGGTCACCTGCGCGGCCACGCCCCTGCCAAGATCATCACACGTTGCCATGGAAACCAAGCTAGAAGCATACACTTCCAGAGCTGTGAATCCAGGTATCTCTTCTTCCAGAGGAAAAGAACTTTTTAAATTATTATTATTATTATTATTCCTGAACTTTCCTCTCATCAAGCTGTAGTGTTTCACATAAACAGCACTTTCTGGTTTCATTAAAAATTGGAGTTAGATGTTAATTCTACTTGCTTTTTAACACTTTAAGTTACTGTGTGAATGTGTAATGATTTGCATTACTATAAAAAAAAAAGCACTTAATCACAAAGGGATTCTTTATTCATGGAAATATCTACATCTATATCTTTTAGGGTATATCTTTATGGGAAATTGATTTTAGTGCTGTGCTGTTTAAAAAGGTGTTGTAGTTTGAAACATTGCATTCAGTTACACTGATAATCTTGGGTCAGGATTTTAAAACTAGTTTAGCTGCAAACCTCCCAGCCCTGATGTAACCTGGGTGTTGTTACAGATTAGCATAAATATCATCATGATACTAAATACACGATACATCTGATTAAAACCTGGGGCAAAATAAGGATATTTATCACATATTAGCTACAGTTGCTAAGTAAATTAAGCGTCTCACCTTCATGTTAGCTTTTAAACCAACGCTCTTGGCGAGCTGCCGCAGATCTGCATACTTCATGGAGTCTAAATCCATCTTCACGGAAGAAAAACTGGAAGAAATTACCGAGTTAAAAAAAAAAAACACACACACACAATCGTACAAGTTTATCTGGACCGTTTTTTTTTTGTTGCTGTTGTTGCTGCTTAGCCGTTCACGCGACTCTCGACTGATTCGCTTCCACGCGCCCGATTGTTGAAAAATTCAAAAACCGCCACGCTCTGATCTGATTGGCTGGCTTCTCTTGACGTCACGTAACAAGCTCCAATGCAATCCGAGCGGACATCTTTCTCGCGCTGTGATTGGTGCGCGGTGTGAATAACGAACCGCTTCGTCGCGAAAGAGTCTGTGCTCCAACGACGCCTCTCTTCGCTGCACGAGTGCACTACGTAGGGTGTGAAGTAAACGGCGCGTGCACCCTATATAGTGCACTACGTTTTGGGGAACGAGCCGTTTGGGATTGAAGCCTCGTAGAAGGCGTGTGTGTGTATGAGCTTGTAGAAGGGATTGAACGTGGAGGAAAGCGGCTCGTTGGAGTAGAAAGATGTCTGCGGGAAGGTATTTTCTGAGTGATTGCGAGCCGTGTGACAGCAGCAGCCAGAGCAGCATGATCTCCACTCAGCTGCGGGACATGGAGGACACGATGGAGCACAGTGTGGAGTATGAGAAGTGCTCTGTGTTTCACTGTGCTCATTATAAGTGCAACCTGGTGCTGGGGGACTCTTTAGGAGCCTGTGGGGAGGTCAAGAGCCTCAAGTCCATCATCTGTCTCAGTAAGTACATGTTCAGGGCTTCAAAAGATGTCAGGATTTGAGGGATGGTCAATCAGTCTGCATCAGCACAGAGTCTCTCCCCAGTCAGCCACAAGGTGGCGCTGCAGCGAGCAAAACAAATCTTTCGTCACAGACTCAAGTGTCTTTTTTTTTTTTGATTGGCTGGCTTTTTTAGGAACTAGTCCTAGACCCTTTGTCTGACTGGAATCAAAACCAGTGCACAAAGATCCTCTGGCGTCCCTTTATCAATAATTATATATAAAACAAAGTTGAACTTTTGATTTAACCACGTGACGGCACGTCCAAAAGTTTGAAGTGGGCGTGGCCACTTTACTTAAATGGCTGTAACTTTAGAAGGGATTGAGATATTTTCACCATTAACAGCTCATGACCTCTGTAGTGTCCACTGTAATATACATGGATATACTGTATATATCCCATAATATTTTCTATGCAGGTTGTTACAGGGTTGTGTGTTAATTAATGTTAATTAATCTGCTTATCTGCAGAAATCAGCAAGGATGTGAGAGTGAGAGGAAAGCTTGAGATTTGCAAGGAGGGTCCTCTTAGATTTTGGTAAGTAGCTGCAAACTACAGACAAAATATCCCATTTTCTTCATTCGGACCCCGACAGAAACTCTGACCTGGAGTCAGGATTGCATTAAATATCACAAATCATCCAAACGGACATTTAAATCCAGCCCACAACAGCCGAGCCAAGTGCACACGTGTGTCAGGTGCCGAGTTCCTCTCGGATGTGGATATAGGTGTGGTTTTTTTTTATTATTATTATTATTTGAACAAAAAAGACGTTTCTTATACATGGTTGTACAATATTATGCAATCTGAAATCTGGGTGAAAAAGATTCATATTTGTATGACTGTACCAACCACCTGTTGCTAAGCAACAGTCGTGTTACTCCAAGCTAGTCGTTATCAACACTTCAAAATCAAATACGAAAATAAATAGCGTACGTATTGGATAACAAAGATAACCCGATACTGCGATGATCATTATTAAGAATTGTTTGTGAAATAACGTTGCATAGCAACAATGTTAGTTCCACAGGTGGAAGAAATCCAGATATAATGTGAAATAATGTGTCTGTTTTGTGGAACTACTTTTCTTTGCTTAGTGAACTGTGGTATAAAAGCAATAAAACACAAAAAATCTATCATTTTTGTGGTACACGTCCACGTGGTTACTCCGGTCAGCTAGGGATCGCTTAGAGCGTTCTTGTGCGTATCATTTTATCGCAAAGACGCATCACGATAGCGATTCAGAAAGCGATATATTGCACGGCCTCGATTCTGATTCAGATCAGTATTGACTCGTTTTGCTCTTCACGGTTGTCACGCAGCACCTTCAAAGCCCTGGAATGTCACGGCTGCCGTCGTGTTGTCGGCTTCGTGCTCCACTCCACGCCGCATCACCTGTCCTCGCTGAGAGGCCTCTTCCTCTTGCTGAAAGAAGCCATCAACTGGTGAGTCTCTAAACTGAAGCGTTTTTAATTTAAAACAAACACAGCTGCATTATAACGGCACAGGTTCTAGAAAAACGTCACGCAGTTTATATTCTTTCACCTTTAACATTTAAACAGGATAGCTGACTTGTCTAACATGTTAGCTAGCTGGTTAACGCAGCTACTATTAACTAGCTAACCAACATAAACATTAACTAAACACCAACTTGTAGTTAACAGTAGGTTCATTAACTGTAAATGATGTAATCAGCTTTTTATGAAGGATGTAATTTACCTCATCGAGTTTTTTTTTTTCTAAAATCAACTTTGCGCAGAATTCTGTGAGGGGGAAAAAGTCGCTTCCTTTTAACCGATTATGATTCTGCTGTTTGTTTTTTTTCACCCTCAGCTACATGCTTAAAAGCTGCATCATTGTGAAAGCTTCCAAACTCAGCTTTGAACACAGACTGCTGGGAAGAAGCATCAATGAGGTGAGGAGGAACGTGCTGACATTTTGCTTTACTTTTTTTGCACTAATGCAGTAATGTTTTCCTGAAGAAACTGACGTGAAAAAAGTGGCAGGAGGTTATGCCATGTGTAAACATCTTGTCTGGATCGTCTGTGCAGATGAAACAGGGCCTGGAAGCTCAGCTGAAGCACGTGAACCTGCTGAAGGACATGCTGGACGACAGCAGACTGGGACACGGAGATCATCTCCCTCCGTCCTCCACCGTCTCCGATTAGCGTCTCAGTTCATCAGATTCCCCTAACAGCGTGTTTATGCTTGTACACTGCCTGTGATTTGTGGTTTGTTTGTTTTATTTTATTTGTGTTATTAGAAAAAAAGGTTGTTTTGCTGAATTTGTGTTGCATGTTTTTTTCAGATTAAATAAAATATTCATATTGTTTCATTTTTTTTTCCTTTATGTGAAAGGAATGTTAAGGCACTGATTTTCAGAAACATTTTGGAAAAATGTAATGATGATGTTCAGGTACGAAGAGAATATATATATACACACACACACACACCCGTCGTACACATGATGTAAAGGAAAACGTGATTCGTCAGACCAGGCCACCTTCTTCCATTGCTCCATGGTCCAGTTCTGATGCTCACGTGCCTGTTGTAGGAGCTTTCAAAACAGACTTCATGTGAAAACTGTGATGAATTTCCTGGTTACACATTTGCACTATTTGTCCGTGTAGTACACAGTTACAGAAGGGAATGTTTTATAATCGCACTATCGCGTGTCACCCAGATGAGGACGGGTTCCCTTTTCAGTCTGGTTCCTCTCAAGGTTCCTTCCTCATATCGTCTCGGCGAGTTTTTCCTCACCACCATCACCTCTGGCTCACTCATTAGAGATAAATTTGCAAATGAAAAAATTTATATCTGGAATTTATTTCTGTAAAGCTGCTTTGTGACAATGTCCATTGTTAAAAGCGCTACACAGATAAAATTGAATTGACGCAAAGTCGGCTGGAGAGGAGGAGGACGGCGGTAAAAGGAGCTCCAAGAGGAGGAAGGTGTCATCGGCTAAGGACACAGAGACTCCAGCTCCTGAGAGGAAACCCGAGTCCGCTGACGATAATGCTGTCACTGAGGAGAGCGATAAAGGTGTGTGTGTGTGTGAAGCAAGACAGATATCAGTGTACATCACTGTGGAGTTTTGTTGTCCAAAACAAACACATTGTGTATTGTGTATTTGTCGACTGATTATTGGACGAGATTCAGAATGCATGTTCAGCGTATTTACGATCTGATTTGTTCACTATAACAGAGACGAGCGGCGCGTTAAGCACAAGGAGGACAGGAGGCAGAAGAAGGAGAAGATGCTCGATGCCAGACGTGGACTGGTTATGGCTTAACGTCCTGCTTTTTTATTTTTTATAGAAGATTTTCAAACTGTAGCTACATGCACCTTTTTTTTTTTTTTTAGCTTGTCTGTCTTTTGTAAGTGTTCGATGCCTGTTTTGTGTGTGTGTGTGTGTGTGTGTGTGTGTATTCCCATGTCCTTGTTTTAAGAGAAAAAAAAACTTGACATCCATCTATTTGTATATAGACCAGTCATGATGGAGGAAAGAATTTTGTTGGGAAAAAAAAAAACATTGTCGTAGATGTTTAAGCTTCTTTAATTTACTATTAAACAAAAGTTGTGTTTTTGGAGCTCTGTGTCCTTGATTGTGTGTGTGTGTGTGTGTGTGTGTGTGTGTGTGTGTTGCATGAAAGTTCATGAAATTGAACACCCAATGATTTTCCATCAAGCTCAGGGTCACAGTTCAGCGCAGTCTGTTACACCTCTGGGTTCCTCTTGTACAGTTCATACGCAAACTCCTCTGTGTGAGCGCGATCGTTACACACAGCGATGAAGTCGATCTCTAACTGAAAGGGTCCATCAGCTTTATCTCCCAGCGTGAAGCCGATAGTGTTCACCTGAAAACCAAAACACGTTAAAACCCAAAAGTTTGTAGACCAAAAACCTCTTCTTATTTGTTAACTTGTGTTCCAGTACTGTTAATTATGCCCTTGTACCACAGCGCTGTTGAATTCTGGCTTGTGATTGGTCAGGTGTTGATTAATTTTCTGTAACAGCAGCTCAGACAGTAGTGCAGCAACAAATCACAGGTTCGCAAATCAGATTAAAAACTTGTGGAATAGTTGATAAAGTTTTTTTTTTGTAAATTTAACATTTATGGAAGGAGTCTCCCACAGTCAAAGTTTTTCGACACGGGGAAAGTTACAATCAGGAAGAAAATCCATCATACCTTGTCCAGCCAGAGGGGGTGCTGGTCATCTTGTACTCTCCCTCGGCTTGAGAGGAAGAATTTAGAAAAGGGGATCTGAGACCGTAAGAGAAAAAGAGAGTGAACATGACAACCAATTAGTTATTCGACTTTGATAATATCCAATATATAATGATCAAAGAGGACTGCATCTAGTCCACCCGGTTAGCATGTCCTCTCTGGAATACTGCAGGATGTGTGTGATTTTATGTTTTTGTGGCCCACACCTTAACGTCCTGCCAATACGGACCCCCTCGAGTGTACAGGAAGTAGCTGTACATGTCGTCTCTCTGGTGAGAGAAGTAGGTCTCGGCTGAGATGTTCACCATCCACGGCCTGCCGTCTCCACGGATACGCAAATACAGAGTGTTGAAGCTCGACCAATCGAAGTGCTTCTTCCTGTCGAATGAAGCCTGAAAAACACAGAGTCATAGTTACCAACTGGCGCATCATCATGACCAGAGTTTCACTAAAACGACTAAAATCACAATCATGCTGCTTTAGTTTATCAAGTTAAGAGTTACAGGAGACAAGTTCATCTGTTATTCCACTTCTCATCTCCAGTTCATAATCACTGGAATCCACTTCCATCAGCTGTTATTCCACCATTTAGACTAAAACTAAACAACTAATTCTAGATTTTACTCAGTGGACTCTAATTACTCAAGCTGTTATTTAAACCTGAAACAATATAATATATATATAAACTAAAATCTGTGTTAATATCCTATTGCATCAACAACATATGTTTACTGTAAATCATAGCATTATAACCACATACCCATTTTATAGGTGTATCAGTATTGTTTTTAATAATAATTTTATCATTAATGTTAATAGTATTAAATGTAATATTCACACCATGTATTCAATCCTTCATCTATTTCTTTAATTTTAAAATATCTTTTAATCAAATAACCCAAGCAGGAAGGTAATAACTGTGTATAATGTTTAAAGCAGATCCTCCTCTTCTACTGCTGTGTCTCAGCTTCTGGAAAATGTTTAACAGTTCGCTTCTCTGTAACACTTTTGTGTGTTTGGATCTGAGGAATGATCAGGAGTGAGGGAATGAAGATCCCAGGCACTAACCAGAGGCTGTTTGGAGCGCATGGTGCAGTATCCGCTGTAGCGCGTCTCTCCGTCCTGGGGTGGAGCCGAGCACAGAGAGCCGTACAGCATGCATGTGGAGTTATTCCTCCCCAGCTTGATGTATGCCTCACTCCGGCCGCCAATCTCTCGGTCAGAGGTGACCACCCACTGACTGAGCGACTCGGGGCCACGGAACTCCCACAGCATGCGCGTCTGCTCCAGCATGTGCACCTCCAGCGGCCGGCCCTCGGGCCCCGACCAACGCTCCAGGAACTCATCCTTCAGGAGCCCGAAGTGCTTCTTTACCCCGTCAACTCCCTTTGAGAAGTCGAAGTGGATCTTCTGCCAGGGCCATCGCGTGTCCGGAGCCTGGCCTGGTCTGCGGTAGTCCCGCTCATACACAGTCCTGATGGCCAGGGAGACAGGACCAGCGACGTGCGGCTTAAAGAGACGCCTCTGGAAAATGCTAGAGGTTTTCAGCATCCTCCCTGACAGAGCCATAACCTCTGAGCTCAAAGCATCCAAATGTCTCCTGAAAAACAAAGCGGATGTCAGGTTACTAACTCAATTCTAAATAGTGACAGCAGACAAATAAAGTACACCAGTAATACAACCCTGTGTCCAAATTAAGCCCTGATCTTCCCTACACACTGAAAATGGCATTCTGGCTATTCAGTAACCTCCAGGGTCCATGATTTGGACACTAACTCTAAGCAGTGCATCATGGGATTTAATTAACTTTAATTTAGCCACAAGATTTCAAACACTTGTTTAATCAGTTCATCTTTCAATGATCAATTATCAAGTGCGCCTTGAGCCCCCTGTACTGCAGCAAAACTAGCAAAACATCGTGGAACTTACCAGAAATAGCAGCAAGAAAAAAGCGAATTGTGACACTGTGATGTTGAATCACAAACATTACAAGCAATGACTCAGTGCGAATTAAAAACAAAAGCTATTTTTAACGTCAAAAGAAACATTACTCTTAAGAAACATTTTGACATTCATGTTTCCGGGAGCCGCCATTGCGGTCCGTCGCATAAAAAATGTCCGTACAGAAACAAAGCGATGCTGCAAAACGGTCCCGTGAAGTGCACACACTCTTATCGCAAAAAAGCATTTTTTACTACTACTTTAACTACTTTAACATTTAAATGAACCTCAATGAAGAATGCAAGAAAAGTAAAACAATCAACATTTTAATTGTAATAGTCTTCAGGGGTCCATGGAACAAACAGACGGGTTTGCACATTTTTATACGTTATACATTAACATAATTATTATACATGAGTATAATGAGAGGAGAATTTACAACTGCACACAAATATTTGTTTTCTGAAGAGAGAAAAACGTGAATTTTTTCTTTTTTTTCATTTTGTGGCCTATATAAATCTTAATAAAAGGTTATTTTTTAATATAAAATTTTCCGTTAAAAAATATGTAAGCTGCACAAATATATTTAAAAGCATTCAAAAATAAATAAATAAAATATAATTAAAAGTAATTATATGATCATAGTATAAATTAAAAATTAAATAGAAGCTATATAATATATATTATAATAGTATTATAAATAAATTATAGGAATAATTAACATTATGTTTTACTGAAGTGTATAATAATAATAATAATAATAATAATAATAATAAAACCCTGAACAGATCAGTGAGGAAAATAATTAAATGTACCGTATTGACTGAATGACGTCACTCCCCCCCCCTTTGAAAAAAAGAATAATAACAAAAACACGTAAAGCGCATGCGCGGGCCTGCTTTCAGTATTGCGCATGCGCCGTGGCTCGTTTTTTCCCTCTCTCTCTCTCTCTCTCTCTCTAGCGCCGCCGTTTGTGTTCGTGTCCAATAAGCACGAGCGCATCCACCGCGGGTAGCTTAGCCTCCGAAGCTAACCATGGTGAACGTAAAGAAACGGAAAGGTCGGGTCGTCATTGATTCCGACTCAGAAGACAGTGCAAGCGATGACAATTTGGATCAGGTAAAAAAGAAATAAAAGAGATATTTCTCCTTATTCTTAAACGCCAAAAATAAGTTGTGTGCGGGTTTTTCGGGTTCGCTTGGGTAACATTAGCACGGACGTCCATGCTAGTAGTAACTGCGCTATTTTTTTAAAAACCTACCCGTAATGCGTCCAGTGTTCTTCGGTGGGCTGCTACGTCACAGCACAAGCTGCTCGGTGATTGGGTGCGTCGTTGCCCGAGTTTTGAAGTTCAAGCCAATTGTAGATCAGAAGGCGGGAAACGGTCAGCCAATCATTAAAAAAAGTGGGCGGGTCTTTGTGTGAAAACAAGTGGGAAATATATTTACGTGTAACGCAGGTGAAAAGAGCGCTAGCTAGCTAGTCGCTTAAAGAGCCTGAAGGCCGAGCAAGCGTTATTAAAAGTTACTATATAAAAGCAATACAGACGCACAGATTTGTGCTAGCTATCTGTTTTATGTCACAATAAAGCACAATCCGTGTATTTAAAAGCATTTAACCCAGTCCCTTTTGTAGTTATCGGATGTTAGCCTGTTAGCTAGCATCTGTGCTAGTTAGCGTGCTAGCGCGTCCTGTACGGTTGTAAACATCAGCACGATTAGCCGCGACACTGGGTTCTTCTGGAGTTTATTTTAGATATAATGTGAGCTTTAGGAGATGGAAAAGAAGTGTGATTTTGTTTGTTTGTTTGTTTAACGCAGTTAAAGTGTTGGAGATGGCTAGTTATTTTGAGTCGGAAGTCTTCAAAAGTAAACACACCCCAGGGCTGAAAATCTCAGTAACTAATGCTTCATTTTCAGTCTGTTTCCTTCACCCTGTAGTGACCTGGACATAAATAACTTTATAAATAAGTCACTGTAGCATTTACCCATGCCCTGTGCTCAGCTGTGTGAGCTGTTTACTCTGAGAGATTTGCTTCTTTCTGCAGTGAAACTGAGACACGAGGGTGAGAACTGAAGCCAGAGCAGATCTCAGTGTTGTCTGAGCTAATTTTATCCTGATGATGATGATGATGATGATGATGATGGTGATGGAGCTCTGCCATTGAGATATATCCGTCTCATCAGGGGAGGATGATCCTCCTGACTATAAACACATGTTGGCCCCAATTATTCAGCTCGGGCTTCGCACCAGACCCCTTAATCCTGACCCCCAATGTAACCCCCAGTTACACAACAAATACAACATGGACAACACGCGCTGCGCCGTTTGTTTCTACCAGTGTAACATCTCAGTAAAACTAGTATGGGATTGAGGGTGCGTTTACGTTTGCTCGTCTGCGGTTTGAGTCCGGTTTGGTTTCATGCTGCACGTAATTGAAGAAAATCAGTAAACAAAATAAAATAATATTTCAGGCTGGTGTGTTGCGCTGAAGATTTCATTCATTGGTCAGAAATTCCGGCGGCAGGAACATTAAACATGCTAAACATTCAGTAATTAGACAAATAAGTCTAGTTAAAAACATGCTGCGTCACATCCAGCGTTTATTTTCTCTCTTCCGAATCTCCAGAATCAGAATCACCTTTTTTTTTTTTTTTTACCAGGTACCGTGGGTTTACACGTACAAGGACTTTGTCTTGCTGTACTGGTGCTTTAGTCTAACAGTAAAATACGAGAAATAAAAAGAATATTAATGAGGTAAAGAGCTATGAGTGTAAATATAGAAATATAAAAAATTTAGGAAAATATAAATAGAGAGATTAGCTGTGCATTAGTGCAGGATGTGCAAATATGCAAATTCTTGCAGTTTGAAGTAAGAAGTCGAGTCGATTCGGATTCACTGAATCGGTTTCGCTTCGACGCGGACCGTGACCACGTCCCTCGGACCCGAGCGTGGTTTCTGTGTTCTCGCGCCGACTGAGAGAACGCCGCTGTATACCTCAAGCGTCCTTCGATACTAACGATCCTGAAAGCATGATTTATCAGCTGTGATTTTTTTTTTTTTGTTCTCACTTGTGAAGATACCAGATTTATTTAAAAGTAGGAAAAACTTAAGCTGCAGGAAAATCACTAGCTGTTTTACAACGGCCAACTTTTAGTGCCCAAATTTTACAAGCAGCAAATATGATTTATATCTATCTGTCTGTCTGTCTGTCTATCTATCTATCTATCTATCTATCTGTCTATCTGTCTGTCTATCTATCTATCTATCTATCTATCTGTCTATCTGTCTGTCTGTCTATCTTATATGATGAGAGTGACTCATAGGAGGCTCGAGTCAGTCTGATCGGAGCGTACGCTGTTCGAGACTTCTGTATCAAGAACAACGGTTCAAACAGAATCGAAACTTCCACACATTGTTCCTCCTCCTAAACCTGCCCTCATGCTTCTTTTCATCTGTTTTGTTCTGACGTCAGAAAGCATCATGGCCCAAATCACGTGTTTAAGAGTTAAAAGACGTGTGAAATTGGATTAGACGAGTCAAAAAGAGTTGGTGGTTGTAGCTCATGTTGGGTTTTTGGTTTTTTGGTTTTTTTGTTGAGAAAATGTTTCCTGCTTCATTGCTGTACGCCCAGAAGAAAGTTTAAGGAGGTCCTGGATACCTTTTTTTTTTTTTTCATATAAAAGCCAGGAGCTGTGACTTGTGGATGGTCAGTGCTGGAGAAATGCGTGCGCCTCGGGTCTCTGCTGTAGCGAACTCCAGCTTTACGTCGTCTTCTAAGGACCGGCTGCTGAAGCCCACACGTTCTACGGTTTAGGGAAATTAAACGTGGCATGCAAAACCGTGGATTTGAGTGCATCCGTGTCCTGCAGAGAGAAAGTAGAAGTGAGGAACGACGCGGGCGCTCGGCGTTACGGGTTGAGAGAACGACGTGCTGTGAGGGTGACGAGGCGGAAGGCGGGACGTACGAGCGCGAACTGAGACCCGAGATAAAAACCGAAGCCTGGGTGACTCGTGTAGCGCGACGTGAGTTTATCTGGAGTCGTGAGAAGCGGTTTAACGCTCAGCTGATGTTAATTCTGCGATGGAGCTCGGCTGAGGTCGTTCACGTGACATGCGGCAGCCGATAAGAGACGTTCTCGCTGAGGCTTCGGTGATTCACGTCCGATTTGATGCTCTGACGATGAAGTAGAAACTAGAGCCGGGCGATTATTAAAATTATAATATCAGCATCGTGATAAATTATAAATTATGCAGCACAGATATATTTGTCTAATCTCTCGCCGTCTCTTTCCAGGAGCTGCTGAGTTTGGCCAAGAGGAAGCGTGTGGACTCGGAAGAACCGGAGGAACCCGTCAGCAAACCTGCAGCATCTACAGACTCGGAGACGTCCGACAGCGACGATGAGGTACTTCACCACGTTCTCACTCTACCGATCCACCTGCGGGTCATGTCTCGAGGCGGTCTCGTTGCCGATTTGGTTTCTCGAGCGAATCTGATCGCGCTCTCGGGCTGAGATTGTGTTTGTGTGCGCTTTTACATTCGTGTGTGTGTGTGTGTGTGTGTGTAGTGGACTGTCGGAGGCACCAAAGCCAAGAAAAAGGCAAAGCCCGGTAAAGGGGCGGAAAAGAAGAACCCCACGAAGAAGAAAGTGAACAAGGCCGCGTCCTCAGGGAGCTCGGATGGAGACAGCTCGGCCGAGAGCTCCGCCCCCGAGGAGGGTGAGGGCGAAAAAATAATTCGGAACCCATCAGAGCGTTTATTTTTTTGTTGTTTGGCTGTTTATGGAGGCAAAGTCATTAAAATGACATCTAAGATCTCGCTGACAATCACACAGGCGAGGTGTCCGACTCGGAGAGCAACAGCTCCTCCTCCAGCTCGGATTCAGACTCGTCCTCGGAGGACGAAGTGTTCCGGGACGGATACGGAGACGATCTGATGGGAGACGAGGAGGACCGGGCGCGGCTGGAGCAGATGACGGAGAAAGAGAGAGAGCAGGAGCTTTTCAACCGTATCGAGAAGAGAGAGGTGCTCAAACGCAGGTGAGGAGAACACACACACACACACACACGTGTATTTACACGTTTTCTCGTAATTCATGGAACACGGCTCTCGCTCGAACTTTTCCGTGTTTGGTGTCCGACGTTTACTTCTTCGGCTTCAAGACTGGAAATCTCAAACAGCCTCAAAACCTCTTTCAGCTTCCTGCTACACGTCTGATTACACGCTTTGCGAGGCGACGAGTCAAGGACCCCTCACTGCAGAGCCAAAAGTCCGTGGGGTGGAGTCGGACCTGATCCGGCTCCTCCCACATAGGCGGAGTCCAGGTGATGGAGTGTGTTTCAGGCTGGATCAGTCCCTGCGTCTCCGTTCGCCTGCTTATACGATGCGCTAAAAGTATGTAGAGGTTTTCGTGAAGGAAACAAAATACACACTTCTGAGTGTTTAGCAAAAGAGCAGAATGCTGGGACTGGGACCGAAGAGGACTCTGTTGCCTAGTTACGCACGCTGTCGCCGTAAACCAACTCCTCGTCGCGTTTCATCTTTTCTTCATTCGTCATTCGTTATATAATTTATACTGTACAGTTTAATTCACCGTTCCCTTGATTTGAAATGCGTCTTTGACTTCGGCGAAGGAAACCGTCACAAAACACAGGTGTGTATGATGTGTTACACAGGTTAGGGGTTAGGCTTATGGGAGGAGTCGGATCAGATCCAGCTCCACCCCCTTGGACTTTTGGTTCTGCAGCAAGGCTTATCTAAGGGGAGGCGGAGCTAAGGAGGTGTACCAAATCGTGGGTAGGAGAAATGTCCAAGATGGCCGCCTCAGCGTACCAATAATCAACATAATACCGTTTTATCTCATGCCTCATATCCAGATAATTTGTCGCGCTGAACCTCTCTTGTGCTCCACACAGGTTCGAAATCAAACAGAAACTAAAGACAGAAAAGAAGAAGGTTAAAGAGGAGAAGAAGAAGAAGAAGCAAGAGGAAGAGCAGGAGAAGAAAAAGCAGTCTCAGGTTACAGACACTCAGGTGGTGAGTGGATCGCTGTCTCGGCTCCTCGCAGAAATCCGACCGTCTCACCTTTTGGAGAGAATCGAAATCAGTAATCAGGTGCCGTTGCTCTGCCTGTGTGTCGATCCGCTTTTAGGTGATGTCCCATAATAAGGAGAGGAGGTCGAAGAGAGACGAGAAGCTGGACAAGAAGTCGCAGGCCATGGAGGAGCTGAAAGCCGAGCGAGAGAAGAAGAAGAACAGAACAGGTCCGTGAGCTCGTATTTATTTGTCTTATTTGATTTTTAAACAGTGCTGAACGTTTACGATGGTGTTTCCAGCAGTCTGTTGGGATTATTAGACGCCTTTCTAGACGTCTAATTGCTTTGATTATTATTTATTTTTTTTTTTTTTTTAATGAACCAACATGAGGTTAGTACACGGTGTACATTTCCGTTGTTAGTGTTTGTAAAGATTAGACCTTTAACCCCACAGCCGAGCTCCTGACCAAACGGCAGCCGCTGAAGGCCAGCGACGTTTACTCGGACGACGAGGAGGAGGAAGAGGAAGATGACGATAAGTCCTCGGTGAAGAGCGACCGCAGCTCGAGGTTGTCGTCCTCCGATGAAGAAGAGGAGTGAGTGTGGTCTCCGATCGCTTCCCGGCGTTATAGTCGCGTTTAACCTACGGTGCGTCACAGTTGATCTGTGACTTGATCGGCTCCTCTTCTCTCCTCAGGAAAGAGGCGACGCCGCCCAAGTCTCAGCCGGTTTCGTTGCCGGAGGAACTGAACCGCATCCGTCTGTCACGGCACAAACTGGAGCGCTGGTGCCACATGCCCTTCTTCGCTAAAACCGTCACCGGCTGCTTCGTACGCATCGGCATCGGCAACTGCAGCAGCAAACCCGTCTACAGGGTACGAGCTGCTTCCTGTTTCGCTTAAAGAGCTGGATTTAAACTCGTTTATACCTTTTCAGTCGTAGCTAATAGTCTGGCGTGTGTCTGAAACGGGACGAATGCAGGATCATGAGATTGTCGTATCCCATAATCCTGTGCGTCATCCAGACGCACAAAAAAAAAAAAAAAAACACGGCAAGGAGGGAGACGTTTACAGAGAGCTCGCGAAAGCTCTTACATCACTATGATGAAGAAGAATAATAATAATAATTAAATAAACTGCAGATGCAGCAGACAGAGATTAGGTTTTATTTATTTTAACCAAACAGCTGGAATTCTTTGGAGTTTAGATTTTGATGTTTATCACATTTAAGAGTTTCTAATTAAAGAATCAGATATTAAAATAAATTAAATTAAAATTTTAAATAGATAAATAGAATGCTAGAATTAATCGCTTTTACTTGTATTGCATTAAATCAGAATAACTTTTTAATCATAAAACTTACAAACGTCTTTGTCTAATATATAATTTATAATATTTTAAATAAAATGTAATTATATAGTTCAATTCTTTATAAATTCAAATTTCAGTGTAAATAGATAAATACATTATTTAAATTAATTGGTTTGAAACTTTTTTTTTTTTTAAGATCACCTGAATTTCATTAAATACAAATATTTAAAGAATTTATTATAAAGAATTTGATATTTTTTCTGATGTTTTCAGTTGAAGCTTTTTTTTTTTTTTTTTTTAAACCTTAAAATTTTTTAAAAAATTAAATAAAATTTAAATAGATAAATATAGAACATAAATGTAATACAATTAATTAAGTTTATACTTTTATTTTTCCATCATTTATATTTAATAATTATTTAATTTAATTATTTCTAATTATAGAATTTGATATTTCTATATCAAATTATTTTTAAATAATAGCTTTTTTTTTTTTTTTTTAACAGACGTCTTGAATTGAAGTCAACAATTAAAATAAAAATATAAATAGATTAAAAAAAAAAAAACAGTAAAGGAATTAATCGAGTTTAGACTTTTTCGATCACGTGCGTTTCATTAAATCTGAAAGAATTTGAAACCATCTAATTAATAAATGAGAGCTTTTTAATTATTATTTAATTATTTAATTTATTTCATTATTGAGCAATCCATTCTGTTTAAGCAGATAAATACAGTATTAAAATGAATTGACTTGAAACTGTTTTTTTTTTTTTCTTCTAAATTGTTCGCTTCATAGAGGATGTGTTTGCGTTTTTTCTTGGCGCTCGTTTCCAGGTGGCTGAGATTGTAGACGTGGTGGAAACGGCAAAAGTCTACCAGCTCGGCTCGACGCGAACAAACAAGGGGCTGCAGTTACGGTAAGCCGTCAGCCGGACGCGTCTCGCCGCCCCGTCACACGCCACACCCGATAGCGAGGAGCTTTCACTCGCCCGCCGCTCCAGCCAGGACGCCGCTGCTGCTTTACACTCCACGTTCGAGCGGTGTTCATGAGCAGAGCGCTGGCTAATATTATTTTAAACACAGTGCCGATGTAGTTTCATAAACCATCATAAAAGCTTCATGTCATTCATTTTAAAGCATTAATCACTAACTGATGCGTGCGATTGAGTTATTTTAAGGGTTAATAATAACGGCAGAAGTCTAACGTTACTAGAGGTGGACTTGAATTAACATGCGTTTATTTCTTTTTATATAAATGTGTGTGTGTGTGTGTGTGTTTGTGCGTGTGTGTGTGTCCTTTTCTGAAGACACGGCAACGACACCCGAGTGTTCCGGCTCGAGTTCGTGTCCAATCAGGAATTTACAGAGAGCGAGTTCATGAAATGGAAAGAAGCGGTGAGTGGGATTTACCCGTACGCTCAAACTTAAGTACTGCGAGAAATAAAGAAGTCGTCTTATAAATTTTACTGGTGTCGTGAGGTTTAGTTTTTGTCCTGTTCGTGTTGCCGTAGTCACAGTCTCAGCTGCCGCGGAGCGTCTGAGACTAACTGTGTGTCTGTCTGGCCACAGGGTTCAGAATCTTAACCCGGGAATCTGATTGGCTCGCTGTGTTTCTATTAAGTACCGACACTGTGAGCTCAAGTTCGTGTATCACACGTCTAGAAATAATCTCACTAGCAGTAGTAATAGTAGTAGGAGGAGTAGTAGGAAGTAAACATGGCGGTTGTTTGCGAGGGCAGTTAAATCCCAGCTCCTCTGAAAGAACGTCTGGGAAACACGGTGGATGCGACTGGTATAGCGGAAGCTGTAACGATGCTAATTTTAAACATAAATCCCTAACAAGCTCCGTGTGTGCGTTTTATATAAATCATTTCAGATGCACGGTGCAGGGATGCAGATTCCTACCCTGGACGAAATCGCTAAAAAAGAGCAGTCCATCAAAGAAGCCGTCAACTACAAATTCAACGACAAAGACATCGAGGATGTGAGTCACGGCTTTGTCTCGTGTTTTCCTTTTTTTTTTGTGTATTCATTCATTAAAAAAAAAATTCCACTTGGAGTATTTCTGCTTGTAATATTTCTCTTAATTTAACATTTAATTAGCTTTAACTGATGACAATAAATAATTAAAATAAATAACAAAATGGTACTTTAAAATGTATTAAAAAAAAAAAAAAAGCTGGTTGTAGAAGTTTATTTACCTAAAGTACTTCTAAGAGCTAATCTGACATAGAGTAAGGTATATTTTCAGCTAGTACATAGCTAGATGATGTTGTGTTTGTGTAATAAATAGTTCAATATTCTACCAAAAAAATAAAAAATGAACAAGAAACCCGAAAACACGGATTATAGAATGTGTACAAGTTATCTTAAATCCAGCCTCTTCCTCATTTTGATATCGTTTTTGCACATAAGCAGTCCAAATTTTTCTTCCTCAAGAATACATTTATGTAAAACTCCTGTGACCAAAACGGCGGATACGCGGCATGAATCGGAAAAAATAATTTTTTGTGCATCGTTAACAGATAGTGAAAGAGAAGGACCGATTCCGAAAGGCGCCGCCGAACTACGCCATGAAGAAAACGCAACTCCTCAAAGAAAAGGTGACTCTCAGTGAAGATCGGTAGTTTATATCATGTACTGAGAGTGTAAGACGCTTCAGATTTTGTAGTATTAACCCGTGTGTGTGTGTGTGTGTGTGTGTTAGGCGATGGCGGAGGAGAGCGGCGACGGCGATAAGGTGAAGATGTTGCAGGATCAGTTGAACGAGCTGGAGGAGAGAGCTGAAGCATTAGACAGACAGAGAACTAAAAACATTTCTGCCATCAGGTAAGAACACACACACGCGCGCGCACACACACACACACACACTCGTGTGTCACAAGCTGAGAATCTGGCTGCGTTTCAGTAACGCCATTTTTCACGCTTCTCAGTTACATCAACCAGAGGAACCGCAGCTGGAACATCGTGGAGTCTGAGAAAGCGTTAGTGGTACGTACAGGTCTCGTACTGACGCGTGAGCGCTCGCTGTTTGTCCTGGAAATTTCCGGAAGCGTCACTGTGTGGTTCTCTTTTCTCAGGCTGAAGGTCAGAACTCCAAAAACCAGCAGATGGACCCTTTCACCAGACGGCAGTGCAAACCCACCATGGTGTCCAACGTAAGCCTTGCGCTTCCTTTTTCTTTCCTTTTTTTTTTTTTTTTTTTTTAAAAATTATCCTTTTAACGAGGTCACCAGAGAGCTAGGCATGTCCTGATAGCCTGTAATACAGCACGTAAGGAATAACACACTCCGTGTTGTGCTGCTGGAGGAAAATAATCAACGACAGGGAGGCGTGATGAAGCGGAGTTCCTGTTATTGTGTTGTACTGTGTAACAGCGTGTGTTTTTTATTCCTCTTACACAACAGTGAATTTACCTCGATTACAAGGTCTTGTTTTGTTAAAGAAGGCCGAGTCATACTTTTTATCCATTTATAGTTATATTTACTGTTGTCCGAAAAAAACGAGTTCGTTCCTGTTCTCACTTAGACTATAGCAGCTATAAGCAGTCGTTCCCTCACCAGCCTCTCTTTTTCTCTCTCTCGCCATGTTACTGAGAAACCTCAAAGCGGAAACTCGTCTGTTCTGAAAATATCAGAAATGTTACCGCTTTACACTGTGACACCGACACTGGAGACTCCTTCCTCGAATGTTAAATAAACGTCGCCTTCGCCATGACAACGATTACACGCGTTTATGTGGAGTCCCGGTGAACGAGCTTTCACTGTAGAAACGGTGAACCTGTGATTTGCAGCCGCACTGCTTTGTATAGAATTAATCGGCTCCTCCTGACCAATCAGAATCCAGAATTCAGCAGCGGTGCAGATGAAGGTCATCTGTGCTTTTGTTATTGTGAACGAATTCGTGACGGCGTGCTTCTCTCTTCTCTCTCCTGATTTTTTTTCCAGGCCAGAGACCCGTCAGTCCACGCTGCTATTCTCGCCCATCTTAATCAGAAATACGGTTCGGGCTCCGGCCAGGACAACACGCAGCAGGTCAACAAACAGGTGAGCCGAGGAAGGAATTCCACCCGAGCACCCCTTAGACGATCAGTTAATGATGTAATGCATCTTCCAGGTTTATTCCAAGATGCTACCAAGAAGTGTTTTATCTCATCACTGCTCCTAAAATGGTGTTGATTGTCTTCTCGTAGTACTTTAGCGTGCTCCTGACCGCTGTTTCCCAAAACAACACGAGTTCCTGTTGGCTGTTGGTGAATGAATGTAATAAGAACAGTTCTTGGTTGCGGATTTGGACATTTAGACCCAGCTATACATTGCATTAATTTCAAGTCTAAAATATCAACATCATTATCTGACGCGCGTGCGTGTGTGTGTGTGTGTGTGTGAAGCAGGGTCCGGCGAACCAGAGGGATAAAGACGTCACAAAAACCACCAGCGACCTCTCGGAGGACCTGTTCAAAGTTCACGACTTCGATGTCAAAATAGACCTGCAGGTCCCCAGTGCTGGTGAGTGTGTGTGTGTGTGTGAGTGTGTGCCTGTGTGTGTGTGTGTGTGTGCGCTTGCGTTTGTGTCCGTATCTGTATCTCGATATTTCCTGCTTGAAAGACACACTGACGCTGTCCCCTCACGTTCTGTCACATAAAATGGAGACTGTTCTGAGCTATAAACTATAGCTATGTATTTATCGAGCTTAGATAAGTATATAGATAGTCATCAGTTTAGAGATGTACAGGAATAATAACTACTGAAAATGTTTTCAAAATGGCGGCATTTCCGGGTTTTTAGACGAAAGAGAAGCGATTTGACTGAAAAGTCAAATCTAACGCACACAAATAATTGTAATGATAATTAGACGGTGAGTAAAACGCTGTTTGTTTGGTCAGACGCTTTCAAAGCCACGCGGTTCGGCAGTGAAAACATCGCACGTGTGGAAACGTTTCAAGCTTCCTGTGCGACTCTGTAATAAAAATTTTTTGTTTACAATGAAAAAGTTTTTGTCCCCGTCGGCGGGACGACGCGTTACAGTGCTAGCAGGTCTGATCAGGAAAAGATTCTTGCTTGGACTGGATTGCGACCTGATTGGCTCTTAGATTTTATGATGCAATACCACCTGTCGTGTGTTCAGTACTCAGATTTCTGTCGGGTTTTTCTTTTTAAAAATCCAGATATGTCCTCAGTAGTTTTGAGTGAGTGTGTGTGTGTGTGTGTGTGTGTGTGTATTGCAGAGACAAAGTCCCTGTCGGTGAGCTCCAACTCCCTGCCGGTGAAGGACGGAGCTCCTCGCCGCTCCCTCAACCTGGAGGACTACAAAAAGAGACGAGGCCTCATCTGACGCTCCCGTCTTCCAGCTACCCCTCCATCAAACCCCTGCATGTGTTAGTGAACTGCACCAGGGAGCCTGAGGCTGTCCCCCCTCGCTCTCTCTCTCTCTCTCTCTCTCTCTCTCTCTCTCTCTCTCAGTCCTTGTCCCGTGCGTGTGTGTGCGTGTGTTTGTGTGTCAGAGAGAGAGAGAGAGAGAGAGAGAGAGAGAGAGAGTGAGTGAATGCAAGCTTGTACACATGTAAACCTTTGTAAGTGTGTGTGTGTGAGAAAGAAAGAGAGAGAGAATGAGCGAGCGTGCATGACTGTAGTGCGAGACATCCATCCGATGCGAGACTACAAACCACTTGTGCCGTTTGTGTGCGCAAGTCTTCTGAAAATGAAATTAAATACGAAAATCCCGTGAAATGTGGCGGCTTACTTTGTTTTGCTTTGTATTTCTTCCTCATAGCCGTACTTTATAGGAGAGAAAAATCGTCCACTGGTTAATTTATACACGAGTACCTGACGTTCTGTGTCTACTTTCTTTCTTTCTTTCTTTTTTGTCAATATGTTCATCCAAATCCTGACAATGCTATTTAAATGTAAAACATGAATACTTTTTTATGAACCGTTTTTTTTTTTTTCTTCCTTCCTCCTGAAGGTTTTTAATCCGACTGTGTGTGTGCGCGCGCGCGCGTGTGTGGACGCACTATTTTTTTTTTTTGGATTAGGTTTCAATCCTGGTGTCTTATTGAGAACAAAAATAAGAGACTAATAATGACGTCACTCCTGTAATGGACAAAATCTCTTCACTTTCCTCGATGGACGTTATTTTTGTCCTTTTTTTTTTTTTTTCTCCTTTGTACTTCGGCGATCTTCGTTCCACTCAGAGCTGATTGATATGTGACTATTATTGGTTATTGATGATGTCTTCTGGTCAGTTCTTGTATTCATGTGGCATGCTTTGTAAATAAGATTTGGCCATTTGGGATGAGTGCGACAACAATAAAGAAGCACTGTTTCGTACCGGTTGTGGTTGTGTGGGTTTTTTTTTTTCCCCCCTATCTGTTAAAATAAAAATATTTAAATAAAAACTGATTTTCTAGTGTTGCATTAGTATTAGTGAGTGTATGGATATTTTTTCATATGGGCAATTCTGTTAATTATCCCTTAATTTTTTTATATATATATTTAATCTTATTGAATGCCCCAGCTAATCCATACAGTTGTGTTTAGTTTAGTTATTTTGGCTGCTGCTGCTGCTATTATTATTATTATTATTATTTTTCTTCAACGTGCTTTTAACAACACCGACACTTTTTCAATCAGGCATCAGTAAGAACAACCTGGTTGTGGTCCTATCATTTTTTTCTATCCTTTTTTTTTTTTTTTTTTTTTTTTTTACTCAGGCATATCCACGGGCGGTCTGTTTTGGGGTCCTTTCAGTTCCTGGTCCACGTCAAGCAGGATTTGCGTTTATGATGACAACACGGGAAAGAAAATAGTTTTAACAGCGAGTGGACTGGGATTATTTACACTCCAGAAGATGCCGGCGGAAGTTTTGCGTCCTGCACTTTGATACAGAAAAGGTATCGCGAGTAACGTAGCGGAAAATACATTTTTTTTTCCCACGTATGAGCATCAGTGCTAACCTTGGTGTATTTTATCCCCAAGCGTATTCGGGTAAATCCCGCCCCCTCGTTCGGGATTGGATAGCCCTGTCCCCGATCTTTCCTGTGATTGGCTAGTTTTCTTGTCTAGTCGATGGAGCGAGCGTCAGTATGAAATGCGAGCCAATAACAGAGCAGGGGGCGTGGTTTGTCGGAATACGGTTGGGGAAAAAAGTGATCCAAGCTAGGCGTTGTTAGCTGAATGCCTACTGTCTTGTTCGCTAAGTTTATTTTAATGCTTGTGCATTAATTTAAAATGTAAACGTTCCTTGTGTAAAGTGGATGATGCTGTCAAAAGAAAATTAGATTATAAAAATTACCGGTGTGTATAGGAAACTACAAAAGTTTTGGCACCCTTCAGGTGTACAGAATAAATATTCCACGCAGTAATTTCATATTTTCATTCAAACACCAGAAAAAACATATTGCCTTCCTCTAACCAAAATAAAATATGCGGCAAAATAAAAATATTGGTGCCTATTTAAAATAAATGATAAATAAAGAATGGTAAATATAGGAAGAATGGTAAGTAAATAATGGTAAATAAATTTCTTCTCCCAGTGATCTTTAAAGGCATTAGATACAGTCACTTGTTAACCTGCACAGGGCAAATAATTCCTATAAAATGTATACAGACAGTTAAAATGTTAACTACCTCTGCCAGGAGGTTACGACTCGCCTGTAAATGGCTCTTTGGACAAAATATAACCTGAAACCTGCATCCAAATCAACACAGAGATAGTTGCAGATACATAACATTCATTTGATAGCCGTTGATGCCTGGGGTTTGACCCCAAATCTCAGGGTTTGAACCCTATTGAAAAGCCCGGAGAATATAAAAGTTCTGGATAGAGGAGGGTCCGAGATCCGTTTGCAGGTTTCACCGACCTCGTTAGATTTTACAGGAACAGGCTCGGTGTTGTTCATCTTCCAGTATATACAGGCCTTTAATATGAAAGCTTTTCCCTAAAACATTGCACTACTTAGGAAGACTGAAGAAATACAGTGTTGTTTACAGATTGTTTGTTTTAGGATAAAATTATCACTCATTGCATGTTGTGAATTTGTGCTTGTTTTCATAAAGGGTGCCAATTTTTTTTGGAGCCTGTAAAGTGTGACTTTGCTTCCAGACCACAAGATGTCTTGGTTCGTTGATTTAGCCGGCCGAGCCGAGGATTTCCTGAACAAAGTGGACCAGGGGGCTGCCAGCGCTCTGACCAAACACTCGAGCCACAGTTCCTCCTCGGCTTCGTTCGAAACTCCGGAGCCGGATTTAACTCGGTACAGCGCTCCGTACGAGACCCGTCACGGCTACACGGGCCCCGAGACGCACGGCTTCATCTCTGCTGCTGCCGAGAACATTAAGAAATCCAAAGCCACCGTGTTAGCAGGGACAGCTAACGTGTCCAGCACAACTCCTCTGAGCTCAGCTGTTAGCAGCAGCAGCGGTGCGGTCAAAGCCTCGTCCAACTTTGTGAGGCCCAAACGATCTGAAGTGGACGATGATCTGCTGTTCGACTTCCTGAACAGCTCGGATCCGCAACAGAGCGACAGGAAGGAGGTGAGGAGAGACACGGCGGTCCGGACGACCGGTGTGGCTGAAGGACCGGCTCAGGGGCAGGCGACGGTCCCATCTGCCCCGGCTACTCCTCCTTCTACCCGGGCTCTGTCCCGAACCTCCAGCCTCGGCTCCCTGACTGCGAGTACACACAGCGCCAAGACCGAGAACGACTCCCCTCGAGACGGAAGCCAAGGTACTAATTTAGTAAACTGTGAGTCAGAGAAGTGCCTTATATTTAATTTAATAATGAAATAAAAATGAATGTTTCAGAGCTTTTGCTCACATCCTCTTCACCTTCATTATTCTCTCTCTCTCTCTCTCTCTCTCTCTAGGTGACACCCCGGAGAGCTCAGATTCGGGCCTGGCAGCAGCAGCACCAGATGTTCAGGCCGTGGTGGAGTCGAGCGCGGCTCAGGAGGAGCAGCTCGGTCAGGTGGTGTCTGGTCTGCGTTTGGAGAACCAGCTCCTGCGCAGTGAAGTGTCCTCACTCAACCAGGAGATGGCGTCGCTCGTCCAGAGAGCCAAGGACACGCAGGAGGGTGCGAGGGCTCACACTTACTCGTATCATTTATAGCCACGTCAATACAGGATATAAAAATACAATGCAAAAAATAGAATAATTACAACTGAAGGAGGTGTGGCCTCTGTGTCTGTCTCTATAAAGGAGGTGTGGCCTATGTGTCTGTCTCTATAAAGGAGGTGTGGCCTCTGTGTCTGTCTCTATAAAGGTGGTGTGGCCTCTGTGTCTGTCTCTATAAAGGAGGTGTGGCCTCTGTGTCTGTCTCTATAAAGGAGGTGTGGCCTATGTGTCTGTCTCTGTAAAGGAGGTGTGGCCTCTGTGTCTGTCTCTGTAAAGGAGGTGTGGCCTCTGTGTCTGTCTCTATAAAGGAGGTGTGGCCTCTGTGTCTGTCTCTGTAAAGGAGGTGTGGCCTCTGTGTCTGTCTCTGTAAAGGAGGTGTG
>CM075005.1:30745644-30780644 GCA_037576675.1 Pangasius sanitwongsei
TTCAGTGGGGTTGAGGTCAGGGCTCTGTGCAGGACACTCGGGTTCTTCCACTCCAACCTTCACACACCATGTCTTCACGGAGCTCGCTTTGTGCACAGGGGCATCATCATGCTGGAGCAGAGTTTGGACCTCTTAGTTCCAGTGAAGGGAAACTGTAATGTTACAGCACACATTCTATACAATTATGCAGTTGTGTGCTTCCAACTTTGTGGCAACAGTTTGGGGAAGAACCACATATGGCTGTGATGGTCGGGGTGCACATACTTTTGGCCATATGGTGTGTGAGTGTATATATATACACATACACACACACACACACATACATACATACATATATACACACGTACATACACACACACACGTATATGTCGGGGGTGCACATACTTTTGGCCATATAGTGTGCGTGTGTGTGTATACATACACACACACACACATTTTTATATATATATATATATATATATACACACAGACACACACTTGTTCCTAAATCTTTTAACTTTTGTTGACGTTGGGGGGAAAAAAGCGTTTTTACTTCCGGCATCAGCCTTGACGTCACTGCTCCCCAAGCCATTCTATTGGTCCGTCAGATTCCCATGATGCTCTGCGCGTGTCCACGTCCCCTCTGACGAGTGTGTCCGGTGATGGCTGAAGTCGAGGTGGCAGAAATCTGCACTGAAGCGAACCAAAACAAAGCGGAACTCTCTCTCTCCGGAGGCAGGGACAGTGTGTTTACAGAGCCTCGGTGATCTCTACGGACCTCCTGCGGGTTTCTGCCGCTTATCCCGTCACTCTGAGTGGATCATTTTTAAATAAACGAATCGTTTTGGATGAAACATCAGCCTCCACTGTGTTACCGGGATTTTCCATAGCGCTGATAAGGACGATAACAGAGCTCTAAACCCCGAAAAGAGCGAAAACAAACCTTCTAAAGGTGGCCTGGGTTCATGCTGTCCATGTAAACCTCCACACAGAGGCGGTGAGAGTGTGTGTGTGTGTGTGAGTGTGTGTGAGAGTGTGTGAGAGCCGCCGGTCATGGCGTCCTGGCTGGGGGGTTTGGGCTCGGGCCTCGGTCAGTCTCTCGGTCAGGTCGGAGGAAGTTTATCCTCTTTCACCGGACAAATCTCCAGTTTCACCAAAGACATCCTTCTGGAAGGAGCGGAAGAAGTCGGAGGTGAGTTCTGGAGCCGAGCCGCCATATGGCAGACATGTTTAATCAGCTTAATCTTAGCTTAACAGACCACGATGATGGTGATGACGTGTGTTTTGGCCACGCCCACACCTGCCCAGGGCTGGGCGATATCACCGAATCCTGTCATTATCGTGATATAATCATACCGCGATATTATCAGTGGTTCTGACACCTTAGTGTGAATATTTTTTATTTATTTGAAAGACAGTAGCCGCTTTCCGCCACATAAGCATCATTTAGCTACCTCGCTACCCACAGTGTTATTTAGGTAAGCAGTAAAACAGGTGCTGTTATAGGAAAACACTTTTGTGGAGTTGTTTATTTTCCCCTAACAGCACGTTTTCAAAGTGTTTCATTCCTATTACACCACAGCACCTTGCCAAAGATCCCAATGTTTCATTTTTATCATAATAATGAACATGTCACGATTTTTATCCATTTATAGTTACATCTGTAAACATTTATAGAGCCTCAGTTGTTTGTAATTAATGTCGCTAAGACGGGGAAAAAAAACAAACAGCTTGTCGTGTTGCCGAGAAACCGCAACGCGTAAACCCCTCTGTCCTGAAGATGTCGGGGGAAACTTAAAGTTACAGCTTTCCGAAACTCTGGCACTGGAGACTCCTTCCATAAATGTTAAAGAAATGTCTCCTTTGAGAAAAGCAACGAGATGAAAGTTGTACAGATGACTGAGTTGTCGGTCAGCCAATCCCAGATCAGCGACGGAGGTACGAGTAAACGTGTGGTATCGCGATAATATCGTGACCCGTGATAAAATGTTACATGGTTAGACGATTGGAAAATATCAGAACGTTTCTGCATCACTTCAGTGCGTGTGCTGATATTATTTCTGTCATGTGGATTTCAAAGGGGTGTGTGCACGCGCGTGTGTGTGTGTGTGCGCGCGCGCGCGTGTGTGTGTTGGTTGAAGCCTTGTGTCCAGCGCTGAATGAGAACTTTGATCCAGAGCTTCCAGCAGAGCAAAAACACACACAGTGACTTCATGTCCTGCTGTGCAGATTAATGTTTCAGTGTCCACACACACACACACACACACACACACACACACACACTTCCATGGCTTGATTTATGAATATCTACTGCATAGTCAGTGTGTAAGGAGTAGCCTGTGGACAAACCATTCAGAGATCATCACAGTCATCCCATTGAAATGAAAATTCTTCTCAGGACCTGAACATTTTTTATTATTATTTGTTATTATATTTATTGTTTTTTTTTTGTTTTTTTTAAATGTTTTAAAAAGTATAGATATTTACATGTATTTGAAAATATCTGTCATGCAAATTTTTTATTATTATTATTATTATTATTATTATTATTATTATTGCACAAGTTCTAGGAAGTACTTTTTATTTTTTTGATTGATAATCAATTCTTTATTAAATAACTACAAATTTATAAAACAAACTTATAAAAAATTTAATCTTTAATAAATAAAAATTAAATGTTCAATAAATCAGTTAAAAAGTTTATTCTTCCCTTGCGTTGTTCCCCATGTGACAGTTGTGTAAAATTATCTATCTATCTATCTATCTATCTATCTATCTATCTATCTATTTATTTCAACCTTTTTTTGTCAAGAAATGTTCAGCATTTTTACGCTCGGATGGTCAAAATTTCTGTTCATCTCTACTTCCTGTCCATTTTTATTATTTATTTATTTATTTATTTATTTATTTATTACGTCTAAACTTAGACTCCTGAGACTTTAGATTTTATTTGTAGGTAAATTGTTTATATATTTATTTCAGTTTGATAAATTGTGATCATATCGGTGAAACCGCGTTTAACTGAAACTGCAGACGTCTGTGTGATTTATGAGTCTGGATTTCATCAGAATATCACCCAACTCATAAAATGCCCACAACTTTGTTAGAAGAGGATAATGAACATGTAGTCGTTTGTTTCGCGTGGCCATACGCACGTCCGCACACGTGTGTGGAGGTTTCTGGGAGACAGAAGTGTGTGAGATTTGAAGGCGCGTCAGCGGAGCTCACGCTTCTCCTGTGAGCGCAGTGAAACACGCGGACTCGTGCGAATTTGGCTTTGTTGTTCACACTGATATGAACAGTGATGTTATTTAAAGCCGTGTGTGTGTGTGTGTGTGTGTGTGTAACAGCTGAAATGCTTCTGCAGGGTGGAACAGATGCCAGGGTTCACATGGAAAGGTCAGACTCGCCAAGCAAAAGTGAAAAGTGGGGGAAAAACTCACACACACACACATTCTCACACGCACACAATTTTTTTTTGTACCGTGTATTACACCGCTTTATGTTCACACACATCATATAATAAAGCAGAAACGTCTCATCCGCAACGCCAGGTTTATTTTATAAAAGTCATATTTTTCATATTTTATCTTGTTTTCCTTGGTATGGCACGTACCGTCAGATATCCCACAAGATCTCAGTGGAAACTGTGTCTCTGCGTAACGCTGCTACAGGATAAAAGCCGTCCTCTTAACCCGTTCGCTCTGAAGCGTTTGGTGCTTTTTTAATAATGACCCGAGAACCACGAAGTTGGGTCGAACTGTCATCATGCCGTTGATCTGTCACACTATTTCCTGCCTATTGATTGAAATGAATTGTGTGTGTGTGTGTGTGTGTGTTGCAGACGCTGCCACCGAGCTGCACGTGTCCAACTCGAAGCTGCAGGAGCTGGAGGCGGCTCTCGCTGCACAGAAATCGGAGGTGTGTTTTCTTCGTGATTTAAACTCGCATACCTTTCACACACCTGCAGTACGCAAATAGACGCTCCGGCTTGTTCTGCGAGCCTCCTGACCTCTCAGGCGTTCTGGATAAACTTCAACTTTTAGAAAGATTCGTGGACGCAGACAAATCATGGGTGCACCAGGTAGTTTTTTTAATATGTAGCAGCACGTTTCAGTGATACACCAGCAGCTGCTTTACATGTATCAGATTCCATATCATCTCACAGAGAGAGAGATCGACACCGTTACTGCCCAGACTCTGGCTCACACATCCGACACTACTGAGACGATTTACAAGCGTGAAGAGAGTGGAGAGATGATGAGAGGTTTGTGATCTGGATTCTCTCTCTCTCTCTGTCTGTTTCAGTATGAACGCTTGAGGAGAATAAACGGCGAGTTGGAGGAGAAGCTGGAGGCTTCAGAGATCCAGGTCAAACAGCAGTCGGTGGAGTACAGGACGATACTGCAGCAGAAAGAGGTGGATTTCTCGTTCTTTCTCGTCCAGTTGTCTTCAGTGCAAATTTTGACGCCCTTAGGCCCCGCCTCCCAATGTGAGATCCTCTTTTTTTTTTTTTTTTTTTACAATATTCAACTTGATCTCATGTGTGTGTGCGTTTCCAGGTGGACATCAGCCACCTAAAAGCCAGACAAAACACTTTACAGGAAGAAGTCCAGAAGCTCCGACTGTGCGCCCAGGACGTCTCGTCTTCCACTTCCGATCCTGCCGTGCTTCCCGTTACGACCGTCGCCACCACCACGAGCTCCTCCTCCTTCCTGTCCCGCCCCTCGGCAGGCCATCACGGTTTCCACGGCGACGAGGTGGACCTGAGCGACGTCCTGTGGTCGCAGCAGGAAATCAACCGGCTGTCCCATGAGGTGCAGCGCCTGGAGGCGGACGTTGCTCACTGGCAAAGAGTGGCCCAGGTAGCCTCGCTCCGCTAGCGTGACGTGAATTAGCTCGCTGTGGGTGTGGTTTATTCCATCACCTTAATCGGCACATTTTACTGACTAACCGAGATACATGAATACACATTTTAAAGCGGTGTAATGCGCTTTTGACATTTATTTTTTATATTTTTTTTATGTAACAGGCATCTAAAGTGTCAGGAGCAGAAAAAGGTGACCATGGGGAAATCCTGAAGCTGCAGAGAACCATCAAAGTGAGCTCATCTTCTGTCTTCTCAGGCTTCTCAGGCTTCTCAGGCTTCTCATTGGACTAAATTCTCTGTAGTAGAAGTAAGGAGTAAAGCACCGTGTGTCATGCTGTAGTAGTGAACTAATCAACGAAGGGGCGGTGTGATGAAGCGGAGTTACTGTTCCCGTGCCAGAGTTGATTATTTACCTGTTTCCCAACAATTATCATTTTTTTTTATTCTTTACAAAACCACCCATCATACTTTTTATCCATTTATAGTTACGTTTAATGTTATGGAACATCATCCGAAACAAGTTATCTCTCGTGTTATAGCGGCTTCAGACTCCTCTGACATGAAGACTGTCAGAAAGTTACAGAGCGCTGACACTGGAGACTCCTTCTAAAAATGTTAAATACACGTCTCCTCATCGAAAACCTGACCACATCAACGTCTGACATACAAGTGTCTGTGAATGAGCTGTTACTATAGAAACGGTGACGTATTAGAACAAGCGCGTTAACGTAAACCTGTGATTCGCGGTGTATGAATGAACACTTTCTGACCAATCAGAATGAAGAATTCAGCAGCACGGTGGTATATTTGTTGAATAAATCTGTTGACGTGATTCTAATTTTGGAAATAACCTTCGAACCGATCAGGAGCTGCGCGAGGAAATGGGCCGCGAGGTGGACGAGCACCAGCACGAGCTGGCAGCGCTGCAGGACGCTCATCGGCAAAAAATGGCGGACATGGCGAAGAGGCACAGAGACGAGCTGGCGGAGTATGAAGAGAGGATCGAGGAGCTGGAGGAGCAGATTCAGAGTGGTGTGGATGACAGTTATTTATTTATTTATTTATTTATTTATTTATTGTGAGGTGTCAAAGAGAAAAATGTGGTAACTTAGACTCTTCATGTCTTTCAGGAACTGCTGCCACACTCCCCACTCCAGCAGCAGGAGCAGCAGCATCACCAGATGCCTCCAAACTCGAAGAGCTGCAGGCTACGATTTGCTCCCTGCGTGAGGAGGCGGAGCTTCAGAACACAAAGTGCAGCGAGCTAGCGGCGAGTCTCGAGGAGGCCCGGCGCCAGGGGGCGGAGCTTCAGCGAGAGAAGGAGGAGGCCAAAGCGGAAAGCTCTGAACTTCTGCAGAACTACGCTCGACTCCAGAGTTCTGTCAGTGAACTTCAGACTCGGGTCCAGGAGCAGGAGAGCAAAGCGATGGTCAAGGCGCAGCACGACGGCGAGATACACGCCCTGAGGAAAGCGCTCACGGGTGAAATGCTTTTTCTGCTTTATCATCAGTGGAGCTTTGACTTGAAATTTCATGCTTAGTTAATAGAATCAATCATTTCCTCAGATATGGAATGAATATAAATCAAGGTGTAATCCGATCTTTTATATCTTTTATATACTGAATTTCGGAATATTTGATTTATACTGTAGATGCTGAAAAAGAGGTGTCCAGGTTGAAATCTCTCGCCGAAGTAAGCCTGACGTTGTTGTTGTTGTTTTTTGGTCATATATATATATTTTAAAAATATTACTCACTCGTTAATGTCAATTTTATTTTACTGTCAGATAAATCAGAGCGCTGAGGTTGAACACGCGGACATCCTGGAGCTCAACACAGCCATCGATGCGCTCAGAGCGGAGAAGGAGGAAGCGGAGAAAGAGAAGGTGAGTAACTATAACTGGGTTTGTTTCTAAACCCGTGTGTCGTATTATTATGTGAATTTTTTTTTTCTTCCAGCAAGACAATTAACGCGAGTTTGTTTCTACACAAACTCTTTATCCTCACTGATAACAAAAATTATCCTAAAAGGTTGTTCAGATATTAATAACAAAATGATTACATCTCTATTTCGGAATTTAATATACATTTGAATAATAATCCACATGCTTCTTACACTTTTATTATTTATTTATTTATTTATTTTTGGTCATGTCTTTGCATTTGTGCTTCTTCTGTCTATGAATTAACATGTTTTTACTTATTTTCACTCTTGGTAATGTCTCCCTAAACACTTACCTGCTATATTTTCGTCCCCTTGAGAAATATTTCCTAAACTGACAGCTCGCAGAAAACTGCTTGAGAATTTGTTTTCAGTTTTTCTTGCCTTATACGTTTACTTTAAGTCATTAGACACTTTAACGAAGCATGTTCAAATTAATTAACGATAGCCAACTTACAATAGTTACTGCTGTAATATCTAGACTGTATGTTCTGTGTGGTTTAAAGAACATTGAACAATGTTTTGTAAGTAAATTGTAAAACTGAGGATTATTTATATAACATTGTCACCCGGAAGTTAAGGGGAGGGGGCGCAAACTTTTGAATGCCATTGTTAGCATAGATTAAATAGCATATTTAGTTAAAAATAAAAGAATAATGTAATTTTTTAGTGCCGTTATTAACGTGCTGCTGTGTTCCATCACCCCGAGCAGGCAGCGTTAGTGGAGAAACTCCGGCTAGCTGAGAACCGGGGAACGCCGACTGAAGCTGAAAGCTCTGAGGACCTGCAGCTCGAAGTTACAGACTTAAAGAACCAGCTGGAGCAGAGAGAGGAAGCTTTAAAGCAAGCACACATCAGCATGGACACACTGACAGCAGAGCTGGAAGAACTCGACCGGCAGAACCAGGAGGCCACACAGGTTTGTCTCGTGCTGCGCCGGGGGTCTCGCTGTACACGGTGTTGGAAGTAGTGCAACTTCTCCTCATCATTTAGGAACGTCAGTGGTGCTGTTAGCGTTGTCGTTTTATTATGTGCTCTATGCACTCGTGCTTCCTTCAGGGTTCTTGCGCAGCTCTAGGAAAGTATTGATTCTAGTTCCTTAGTTCCTGCACGTACACAGTGTGCAGGCTGTTCACCCTCATGCATATGACCTTTCATATCTGATCTTTTCATTGTGAAGTAAACTCTACAGTTCTCAGTGTCTATTACATTCTAGAACCACAGTGGGCCCTGACTCTTTAACAATAGTTGTCTCCTACGTTCTAGAACCAGAGTGGACATGCTATTTACATTCTAGACCCGCAGTGGGCATTCAGTTGTACTTCATGTTCTAGAACAAGTTTGGGGATTTTAATTATGTTCTAGTACCACAGTGGGAATTCTAACAATAGTTGTACTACATGTTCTAGAACAAGTTTGGGGATTTTAATTATGTTCTAGTACCACAGTGGGCGTTCTAACAAATTGCGCATTTCCTAACAAGAGTTGTCTGTTACATTCTAGAACCACAGTGAGCTTTCTTATGATTGTTGCCTATTACATTCTAGAACCACAGTGGGCTCTGACTCTCTAACAATAGTCGTCTCCTACGTTCTAGAACCAGAGTGGACATTCTAATTACATTCTAGACCCGCAGTGGGCATTCTGACAATTGCACATATTGCATTTTCTAACAATAGTTGTCTATTACATTCTAGAACCACAGTGAGCATTCTTATGATTGTGGTTCTAGAATGTAATAAGCAACAATCATAAGAATGCTCACTGTGGTTCTAGAATGTAATAAGCAACAGTGGGCATTCTAACAGTGCTACCA
Source organism: Pangasius sanitwongsei (assembly GCA_037576675.1). NCBI lineage: Eukaryota > Metazoa > Chordata > Actinopteri > Siluriformes > Pangasiidae > Pangasius > Pangasius sanitwongsei. Next base: position 30,754,251 of record CM075005.1, read on the forward strand.
CAGTGGCGCTTTCTTTTGATTGTTGCCTATTACATTCTAGAACCACAGTGGGCCCTGACTCTCTAACAATAGTTGTCTCCTATGTTCTAGAACCAGAGTGAACATTCTAATTACATTCTAGACCTGCAGTGGGCATTCTGACAATAGTTGTCCTTCATGTTCTAGAAAAAAATTGGTGATTTGAATCATGTTCTAGTACCACAGTGGGCGTTCTAACAAATCGCACATGTTGCATTTTCTAACACTAGTTGTCAATTTCATTCTAGAACCACAGTGAGCGTTCTTATGATTGTTGCTTATTACATTCTAGAACCACAGTAGGCATTCTAACAGTAGTTGTCTTTTAAGTTCTAGAACCCGAGTAGTCTATTACATTGTAGATCCACAGTGGGCATTGTCATTTCATTCTAGAACCACAGTGGGCATTCTAAGAGTAATTGTCCGTTATGTTCTAGAACATCATCGGTCACTTAGATTACACATTTTTAATGTATGCGTTCTAACAATAGTTGTCTAGCAAATTCTTGAAATGATTCAGTAATAATAATAATAATAATAATAATAATGATTTAAAATAATAATAAATAATCTGGGATGTTTTTAACGAAATTTGGAAATCAGATTTTTTTTCCTCCAGATATTTGTTGTTGAGATAATAACTTATAACCTATACCTTATTTACTTTAATTACCATTTAATTATTATTTTTCCCGCCTTCTGTTCTTCAGCATCTCATCGCTATGAAAGATCAACTCGCTGCACAGAAGTCTCAGGCTGAAGCTGAAATTACTCGTCTAAATTCAGAGCTTAGAGCGTCACTCGGTCAAAAAGAGGCGCTTCGTCAGGAGTCGGAGGCTCAGAAGGAGAAGCTCAGCCAAAGTGCCTTTACCCTCAACGACCTACACATGGGCAAACAGCAGCTGGAGGCCACGGTAAGAGAGCTGAGGGACAAACTAAAAAAATCTCAGGAGCTTGGCAAAGAGACACGCATCGAGGCGTCCGACCTGAAGAAGCTGCTGCAGGAAAGAGAGACTCAGCTGGATGCTCTTCGTCAGGAGATGAGTCAAGCAGGGGAGCGGGGGGATGAGGTGAAGGGTCAAAGGAAGGTTCTGGAAGAGAAGGAGAAAGAAATCCAGGATTTGAGAAGAGAGCTGGCGGAATTGAAGGTCTTGTACGAGAAAGTGTCGTCTGAGGACTTTGAGTTAAAGATGGAGAACAGGAAGTTAAAAGAAGACAGCATTCAGGCTCTTGAGAAAGTGGAGAATTTTGATCGACAACTACAGGATGGCCAGGCCACTCAGAGCAGAGTAATCTTGGAGAAAGACACTCGCATCGAGGCCTTGAAACTGGAGAAGAACCAGCTAGAAGTTGAGCTGGGTCAAGCAGAGAACCGGCTTTTGGATCAGACCAAGCAGTACCAGCAGACCATCGAGGAGCTGACTAGAGCACGATCCTTGGATGCCTCTGCATTGCAGATGGAACACGAACGTACTGTGAAGCTAAACCAGGAAAAGGACCTGACGATCGCCCAGCTAAAGCGCGAGATGGAGCAGATGGCTGCTGACCACAAAGACACCAGTGAGATGTTGGACATCACCGTGGCTGGACAGAAGCAGCTCACCGATCTTTTACAGGAGAAGGACGCTTTTGCAGCGTCATTAAAAGCTCAAGCCGATGAAGCGCAGACGGATTTGGAGGCCAGTATCTTGCAGGCAAGGCAAGAAAGTGACGCGCTAAGGAAAGTTGTAGAAGAGAAAGACAAGCAACTAGGGGCCATGAAGGAGAAGAACAGTCACCTGAAGGAGGAAATTGATCGTCTGAAGGATCAGCAGAGTAGACCGCAACTGATGTCCGAGCCAAGGACGCTGGACATAATCACAGAGCTGGAAACCGAAGTTGCACAGCTCAAAGCTGCTAGAGATAGATTTGAGGAAGAAGCAAAGACTTTGAGGGCAACATCAGAACAGCAACGGGAATCGCTTATACAATCGCAACATGCGTTACAGGTGCACCAGAGTGAACTGGAGCAGGCTCGGTCGAGACACGAGCAAAGCACCCTCAACTACGAAAAACTGATCGGTGCTAAGGATGAGGAAATCGCGAGGCTGCAGGAGGAGATGGAAAGACTCAGCGTACAAAGTCAACCTCAGACTGTGGAAATCCTTCAAGAGGACAAGACTCGTTCTCTCAGCGGCGAGAATGGCAACGAGAAGCATGACTTGTCGAAGGTGGAGATCGAAAAACTTGTGAAGGGCATCAAGGAGAAAGAGACCGAGATATTCCAGCTAAACGAGAAGAACCGCTCCTTGACCAAACAGCTTGATCAACTGGTGGTCTCTCGCGATGAGCTTGGCAAACTTTCTCAAATAGTGCTTCAGAAGGATCTAGAAATCCAAGCGCTTCATGCTCGCGTTTCGGGTGGATATAGCCAGGATGTTCTCTTGCTTCAGCAGCAGATGCAAGCTTATGCAGTGGAACGAGAACAAGTGCTCGCTGTACTGAATGAGAAAGCGCGTGAGAATAGCCACCTGCGTTCGGAATACCATCGCATCATGGAAATCATTGCAGCCAAGGAATCAGCATTACTTAAACTTCAACAAGAGAACCAGCGCCTGTCCACTATGAGTGACCCTTCTGGAAGTCAGGAGATGTTCCGAGAGACCATTCAGAACTTGTCCCGAATCATCCGTGAGAAGGACATCGAAATCGATGCTCTTACGCAGAAATGCCAAACATTGGTCACTGTCCTTCAGGCATCTGGTGGAGACTCCGGAAGCGGCGGTTCAGGTGGTGTGAGCAGCAATCAGTTCGAGGAGCTTTTGCATGAGAGAGACAACCTCAAGCAGCAGGTCAAGAAGATGGACGAGTGGAAGCAACAGGTGATCACAACTGTGAAGAACATGCAGCACGAATCCGCCCAGCTTCAGGAGGAGCTTCTTAAACTGCAAGGCCAGGTGTCCGCTGACAGTGACTGCAGCTCCAAACTTTCGGTCGACTATTCCAGACTCATACAAAGCTATGAGCAGAAGGAGAAAAGGCTGGGCAGTTTGAGTCAGGAACTTGCCCAGGTACAGCAGACCATCAGCCAGCTTAGTACCACTAAAGACGTCCTGCTTGGAAAGCTTGACAGCGTTACTCAGGTCCCAGACATTTCCGCACAATCCGCCCGACCTATAGGTCAGCAGGTTGCCCAGGACGCACCACCAAAGCTACCAGTTGTTCAAGATGAGAACTTGCGACAAGAACTGGAATCGTTAAAAAGGGTGTTGGCTGAGAAGGAGAGCATGTTGAGAACGCTTCAGGAGAACAACCATCGCTTGTCAAATTCGGCATCTTTGTCAGAAAGCGAGCAAAGAGGCCACGCTGAGGAGCTCAGGCAAGCACGCGAGAGGATCGAGACCCTGCAGCGGTCCCTCCGAGAAAAAGACCTGCTTATCAAGACCAAAGGAGACCAACTGAGCCAAGTGAGTCTAGCATACCTACACATCGTTCTTTATTCAGGATTTAAAGTGAGTTAAAACTTAACATCTTGTACTTAACATCATTAAGTAATGTTTATCTGGTAGGGGTTTCTAGTGAGCAAAGGCATTCAGTAAAACACTGTCTGCTTTTCCATCTGCTTAAAATCTCTTTTGCACGGCTAAACCTGTTACTTGTAATTTTATTGTATGCGATGGCCACTAGGGGGTGCACACACATCCCATAACTAGCATACCTTTATATCTGGAATTCTCTGTAAGACTCCTTTCCCATATTTTTCACTTTCTTGTACATTCCACAGGTGAGTGAGAGGTTGCGCAACCGTGAAAACGATAATGAAGTCCTGAAGCAGGCCGTCACAAACCTGAAGGAGCGTGCGCTGATTCTCGAGCTGGACGTCAAGAAGCTGAAGGAGGAGAACGAAGCCGTGACGGTGAAATCGCGAGAGAAAGAGACGGAGTTTCGAGCTCTGCAGGAGACCAACATGCAGGTGTCGCTGATGCTGCGGGAGCGAGAGTTTGAGTGCAGCACCATCACAGAGAAGGCTGCGGCCATGGAGACGCTGCTCAAAGAAAGGGAGCAGGTAAGTGAGGACGTGCAGGCAACGACTCTGTAGATTGTACAGATTTCTTGGTACATCAGCACATTTTATCCTGCTCGTTTGTCAGGGTAAGACCGGGGAGCTGAACCAGCTGCTGAATGAGGTAAAGTCCATGCAGGAGAAAGCGCTGGCGTTCCAGCAGGAGCGAGACCATGTGATGCTGGCTCTTAAACAGAAGCAGATGGAGACTTCTGCCTTACAGAGTGAGGTAGGACTTCTTCTGATTAACGCTAGCAAGTGACAGTTCGCTCATGTCGCTTGTAATTTGTGGCTCGTGGGCATGCAGTGTCCTGCAGATGACAAGATTAGAAATGCTAGCTACCGGTGTTAGCTGCACACACTCTCCAGAGCCATCCATGATCTCTGGTACTTCCTTCCAAGCTTTATTTTACTTCAGAATATCTCTATACATATTTAGTGAGCGGTTGTCTAGAATTTTATTGACACCCTTTTGTATCACACCCTCAACATGGCTTGTTCTTACTCTTCCTCATGTTCTGTCTATATTCTCTCGTTTTTATCCCTCGCTCTATAGCTGCAGCACACTCACGATAAAGAGCAGAGGCAGAAGCTGGAGTTGGAGCGTCTCCGCAATCACCTGCTGGAGATTGAGGACTCGTACACGCGGGAGGCGCTCGCGGCCGAGGACCGGGAGAGCGAGCTCAGACGCAGGGTGGCGATGCTCGATGAGAAGCTGGCGTCGTCCTCCAGCGCCGTGGAGAGCGCCAGGTTCGAAAGCTCCTCCTCCGTCAGCTCATGGTGTCATGGCTGCCATGATTTAGGAAAACCATTGCACAACATCTTTTACCTTATTTCTCTTTCTTTATGTAAATATTTTAGTTCCTAAGAAACCTTGCACGAATATATAAACATATATAAAATTCTCTGAGTGTGTGTGTGTGTGTGTGTGCAGTCAGCAGGCCAGTCTGCAGGTGGAGTCTCTTCAGGAGCAGCTGAACGTCTTGGCCAGGCAGAGGGACGAGGCTTTGCTTCAACTCCATGCTGCTCAGGAACAAGTGAACCAGTACGCAGTATCTCTGTCCAACCTGCAGATGGTGCTAGAGCAGTTCCAGCAAGGCAAGACACACACCTCCTCCTCCTCCTTCCTCTTCTTCTTCTTCTTCTTCTTCTTCTCACATCACATCATATACACACTAAAGAAAATGGATGTAGAAATTTACATCTAGGAAGCTTTTTATCTTTAATTATGTCTTCTTGTATCCCTTAGTTCATAGTTTTATGGTAGCGATATCCGGATCGGTTCACAATTCCTGCTCCCGTGTTTCAGGCTCGTGAAAAAAATAATAAAACAAGTGCTGGTAGAAAAGGTACAGAATTAAATGAGGTGTTTTTCCTCCTGCTCATACACTAGAGGAGAAAGCCATGTACTCAGCAGAACTGGAGAAACACAAGAAAGAGAAGGAGGAATGGAGGAGGAAAGCGGACATGCTGGAGGATAAAGCCTCCGCCCTGCAGGTAACGTCAACCCCACCAAAGCTTGCTCTCTAAACTCGATTTATTATTATTATTATTATTATCAATAATGCAGGTGAAATTGAGACTGGTGTAACTCGGGCGATGAGGAGGTTGTTTGTGCTGCCTGTGACGGTGTGCAGCCGCAGTTAAAGTGTCACGTCGCCAAAAACAGACACGCTGTTGTATTGAGTAACTTTCCAACCATGGAATTATGGTAATTATTATTTTCAATAAATCTCCTCATATATTTCGCTCACTAACAAGACACTTTTTTTTTTTTGGTACAGGCACTCCGTCATCCACGGTTGGTTTTTCTCACTTGTTCCCATGGATAAAAAAAAATGCTTTGCGTCACTCTGGGCTTTTCTGAAAAGTCGAACCTTTGAAAGCTCAACCGTGACAAAAAAAGCCTTGTGGCAACATTTTTTTTTTTAAAAAGCATCCCTGTAGAATTACGTATTTTCTATGCGTAAAAATTACTTAATTCGCATATTTCAACCCTATTCAGCTAGTGCGTTAAAATAAAGACGTCCTGTGCTTGTAGTTAGCATTAAAATCTGACTTCGGTGAATTCCTTGGACCAATCCTTGTCCATGGAAACCTCTGCTCTTGTTCCTAGCCCCTTGTTCAAATGCATTTGGCCCTCACAAGTGAAAGAAAAGACATGGTCTCGTATATTTATGGGTTTGCTTAGGAAATAAAACACATTTTAAACGAAGTGTATTAATATTACATGGTGCCTTTCCTTGGTGACTACCGTCTCGTGTCAGAGCGTCACTGGGCATCGTGCCGTGTGGTGTGTTTGTGTAACTCTCTGCGGGTTTCTGTGTGCGCAGCTGAATCTGGATGAGGCGAACGCCGCGTTAGAGTCGGCTTCCCGCCTCACTGACCAGCTCGACCTGAAGGAGGAGCAGATCGAGGAGCTGAAGAAACAGGGTGAGGACTGATTTACAGCCGAGCGAGATCTTACGGTCCAATCAGCAAGCTACGGCTATGACACAATGTTTCTATCCTTTTTTAAAGGTGAAGCTTAACAATGAAGCACATTAATGGAACTGGCTTCTATTCTGGAGTATAAGATGTATTTGTTATAGACGACACCAGAAGAAGGACACATTACCCACAGTTTCAACCAGGGATTAGAAATGATTTTCATTTTTGTTCGTTCTGAACATTTTTACCTTCCTGCTCCCGCGTTCCATGGCCCTCTCTTTAGTTGGAAACCATTTAGCCTGACGGTTAATAAAGTCCTTTTACGCATGATAGCCTACTCTGCTTATAGGAAGTCTAGTGTATAAGTAACACTAACTAAAGCATTTAACCAGAAACACGTTTATTTTTTAACATTTTCCGAGCACTCTTCTGCTTTCTACTGTGATTTTGGTGCTTGCAGGATTCTAGGAAGTAATACGTTCTACCCAGACTCCTCCCGCCGTCTCGCCATCTCAGAAAACCCGGCTATAGCAGCTGTCTAACTTCTGAAGCGAGCTGTACAGGAAGTGATGAATTCTGGAGATAGGCTTGTTAGGATAACGTTTAGGTTTAGGCTATACTTTCTTGAAATCACACTGGAAAGTGAAAATAACATTAAGGGTTTAAGCACTAATGTTTTCACTCTGGAGCAGTTCAGAGGGATTTTGTTCCCAGTTTTTAATAACGTTGAATGAAACATTTTTGTTTGTTTGTTTCCATTTCTGTTTCCTGTAAAGTTTCTAATCCCGCTTACTAGTGAAGCTGCGTGATGATTAAAAAAACGTTATTTTACGCCACTTCTTCTAATTGAAAGTCCACAATTCAGCTGTAGTTAGAAAAAAAAAAATCGGCGTATATGACCATGACCACTATCAATTAAATTCATGTACACACGATGGATGAATTTTTAAAATTCTTTTATAAAAGTTATTGGATTATTCGGCGCGTGTAAACATACTCGGGGTTAAAGTGGAATTTTTCTTCCAGATTTATGGCTGAGGAAAGAATATTTGTCCTCTCTCGTTCCAGTGGATGTTAAATGTGGACAGTAATAGGAACGCCTAATCCCCAGCCGTGATGAAGACCTATAAATCTGCTGAATTATTTAGTTACGATTTTTAGTTTGATATCTTATCAGTGTGCCCATTTTACTGTTTTTTTTTTTTTTCAGGCAGAAGTTTTGCTAGACAGACAGACCTCTTCCCCACATGTCCTGCTTTTTTCTTAATTTATTATAGATCTCATGTTTTCTCTCTCTCCCTCATCGCCAAAGTGATGCTTTCGCTTTCAGTGTGTCTGATTAGAAAAGGGAAATCAGCACAGATATATAAATAATATATATTTGTATATTCAGAATAGAAGTCGTTTGTAAGCAGTCTGTATGTAAAACTGTATGTATGTGCGTGTGTGTGTGCGCGAACAAAAAAAAAAAGCATTACATCACCAACCCAGTCCTACTCACATCATTACCAGTGTTTTTATGAAAAATATTAACACACACACGCACACAAAACTGCTTTGTGTTAAACATCCAGACTGTGGACCTTTATGATATCGCGCACACACACACACACACACGTTTTCACACACGCAGACGTTATGAGAGTTCCAGACATTTGTTAGGCAGTCGTTTGCTTTATAAATAACCTTCTGAAAGGCTGTAGTTAGAGCGCTTATGGATGTGATGACATATTTTCCTCACCATGCCCAAAAACAGGCAACTCAGGATTGTGTGTGTGTGTGTGTGTGTGTGTGTGTGTATATGTATGTGTGTGTTTTGCAGTGGAAGTGAGACAAGAGATGCTGGATGAAGCCCAGCACAAACTGACTGATCTTCTCAACAGCACTGAAGGCAAAGTGGACAAGTAAGCAAGCAAAAAAAAAAAAAAACCCGCAAATCTCAAAAAAATAAAAAAATAAAATAAAAGTCCTTCCATGACTTGACTCCTGTTTGATTTTGTTTCCTCTTTTCTTCACACCTTCTCAGAGTGCTAATGAGGAATCTGTTTCTTGGATATTTCCACACGCCGAGAAACAAACGCGCCGAAGTGCTGAGACTTATGGGTAGCGTGGTTGGATTGGAACGAGACGATGTGGACAAGGTGAGTGGACATGCCCTGTTTTTCTTGCTGTTTATCCTCTCACTCCCTTCCATACCTCGTCTGCATTCCTTTTATTAATCCGTTATTTTAGCCTTCTCATTTTCCTCCACGTTTGTCTTACTTTTATTCTCTCAGTTCTCCGTCTCTCATAAAAGTGTTTTTTTTTTTTTTTTTGGTCTGTAAGACTTTCTCTGCTTTTATATCCTTCTGGAGCAAAATAAAGTGTCTTTATAGCACAGTAGTGTTAAATCCTCGATTCTGATTGGTTGGAAGGTGTTACGTTTGTGTAGTAGCAGCTCGTTCACGGGGACTTGTCAGGTGGTGTCATATTAACGGATTAAAAAATGTGTGTAATCGTTGAACGTTTATGGAAGGAGTCTCCATGGTTACAACTACATGCATATTCCACGTACAAGAGCCACAAGAGTCACTCTCCAGTGTTGTTGCAGGAGATAAGCTAGCGTCTGACTCCGTGTTTGTTTTGGAACGCCCACTTTTCACAAGCCAATCAGATTCCCACGGATAAATCCAAAGTCTTGCCTGCATAAATATGCTATGCTATAAGATATTACATGTGTTTTTCCTCAGCAAACCCACATTCTTCTGTGCTCTGTTCACTTCTCTTCCACCAGTCACGCTTCGTGTTCTCATCCGTCTCCTGGTCTCTTTCGATTTGTTTGGCTTTGCTGTGACATGGAGCACTTCTCTGGTATTCCCTTCCCAATACTCTGGGCTCCTGGGAATTTCAGGAATGATTAGAAAGGGTGGGGCTGGTTAAAGATCCCAGAACTTATCGCTTCCCTGCCCTGTGTGCTTTCATTGGCCCCTCATGTTTTCTTTCACTTTTGAAATAAATCACGTCGTCTGTTGCGTTGTGGACAGAAATCGCGTTTAAATCACATGCGGTCTGCAGGAAGCCAAAAGAATTCTCATGGCTGCATTAGTTATGGGGAACGGAGTTATGGGGAAGCCTCTAACAAGCTCTTTTAAGATGGATGACATGCATGTAAGGTTTCTACACATCTCTGTGTCCTGCTGCTTACACTGTTCCAGAGTGAAGGACACTTTCTTATAAAAGTAACCTGAATATAGAAGGCTTTTATTTCGTTTTAAACCAGCATTGCTAACTGGTATAAAACAGCCCTAATGAGTCGAGTAGATGCTCTTCTGTCCCATTGTCGTAGCATGGCCATAACATTGTCTGAGCTGCATAAATCAGAATCGCCACCAGCACCCTTTATTCAATAGGATAGCATAAACATACCATAAATGATACCATAGAACTTGAACAAATGGGCAAACTACCGTAACTGCTAGAGTAGCACACCTACATATACACAAAAGGGAAAAGTACCATAGGTTTTAGAGTAATATGGCTAGTGTAAAATCACTAATAACTGGAAAAAGTACTGGGACTCCTAGAGGAACTTGGCTACAGGACAAAACACAAATATCTAGAAAGAGTGCCATAAAAACAAGAGTAACATGGCTACCATAAAAACAGTGGTAACTGGGGGGGGGGGAAATACCGTAATTTCTAGAGTAACATGGCTACCGTGAAAACACTAATATGTGGAAGAAGAACCAAACCTTCTAGAGCAACATGGATACCGTAAAAGAGGGAGAGACCAACATCGGCTTGAGAGAGGAGGGGTGAAGGAAGGAGAGGAAGATGTTCGTCAGATGCTCAGCGAAAGCCTGAGCAGTGTCCAGCTCTGCAGCTGTATCGGCCAGCTGTGATCACACATTCACGCTTGCATTCTTCTGAACAGACCTTTTTTTTTTTTTTCCCCCCAAACATAGCACTCTCCAGTTCCTTCCAGTTCATCCCTATTTTCCAATTTTCCATTTCCTGCTTTTCTCTCTTTTTTTCTCTCTCTCTCTCTCTCTCTCTCTCTCTTCCTCTCCCTTTCTTCTCTCTTGCCCTATATCTGCTCTAAATGTCTGTGTTTTTGTCTGGAAAAATGTTCAGTTACCAGAAAAAAAAAAAAAAATCTCTCTACCTCTGTATTATTGTTTCATCCTAACTTTCGACTCATCCAGCGCCATGACATGCAGGATTAAAAGAATATATAGTCCCGACTTTCCTTAGCAATTATTTATTAAAGTGAATAAAACACCAAAGAAAAGATGCTGATTGGTTTGAGAAATTTTAACCTGCCTGGGAGTTACCATGGTGATGGACACCAGTCGAAAGTGTTTTTAAGGCAGAAGCTCCAGGATAAGATAAAACTATAAATAAAACTGCATACGGAAAATCCTGCTATAAGAGACCACAAGCAGGGGAGTTGACCTTCCACCTCTTTGTCTTTAGATGTTGGAGGAGGAGGGGAGGAAAGGAGTCACAGGTTGGGTGTCAGGGTGGTTAGGAGGCAGCAGAGCGGTGCAGAGTGTCCCCACCACACCCCAAAGACCCACCTACACCCAGAACCTCAATGGGGTGAGTGTTTCACACACAAACGCACAGAAACGAAAAGAGGAACAAAAGAGAGGAAAATGTTCATTATATACTATAATTGGGATAATGCACAGTTTGCAGAAATTATTAAGAAATGACCAAAAAAAAAAAAAAAAGAGTGAAGCACGGTGGTGGTAGCATCATATTGAGCGTTACTCTGATGTTTATATACATCTACAGAGTTTGTTCACAACACCACAAACTCTGTACACATACTGAACTGTGTGATGTAGACAAAAGATTTCCCAAGCTAACAATTCTAACAGCTTGATTTTCATCCATAAAAAAACGCAGACACACACACACACACACACACACACACGCTCATGTTGTACTGTGTGTCTTGTGCAGTCTTTCTCCGAGATGTTTGTGAAGTTCCTGGAAGTGGAGTCCACTCCGGCTGCTCCCGCTCCCACACTGCCCGTCTATGACATTAAGCCTCTGAATGCGCCCCCTCCTGGCCGGAACGCTGCCGGTGCAACTGCAGCAGGTACCACAACAATACGCATCATGGAAATGGCTTGAGGATCGTGATTTGATTCTATGCACTGACACATTTTCTTTCTAGAATATTTGGGTGGGATGTGTTTCGCCAGTCTAACTAATTGTAGAGGACAGGTGTGACTCTTGACAGCTTTTTTTTTTTTTTTGCAAGAATCTCTTCTTGTTTTGCAGATGTTAAACGTAACTAGAAGCGGATAAAAACTAAGATGTGTAATTTTTAATAAATAAAAATAGCTAAAATGGGAAATTACTGTGGTGTAAGAGGAATAAAACACTTCAGGACTAACAGTAAATTGATAATGTTACTGTTCATTATTTTTCTTATTCCTTCCCCTAAGTGCTTTTTGTGTTCTTACCCTGTGTGTAATCGTCCAGGCTCTTCAGGCAGCGGGAGGCGCAGCGTGGACTCGAACCCGTTCCTGGCCCCTCGCTCTGCGGCTGTTCCGCTATTGACGGCGGGCGGCGGGGGGGCCGCAGGTGGGCACCTGCTCATGAAGCCCATCTCAGACGCTCTCCCTACGTTCACGCCCGTGCCGGTGGCGGCTGACGCCAGTGCAGGGGCGGTCCTTAAAGACCTGCTCAAACAGTGATTGGCTCGACAACGCTGTCAATCAAAGCACTTTAGGAGACGTCTGGAGACGGAGCACTGGAGCTATTTCTCTTTAATTATTTTAATAACGGGGAGACGCCAGAAGGACGGATAGACAACTAAAAGTTGGGGTCAGTCTGCAGTGATGAGACGATTATACAAGATGTTTCCTGAAGCGTTGCGTTTTATTAAATTGTTCTGCAGTCTGTAATCAGAAGTGTCCACTGGGGATTTGTAGCGAACAGCAGTGTTTCTGCGTTTGCTTTGTAATATGGAGAAGATCATCTGTCTGATGAAAGAGGCCACTTGGCTCACAGATGCCTGTGGGATTTATTAAGACCCTTTTCCCTGTCTGTGAAATCCATACCAATAGCTTTTTTTTTTTTTTTTTCTTTCTTTCTTACTTTTTCTTGTTTTTTTTTTTGTTTTTTTTTAATAAATGCTCTGCAATTTTTCCCCCTCTGCCTCTTCCTCCGTCTCAGTTACAGTAATGACTCTAACGGCCGATTGTGGTTGGACAGCTGAATACTCTGATAATATAACACTTCTGCTGTGTATATCTGCAGTATTATAAATATGTACTTAACATGTAAATCTGAAGCAGTGCTGGAAAAGTTCACAAATCAAAGAGGCAAAAAGTGTGTACATATCAATTTCTTATTAAAAAAAAAAAGGCTCTTGTGTAAATTTGGCTGTATATTATTAATGGCTGCCAGTAAAAACAATTTGGAAAGGTGTGTATTTTAATTTTCCACCAAAAATACAAACTGCTATTTGTTTTGCCCCTGTAAAAAAAAAAAAAAAAAAAAAAAGATATTTTCTGGAACTTGAGGCTCAGCGGTACTTGCTGGGTTTTTTAGTGTATTGGGATTTATTTGGGAGAGTGTGATTATTAATTTAATCGAGCAGGTTTATCGTTTGCTTTTTTTGGGCGGGTGAAGTTCGGGGTTGATGTCACACTTAGAGTATTTGTAATTTAATGCAGAAATAAAGATCTCTGCGTATGCAAATGTGTGAAGAGTGTCAGTTACTGGAGGATTATTCCACACCACACCACTGTCTTGAATCTGATTGGTCAGAAGGTGTTGAATTTTCCGTAACAGCGTGCCTATGATGCAGAGTTGCACCCGTTCTAATACACCATATGGCCAAAAGTTTGTGGACACCTGACCATCACATGCCTGCTGAACATCCCGTTCCAGATTTATTCCCTCTCTGCTGTTATAATGAGCTCCACTCTTCTGCGAAGTCTTTCCACTAGATGTTGGAGCGTGGCTGTGGGGATTTGTGTTCATTCAGCTACAAGTGCATTAGTGTTGGGATGTCGAGGAGGTCGGGGATGCAGTCAGTGTTCCAGTTCATCCCAAAGGTGTTCAGTGGGGTTGAGGTCAGGACAAGGACTCTGTGCAGGACACTCGAGTTCTTCCACTCCAACCTTCACACTCCATGTCTTCATGGAGCTCACTTTGTGCACAGGGGCGTCGTCATGCTAGAACAGGTTTGAGCTTCTTAGTTCCAGTGAAGGGAAACTGTAATCCTACAACACACAGAGACAAATACGATTGTGTGCTTCCAACTTTGCGGCAACAGTTTGAGGAAGAGCCACATAAGGGTGTGATGGTCAGTGGTGCACATACTTTTGGCCATATTGTTATCATTTCTATAGTAACAGCTCATTCACAGGGACATGAACAGCAGGCGCTCAGCATGGTGAAATGGTGATGATGTGGTGAAGGAGTTTCCATTGTCAGTGATTGGTTTCCTAGAATAGCCTGAGACAGTGTTTTATTCCTTACTCATCTCCTTACCACAGTTTCACTTACGACCCGAAGTCACCTGAATACCGTATAAAGGTTTATACTGGACTGTTTTCATCTTTTACACTAATTAATTAAATCAGGGGTAAGGGGAATATCAGGTACACTTGATTCTTCTTACTGAGCTGTTACCTTAAAGCACCCAAAGAATTAATCTTATTCTCAGCATCACCAAAACATTTCTATTGTGTTTTCAGATCAGCACAAAATGTTAATCCTAATAAATGCTGAACATGTGTGATCTTTAAATCCTTGTCATGCCTAATCCTCATATTAACATTCCTTTATAGCTCCATATTCTCGCTCTTTATCTTCAGACACCGTCTGTGAGGGTGTTGATGGGCGTTCAGGGCAGCCCTCGTGATGTCTGAGACGTTTTATCTGGCTCTGAACAGAACCCTTCCACCTGTTTCTCTCTCTCTCTCGCTCTCTCACTGCTGACAGGCCTCTGAGACAAACGTTGAGATTTAATACACAGTGTTTTGTTGGCTTTAAGTGCACATCTGGTCTGTTCAGCTGCCAAATCCCATTCAGCACAGAATGAATCAGTACTGCTGAGAAAACAAATGATGGCAGGTGGAAGTTTTGCATATCACTGTATGAAAATCACAGAAATAAGGTCTTTTTTTCAGGAGGAGAAACCTTATCAAACCTTGTTCCATTTGGTTCATTGTTTTACCAAAAATATAGTCGAAAGTAAATAATAGGGCCTGAGAATTTATGACGACACAAAAATGCTGATCAAAATTTAAAGCACTATTCCAGCTCCACCTCTTTTCAGTGAGTCAGATCATTTGACTCAGCTCACCAAAAGAGTTGACTCTTTCAGTTTATTTAACTTTATTTATAAAAGACCTTTCATACATCTAAAATGGAGCTTAAAGAGCTTTAGGTCAAACGTCCGAGTCAAAAATAAAATAGTAAAATAGGCACATAATTAACAATTAAATACTGTTAACCTATCATATTAAACTAAATATTAATCAATTAAATAAATAATAGCAGTGACAGAAAGAATAAAATTAATTGTATCATAAAATATAAAAAGTAAAACAGCTGAGATGTTGACAGAGTTTTCCAGGAATAACGGCAAAAAGCGTCTCATAACGCGAGTCGGATCTCAGCGTTCAGCACAAAGATCCGATTCAAAGAGTCGACTCCTTCTAAATCACTCCATCACTAGTTGAAAGGTTACAACATTAACCCTTGTTTGATCTACATGATGGAGTTCCACGCTGTGGAGTTTCTGAGGTCAGTATGAAAATAATATGTTCATTCTTTGTGAGATATTTAAAGCCTGTCTTGAGTGTCTGGAACAGGCGAGAGCACATCTGGTTCTAGGTACGAGCTGTAACTGGAGAACCCAGACTGCAGCCTCGTCTCAGTTCTGCTAAACCGCAGAAATTAATGCCACTTCAGTGTGACATCTTCGTCTTCCATAACAGCAGACCATTCTCTTTTAAAGAAAGAAGTGGGGAAAAAAGAGAGGCTGGTGAGGGAATGACTGTTTATAGCTGCTATAATGTAAGTGAGAACAGGAACTAACTTGTCTAATGGACGTTCCACAGCAATAAATGTAACTACAAATGGATAAAACGTATAATGTGTTGTTCTTTAATAAATAATAAAATTGTAATTGTTGGCAAACTGCTGTGGTATAAGAGGAATAAAACATGTACTGTTATTTTTTTAATTCTATAAATATCCATATTTCTGAGATGTACACCCAGTTTCAGTGTCTCACTGGATTTTTTTTTTATTTTTTCTGTGTTGGCCGGTGCTTTTGTTCCAAGGAGGAGGGGCAGTCTGCGGTTGATGGAAGCCAGCTGGGAGGTAAATCTGGGCCAAAACTATTAAACACCATCACAAGATGTGCATGTGCGCCATGCAAGTGTATATAGAGTATTTTTATCTACATATACAAATAATGAGGTTTCCTAAATGCTTCCTAAATGTAGTGGTTCTAGTTTCCTAAAGAGGTCCCTGGAACCTTCGCAGCAGATTTAAGGATTTAAGGGTTCTCCCAGAGGCACAAACCAAAGAAGCTTTTAGGGGTTCTGCTCTTTGCTCCTCAGTGTTTTAGCCTTCAAAAGCCCGTCTCAGTTTTCTAGCTTTTTGGTGGTGCGAGTCTGTGCGAGTGGGCGTGGTTTAGAAGGAGGCGTAGGCCTGCAAATTCAGTGTCTATTGGTCAGCTGGAAAAAAAAAAAAAGTCACAACTCCAAGAAAAAACGCACGATACACTGATAAGCTTGTGTCATTCCTAAAAGCAATATTTTAAACACTGGTATTCTTTTTTGTAATGTAAAAAGATCTCTGTAGCTGTGTTCATTTGTCACTAGTAAGAGCGCAATTCCGCAGGATCCTCCTCTTTACTAGTGCCCGCGGTGCGCGTAACCGAAACCAGGTGCTGGAAGTTGGCGCATTTTGCGCATTCAGGCCCGACAGCACTAAAACAGAGCGGAGCGCGCGCGTGTGTGTGTGTGCTTGTGTGTGTGTGGTGTGAGAAAGAGAGAGAGAGAGGTCCTTACTTTTTCTCTGGTGGGAGCGCAGTCCTGTCTGTCTGTGGCGAGTGGGGACCAACCGCACCGACACTAACACACTCATTCGGAGGACGTGGCTGGAGCTCCGACAAAACCGAGAGGTTAGTTTTAGTGGTTTTGGTGCTTTTTTTTCAAAACGACAGATATTTTAGTTTGATTCCATGAATGTGTATCAGTTGCATTTAAATTTTTAGACGAGTTTATTTAGGGCTTTATACTATAAATGCCACTTTATTATAACTGCTATTACTTTTGTGCGCATTTGTATTTCTGAATTTTTAGTCCTCCTGCCTGCGAGGGAGCCTTTCTATAAGTCTGTACATTTCTCTATTTACCTGTTAGTCTCCTCACTGTAAGAGATTATGTCTGTGTTATGTGTTTTTTTGTTTTGTTTTGGGTTTTGTTTTTTACAGAATGCTCACAGCTTTGGTATTTTTGCTCTGCTGCTTCCAGTCTGGGAAGAGTCAGGTAAGCCTTCTCCATTTCCTCTGTTTGCTTTTCATGAAAACAATACTATAATCACACAGTCAAATCTTAGGAGTTTCTTTACTGCTTTGTGGATTGTTTCTGGACTAAAACTCAGAATACTTGGCGTTTTCTCTCTGTGCCAAAATTCCAAACTGCTTCAACTTTGTCTCGCTTGGCTGAATTTGGCACAGCGACCTTTCCTCAAACAGTCCTATGCATTACTGCTCATCGTTTATATCACAAATAAGCCATAAAGTCTACTTCAGTGCCATTGCGTTTATACAGGTCCAGTTATGTCACAGCAGACTGTATGCTGAGACAAACAAGTTGCTCAATCCAATATTTTCTCACTGATGGGCTAAAAAATTTAAAGAAACACCCACGACACATTTTGCAATTTGTGCTCTGTAAAAATATTTGCATGATTGTGGTTGACTCATGTTGTTTGCTGTCCACAGAGGTGCACCGAGGGGTTCACATTCGATATTCGCTCCAGGCAATGCGTCGGTTAGTAGGTCAAAGATTATAACTCAGTGTTTCCCAATCTGTTTCCTGGAGTCCCCCTGAGCTGCATGTTTTATAGGCTATGTGTCATAACGTTTTCCTCTTCTAGCGTACTCCAACATTTCAGCCTCGTAAGGTGTGCTGAATCGGGGAAGACACTATAAAAGTGCAGAACAAGGGGAGAACCAGGACCAGGGTGTGCTTATTTAATGTGATTCATCCAATTGAGTAGTGATGTGTTACGTCTGCAGACGTGGACGAGTGCCGCACTATGCCTGGTGCGTGCCGTGGTGACATGCGGTGTGTAAATCAGAACGGAGGTTACCTCTGCCTCCCCCAGAGCCTTTATTCACAGCCGTATGCCAGAGCCGAGTCTCCGTCCTACACCGAGCCGCTGTACCCTGACACATCAGTGGGGTTTCCTGAGCAGTATCCTCCTCCTATCAGCCCCGGTGCTGGGGCCGGTCCTGGTCCGAGTTATCCCATAGTGGGCCGTTCCTCTGCCCCCTGCATGCTCGGCTACACGCTCGGAGAGGATGGCAGCTGTGTTGGTAAGTAGGTCTTTATTTTAACTTTTGAATCAGTTTAAGGCAGTTATCAGGTTTCTAAGATCAGGATTTGCACAACAAAGTCTCCTGTGTTGAATTAAGAGTGTTGGATGAATTTATATAGTGCACAGAAATTTTATTTTATCCATTGTATTCTTGCATAGGAAGTTTTTCCTTAACCACTTACCTACCACAGTACTGAATCAGCTCATACTGTGTTCTATTATCTAGTACAGAATCATTTTACAGAGTAGATTCAGCTCATGCATTGCTCACTTGCCTGCTGTAGTGATGAATGAAAAGGCTTTCGGCTACTGCAATGGTCTAAGCATTTTTTTTTTATTTGTCTGGTTAATAAACAGAACTCTTCTTGAAGCAAGTACCTGTTAGTCTTCATCCTTCTGTTTTATTTAAATACTGCACATTTTGCTGTGTGGGTTTGTAACGAGGACTTTGTCAGGACTCTGTGTCAGTGTTTAGTAGTAATAATATTTGTTAACTTGGTAGCACTTTCCATTAAGGTCTGTTAACTAACATTATTTACATCATTGATTAACCATGAGTAGCAATAATCAAATAAATAACTTTTGTATTGATTGATTTGCTTAATTGCCAGTCATGAGTAAAATTCCATCAATTAACTATCAAAGATGTATTAATCAGTGTTGTAGACTTGAGTCACATGATCCACATTTGCTGAATTGCAACTTGCATCCATTTGTGGTAGTTGTCACCATAACCACAATGTAGTGTTAGTGTTTACACCTCTAATGTGGGATTCTGAAGTAATAACAGATTAAGAAGCTTGATCTTTGAAGCTTGATCGAACTCTATGAGTGACTTTTGATCCTGCTCAGAAAAACGCTTTCAAGTGCTTCGTCTGTACCTGTGTGCGTTGATGGGGTGGTGTCTGATCCTCCTCACTCTGCATTTTGATAAAGCGGTGCTGCAGTAATTGTAAGTTACTGCAGATGTGGGAAAGCGGCTTTGACGTCTCTCGGGGTTGGATGAGGCCATGCTGCGGTGTTTATTTAGTTCTTGCAGTGTTTTAGTGGCTCGTGTGTCTCTCGGGGTCGCAGACAGAGCAGATGCGATGAAACGCTGGGCTGTAATTAACTCATATCTGTGGGTCTGTGCTGAGGCAAAGTCTTTAACTTAAAGACTTTAGCAGAGGCTGAATTCCACAGAACTCTCTGGAAGTCTGATCTATATCTATAACTAAAAGCTGTATATCAGTTCGCAGTTTAAAATGAGGACCTGTCGTGATGTGAGAGGAGAGATTTACAGAGTAACTACATGTTCCTTTTTGACTAATAATTTTTCTCTTTCACTCTGTGGGAGAATTATGGCCTGCTATTGAAATAGACCTCCTTGCTAATCTCACAGCTCAATACGCACAGTTAGGGAATTAAAAGGAAAGGGTTTATCTCACAAACATTTAAGGTGTATTTTTCCATCGTCTACAGATTACTTGGGATAGTCATGCCAGTCTCAAATGTGTTCTCAATTTGTCTGCTTTAGTCCTTTAGGGTCACTTCTAGCCACAGAGAAAAAAAAACCTCTGCATTCCCCTGAAATCACTGTAATCAGTGGAAAAAGCCACCAGATATTCAGAGTTCTTTAAGTTTTGACATAGATAATCACCTCTTTGGGGCATTACGAAAATCTCAACCATGATAGGAGGATATTTAAGCCTTGTTTGTGTAAGCCTCGAAAGATCCCACACTCAGACCTGTGGTATTTCAGCATCTGGTTGCGCCTGCCAGCGATGAGGTCACAAGATGTTGAATGAGAGTTCCCATTGGCAGAAGTTGTGCTGTTATGGCAGAGATGGAGTAAAAGATGCTGTTATGGGCCAAAAGTCTACCCAGGCTGCAGGCTTGACCTCACTCATCTAACAATCATAGCCTTGTATGTACTGTAGGTGTGCATAAATGGAAAAACAGCGAAAGCCATTATGCTGCTAGTAACGCTCATTTGTGGTAGGCAGAAACACAAGAACACGTCAGTTACAGCCTTCGTAAACGTTTAATACGACACAGATATCTAGAAGTGACGAAATATAAAAGCAGCCTTACTCAACAACGAGCAAAATCTGGTTAATGACTGACACTAATGTTTTCGCTAGCCAGCACATGGACATTAAGTCTTTTACAAATATTGTAAAAATACAATGATAGTGAAAACAAGGCAAAGCTATCGGAAATGTCAACATTTCTCTCAGATACGTTGTTAATTTATACAATGAAAAGTCTCCATACCACTGAAATTACACTGTAATTGCACCTAGCATCAACCGCTAACCACATGGTCCATGGGTTTAGCCAGATTGTGAAACATGAACATTGTGTACACTGACGCAGCAAATCTACTTCCAAAGTAGTGAATACGACAAAAGTGCGCCGTTTATGCTGAATTTTCTCAACCACAAACCCCAATTGAATGTGGCAAGAGTCTGTATTCGCCACATTTTGCCTCACATCTGTTGGTAATGAGGTGTGAGTGGAGCTCAGTAAGTAATTTCATGTTTCATTACCTCCTTTCATGTCCAAGCGTCAGGATTGTGAATGTAGAGTTTCTTTATGGTGCAGATGTCATTCGTTCATGGTGTGAATTCCGTATATACTGATTCCTTCCGTTCCATTTCATCCATTATCCACTGGGTTCTTCCCTAATCCACTATCCATTAGAGTATCTTCCCTTATCCACTGGTTTATTTTCTTATCCACTAGCTTCTCCTGTTATCGACTTGTTTATCTCATTATCTACTGGATTCTTTCTTTAGTCCATTTCCATTAGCTCAATTGGCTGATGCTTTTATCTAAAGCCATTTACAATTGGGAACGGATACAACTAAGGGTCAACCATGGCAACTAGGTGGTGCTGGGATTTGAGCTGAGAACCTGTTGCTCTGTAGCTTAAAAAGCCGTGGCTCAGTGGTTAAGGCTTTCTTCTAAATCCACTCTTTTCTAGTCCATTAGTTTCCCCCCATCATCCAGTGACCACTACTTTTATCCACTGGTTTTCTTCCTTTCCATCAGATTCTACTGACTTTCCCCTTTATAGTCTGTATATATAGGCTTCTTTCTATAGTCATTAGACTCTCTCCCTGTTAACAAACACCATCACCACCACCAACACACTGGTTCTCCTTTTATCCACTCATTTCACTCCATATCTCATATTTTGATTGTCTTGGCTGGCGCCAAGTGTTATTCTCAGATTCTTGATCTGTTCTAAGAAAACATGTTATGTTTACCTCATTAATGGATAAATTAGACCCATCTATATGTGTGTCTACTCTTATCCAAACATGGCACAGTGACTCCTGCTGTCTTCTATACTATATCCTATTAAAATTGTACAGTCTAGGTTGAGTAGTACTATCTCTAAACATTGCAAATGTGTTGCTTGATTGAACAGACCCTTATGATTGAGAAACCAGTAAAGATCGCCTTGTTGATTAACAAATTCTGTACATTCTTCCTTTAACCGCTAATCATTTTTTAAATTATTTTAGCCTAAGCAAAATAAATTATGTCTGGAGAATGATATATGATTGTTTTAGTCTTTGGCATGAATCGTCTGTGTGTTTACTCGTATTGCCATACATAGTAATGCACTGTCCCGTAGTTGAAAGCCAATGACTATATATTCCACAATCACCTCTTTTAGATCTAGACAAGGTCCTAATCTGTGTACAGAAATTTGGCTCCCGTTCACTTATCTGTCCCCCCAGGTCTGCCTCCTTTTGACTTCCCACTTTGGCAGAATGACTTTGTCCAAATAAGGACATGCGAAATCCCCCCTTTCCCCCGGCACACATGTAGTCCACATGCTGAGCCCAGCATCTTATAAACCTGACTTGCTCTTAAGTGCTAGCAGGTGCTGGAACGCAGTCTGACGTCCTGGCACTAGAACCAGGCATCTCTACCCCGTCTGTTATCAACCACCACCAGTGCCTGAATAAACAGCAGAAACAATCTGGCATTAACGCTCACCCTTCTTTAGATTTCTTTTTTAAATAAGTGACTTCACTGTCTGGGAACCAAATATGTAGTTTCAGGTTGTTTCAGGGGTTTGTGATGCCCACATAAGGAAATATGTCAGAGCGCATAGACTCCCTTTCCAATTTGTTGAGCTTATGAAAACCTGCTGCATTACTTTAAGATATACTAATCCATGGGAACGTGATATAGACACAGTGAAGGATGTGGTCTGAGTGTTGGTACATTGCGGTACATACCCTTTCCTTTCACAGAAACCTCCTTTAACTGTAAAATTGTGAATTTGGATTTTGAACATCATCCAAATGTTCCAAAATTAGTCTAACAAGTTAATTGCATACAATAATATTTTGGTTATTTGTTGATGCCGTAGCACTTTTTAATCCTGAACTTTCCACTGACGGAACACATTAGGTCCAAGTAGACATTATTAGAGTTATTGATTTCTACCACTGTAACAAAAACACCCCTGGCTATGTTTCACAGAAACCTGCAGGTCCTTGGACCTCACTTTGACAACCACTGTGTTAAGCTATGCCTGTGTTCCTATGTACTTTCTTTTCTAGCCACTACAATAGCAATGCCAAGTTACCAAATTACCTTGTGCCTGGATGAGAACAGATCCCATGCTGTTTAATCTTCATAATTAACCTTGTCCCTGTTCTTCTCTTTTTGTTTCTTTTCCAGACATTGATGAGTGTGAGGCACGGTCCCATCAGTGTAATCCCACACAGGTGTGTATAAACACAGCAGGGGGTTACTCCTGCTCCTGCACCGAGGGTTACTGGCTGGTGGCTGGACAGTGCCAGGGTGAGTACCTGAGCCTGGACACTTAACTTCACCAGATCATAGGAGAGGTGTTTATATTTCTGCAGCAGTTTCTAAGAAGGATGTGTGCACTACTGAAAAAAAACCCAAATGGACCTTGTTCTGTGGATTAGTGCCCAGATTTCTGTTTGTTTGAAGTCTCATTCTTCATCTGGGGAACATTTACACCATGCAGGCGCATAGCTAAACAAATAAAGATTTCCTAACAAACTTAACAAAGAAAATAGCATTTCCTAGAAAAAAGTTGAAGATTTCATAACAAATCTTAAATGTTTTAGATTTCATTAAGACTGTCTTTATGATATATGACATCACATCTGCATTTCATGTGTCTGTATTCTCTGCTCTTCCTCTTATCAAAAACTCAGATATTGACGAATGCCGCTACGGTTACTGCCAGCAGCTCTGTGCTAACCTGCCAGGCTCTTATTCCTGCTCTTGCAACCCGGGATTCAACCTGAATACTGACAGTAGAACCTGTGAAGGTACATGCACTCTCTCTCTCTCTCTCTCTCTCTCTCTCTCTCTCTCTCTCTCTCTCACACACACACACACATATACAAAGTCTTTTCTTACTATTTTTGTGGGGTATTTCCATTGCCTTGTGTATTTCTGTAGCTAAGTAATGCTGTGCCTAACTTAAACCCCTAACTTAAACCTAAGCCCTAACCTAAACCCCAAGAACCTTAAACTCAACTAACCCTAACCTCAACCTCATTAACCTCAAACATAACCTCAGAAACCTTAACTTTTACCTCAGTAACCTTAACGTTTACCTTAGTAACTTTAATGTTTACCTCAGTAACCTTAACGTTTACCTCAGTAACCTTAAACGTTTACCTCAGTAACCTTAACGTTTACCTCAGTAACCTTAACTTTTACCTCAGTAACCTTAATGTTTACCTCAATAACTTTAACTTTCACCTCAGTAACATTAATTTTTACATCAGTAACCTTAACGTTTACCTCAGTAACCTTAACGTCTACCTCAGTAACCTTAACATTTACCTCAGTAACCTTAACGTCTACCTCAGTAACCTTAACATTTTCCTCAGTAACCTTAACTTTTACCTCAGTAACCTTAACATTTTCCTCAGTAACCTTAACTTTTACCTCAGTAACCTTAACGTTTACCTCAGTAATCTTAACGTTTACCTCAGTAACCTTAACATTTACATAAGCAGCCCTAATCTTTGCCTCAGTAACACTAACTTTTTCCTTAGTAACCTAAACCCTTATCTCAGTAACCCTAACCTTTACCTGATTAACCTTAACCTTTACCTCAGTAATCTTAACTTTTACCTCAGTAACTTTTACTTTTATCTCAGTAACTCACCTCAGTAACTATAATCTTTCCATCAGTAACCCTAGGCCTAACCTTAACTTAAATGCCCAAATGTTCGTATGAACATCTGGCTGTGAACTTGATTATGTTGATGTTAAACAATATCAGGATTAGAACTAAAATGAACATTCTCTGTGTCTGCAGATATAGACGAGTGTGGGACTAACCCCTGCACTCACGGATGTCTGAACTCATACGGCTCATTCATGTGCAACTGCGACGAAGGCTTCGAGCTCGCCTCCGACGGAACTACCTGCATCGGTGAACAGAGGAGGAAGCGGTGAAAAGCAGGGCAAAGGAAGCGAAAGGAAAAGAGGAGAAGAGATAAAAAACAAGAGGAGGAGAGATAAATAAAGAGATGAGGAGAGATAAATAATGAGAGAGAGATAAAAAGATTCCAAGGGGAAGAAAAGGAGCAAGAGAGATGGCTTAGACTTTTAGAGAGAGTTAGAGAAGGAAAGCAATTAAGTGGATAAAATGATAAAATGTGTGTGTGAGTGTCTGTCTGTCTGTGTGTGAGTGTGTTTCTCATGTTTTCTCCTCTGTTTGTCAGATGTGGATGAATGCAGTTTCTCAGACTTTCTGTGTCAGCACACGTGTATAAACACTCCGGGCTCGTTCGCTTGCACGTGTCCGCCCGGTTACTACGTCTTCGAGGATGGCCGAAGCTGTGAAGGTAAGGCACACTTTTACCACATGCAATGAAAACAACAGTTTGCTCACATTGTTTTAATAACTATATAACTTATAACTATATAACCCTCATGAAGACCATGAAGCTATCAAAACAAATCCAGGACGAAGCTCAGGAAAAATGATCAATCATTGTTTGGTTCTAAAAATATTCCAAACATTGAGCTACATTAAATCCATTTTAATTATTTAAAAAATGGAAGTAATATGCCACAACCACCACAACTCTGTGACCGGTTAAAGAGGGGATTAGATAAGGAAGCAAACAAGAGGCCAAGAGTAACGCTTAACATGATGCTACCGCCACCATGCTTCACTTTGCAGATGGTGTCCTCAGGGTGATTAGTTTAGTGGAATGGGAGGTGAATACTTATCTGTTTACAAATAATTTTGATATTTGTTGTTTATATTCTGTTATATTTAATTTATGATGATGTTGTTGATGATGATGATGATTGTGAATTATGATCCGTGTTGACCTCGTTGACCCCTAACTAACTGTTGTGTGTTTGATTTCGAAGACCTCAATGAATGTGAGTCTGGTAACAACACGTGTACAACAGCACAAGTGTGTTTCAATTTCCAGGGAGGGTACACATGCCTGAACCCCCTCATATGTGAACCACCATACATAGAGCTCAGTGACAAGTGAGTCACACAGTGTTTAAATCCACTTCATAAGCATCACATTGTTCCTGTTAAATTAAAATAAAATCACCCCATGTCTGTCTGTCTCTCTCAGTCAGTGTATGTGTTCGGCAGAGAACCCCGCCTGTCGAGACAGGCCCTTCACTATTCTGTACCGACACATGGACCTGTCCTCTGGACGCAGTGTCCCTGCTGATATTTTTCAGATGCAGGCCACCACGCGCTACCCCGGGGCTTTCTACATCTTCCAGATCAAATCTGGCAACGAGGGCCGTGAGTTTTACATGCGGGTGAGTAGAACTGGAGAAAGCACGAGGAAAGAGAAAAGCCTTGGCTATCTCTGAATACCAATATTCTTCCTTTATGATGAATATTAAATGCTGAATATCTCTGTAAATGTTGACCCTGATTTTCACATAACATGCACATAAATCAGAACATTTATTATGTATCGCAGAAATTTTGATATGAAACCTTTGTGCATACAACTAGTGTACAAGACTAGCTAGTTAATTTAACTTGTTAAATAACCAAAGCTAAGTAGAGAATATGCCAAACTTAAAGAACCAAAAATTTGCTTTTACTTGGGAGGCAAATGGAGACAGCTCAAGATGTTGTCTCAGCAACAGACAGCATCATACTATAAAAAAAAACAAAACAGGAAAGAAGGAGGATCTCATGGAGTTTGAGATTTTCTTGGAAATGTTCTTAAGTAATCTTCCAAAATAGTACTTGAGTACAGTAATGAAGTACAGTTACTCAGGTATTTGACTCTCCTGTATATAGTATAATTACATTCATGTGTCTGGTGCAG
>CM075005.1:30785644-30796471 GCA_037576675.1 Pangasius sanitwongsei
CTAATAATATAGTAACTAATGTTATAAGATCAAATGTATAAAGCGTGATTGAGTTCAAACAAAATAGAAACTTTGTTATGCCCGAAGATTTTTTTGTCCTTTTTGGTAATATGCACCTATTTTACAGCAGTTTACCCCCTTTTTTTTTTTTTTTTACATTTGTTGTATAATTTAATATTTTAGTTATTTATTTTATATAATTTTAGTTTTACTTTTAATGTTTTATTTCCTGAGCTGGAATTATTTAATTATTCTTATTTTGTATTAATTGTTCATTTATTTTATGGTTAATTTGTCATTATTTCTAGAATGAATTATTCATTAATTCCTCTTCGAATTTCTGTCAAATTTTTGAAATTATACTGTAATTTTTTTGTAATGCACTTTGAACTGCGTGGTTCGTGTAGCATATCCAGCTGGACACACATGAACATAGCGAGTCATTCTGATGAACTCTTCAGAGAACAGGTTTTGGGCAGGATCGTTTTATGATGCCAGTAAAGTAAATAAGCATCGACTCCACTGAGAAATTATTTATTATTCCCATATGGAGTATTTTATCTTTCATCACTTTATTGCTGTCCGTAAAGAATCGTTTTTCCCGTGTTGGAGATGGTGTAAATATTAGGTTTCCGCATGGCATGTTTCTGAACACCACACTCTGCAAATATTTACCCTTCTTTATTTCCTTCTGTCTGTATGGACATTCCTCGACGTGTACACGGGCAGGGCTTCGCTCTGAACCTCCAGCCTTAAACCTGTTGTTGTACTCCTGTGTGTGTGTTGCACTGATTCTGTAGCGATTTGGTCGTGTTTAAACAGAATCTCAAACAACAGTGTGTGAAAAAAGTAGGGGAGGGACCCTGTGTAACTAACAGCACGCTAAAACTATCACAGCTTCGTTTCTCTCTCAGCCTTCGACCAGGGCCTACAGCAGAGACTCAGCACCTCCATGTTGGATCTGTCGAGTCCTCACGGCCACATTCAGGTGCGTTCACCATGAAACACACGCCTGTACACCTCCACCTGTTTAAATCAGCTTACACAAGCTTTAATGAGGAAATGTATTGAGGCAAATAGGCTCTAGAAAAGTCACAGTCATGTTTATGACATCAAATTCTGCATGACTGTTTAGTTTTAGGAACAACATTCATTCTTCCAGAGGCTTTATTGGTAATTTTGTAATTATTTATTATTCAAATGCAATTTTTATTTTATTTGGAGGCTAGCTTTATAGTGATTTCATAAAACAGTTATAAGCATTGAATGACAATTCTACAATAATGTACAAGATATAGAAATATATGGCATAATAATATTATGGCGTATATTTCTATATCTTGTACATTATATATTGTATTTTGTAAACATAATTCCCTAAACTACATAGCCTTTTATTGACATAAGAGAATATAGTGACTTCATAAAGCACTCATAAGCACTGAATAACAATTACAATTTATAATTTATCACTTAAAGAACATGAATGGCTATGAATGTCTTATTCCAGCATTCCCAAAATGTTGTTCTCATAAACCTCTGGTAAAGTGTTACCTTTGACTCAACCTATGATTATGTTATAACGCATTATTACCTAGTAATATCAAGCTCTTCAGACATATAAGTCGGCCATTTTCTGTTCCTCTCTCTCTGTTTGGCTCTGGTTCGATTTGTTCTTGGACAGACCAAGATTCCACAAATAGAACGTGTTTACTCATGATATTAAAAAGTGCATTTAAACCTACAAGCCAAGTTTAGCTGAGAGCGTTATGAACGCGGTGTAAATCACACTGACGTCATGTGGCTATCACAAAGCCAGGTGCACTGGGCGAGGTCTCGCTTCTCACCTGAGATATTTAAATAATATTGAGTCAGCTTTTCAACAAGTCATTAGCAAGAGCGGATATTTGATATTTGTTATATGATAGCATTAAAGTCTATATGCAGCATCTACATAGATGGAGGGTGGAATGTGGTTGGGATTCCAGTATGAGCTCTGATGAAAGGAAAACACTTTTAGAGGATCATGTTCTCATCTAGTAGTTTTGGGGATTGAAGTTTACTTCCTTAGACTGATGGTATATTGGAGCTATGAGGCTGATCTCGCTAACACCACATCAGACTCAGGGAGGAGGCGTGGCCTGAAATTTGAAGGCGGAGTTATATATTAGAAGTGATTTGGATAATAATGTAGCTTGATTAAAGCATAGTTTGATTTGTTCCTGAAGGAAACACTTGTCTTTTGAGGCGAGGGTGTGATGATATAAGCATGCAGTCTGAATAATGTTGAACTTTTTTGGACACGTCGGATAATTTGCAGTTTAACTTGCTGCTTCGTGACTGGTGTTTTTTTTCCAATCTCGTACACGAGCACTTATGTACTCCAACTCTCGTGTTTAGCCGTGTGTCCACGTGAACCTGGAAGGGCGCTATAGATCACTATATACTGTTACAGCTGTATTTTAATGTAAATATATGGATCAGAGTGACAGTGCATTAAACCTTGTTTATCTCAAAACCAATTCAAAAAATTTACCGAATAAGTGTCACTAATCTGTGCTGTGTTTGTTCTGTGTTTAGATATTGCATGTTTAGTTCACTGTGATGTCACTCTTGGCTATTGACTTACTTTCATATAGAATGCTTTATTTAAAAAATAATAATTTTTGGAAGGATCTATTCATTTTGGGATTTATCTGTTTTTGAAAAATTAAAAAGTGTGAATAAGTGAATAAGTGTTAAATGTAAATGTTCCAGCCACATTGCCCAAGATTGTTTCATTTGGTTCAAAACTAATGACTCCGTTCATCTATCACTAAATCTCTTAAATCATGGCGAAATGATTAACACTAAGAACAAAAAAAAAAGTCTTGAATGACTTCCAACAGGCAAAACAGGGCCGTATTTCTTTGACAGTAATTTTGTGTAATTCACATGTAAGTAATGATCTTATATAACTGGAGCTTAGCCGGCAAACATTATCTTACATGTCAAGTAGCACCGAGTCAGGACACCTTAACTTCTAATGATGATTCATCAATCTTCATCAGCTCCTCAGCTTCGTCATAAGGATCGAGTAAGGATATACAAAACCCTGTCACTGGTGTACCTCTTCGGTACCTTTTGGACCGTAGAACTGATTTAAAATACAGAATTAGAAGTTAAGGACCAAGTGAGGTTAGACATTTCACTGATCCTGAAATTTTTACAGCATTAGTCCTGCTATGAACGTGTGTATTATGAGATCTGTAGGTCAGCCGTGTGTGTGTGTGTGTGTGTGTGTTACAGCGCTATGACTCAGTGACCAGTGTCCTGAGCAGCACGTCCTCCATTCGGGATTCATTTGGGAGCAGCCGTAGCATAGGTAACTATTCATGAAGGAAAAACTTGAACTGCAAATAAGCATTATATCTTTAACCTCAAGCCACTTTAAACCCTGAGTGATTCCCTGTTAAAATTCCCTGTGTGTGTGATTCCCTGTTAAAATTCCCTGTGTGTGTGTGTGATTCCCTGTTAAAATTCCCTGTGTGCGTGATTCCCTGTTAAAATTCCCTGTGTGTGTGTGATTCCCTGTTAAAATTCCCTGTGTGTGTGTGTGATTCCCTCTTAAAATTCCCTGTGCGTGTGTGTGATTCCCTGTTAAAATTCCCTGTGTGTGTGTGATTCCCTGTTAAAATTCCCTGTGTGCGTGATTCCCTGTTAAAATTCCCTGTGTATGTGTGTGTGTGATTCCCTGTTAAAAGTCCCTGTGTGTGTGTGTGTGATTCCCTGTTAAAATTCCCTGTGTGTGATTCCCTGTTAAAATTCCCTGTGTGTGTGATTCCCTGTTAAAATTCCGTGTGTGTGTGTGTGTGATTCCCTGTTAAAATTCCCTGTGTGTGTGATTCCCTGTTAAAATTCCGTGCAGTGAAGTGAAGCTTTTTATCAGTCAGAGGATTGAAGTTTATCCATTAGATCTAATTATTGTTATTAATTCAAATAATTTTTTACTGTATGCTTTTGTTGTTTTACTGAATTTTTAAAACTAGTTTTTGTCAATTTTTCATATTTTATATATCAAGAAACATTTATGATTGTGTTATTTTTCACCATCTGACAGTCAGAAATAAAGCCTTGGACGTTAATTTTTTTTAGAATCCAGCACAGTGTCGAGTGATGACCGGGAGCGGGATTTGGGGAAGGTGTGTGTGCGCGTGAGCTACCAGGAAGCGGTGGAGCAGGTGTGGATCACGCTGGTGCAGGTAGGATTACACACACACACACACACACACACACACACACACACTGAGTCTTTGTGTCCGCTCTCATCCTCCTCAATACACCCTCTGTCCCACACACACCATCCCACACAATCGCCACTTTCAGCTTTTCCTTTCTTTGACCTTTCTCTCTTTCTCCTGTTTCCATAACTTACCTTTATCTCTCTCTCTTTCTCTCTCTCTCAGTCATTTTTTCCTTCTCTTTTCACCGTACTTTTTCTTGATGATTTTGTTTCTCACCCATTTTTGCTACATCTGTAACATTATATTTCTCTTACGCTTTATTTCTCTTATTGCTGCCTTTGCTCCTTTTCTCTCTCTCTCTCTCTCTCTCTCTCTCTTTTTATAACTATTTCTTTTTCTTGTCACTTTTATTCTTTTATTTTCTCTCTCTGTATCTCTCTGTTATATTTTGCTATTTTCTCTTTTCTTCTTTATCCTTTTTTATTTTATTTATTTGTTTATTTGTTTGTTTGTTTTTGATTCTTTTTTATTTTATTTTGCTTCTCCTTGTTCTGCCTTTGTCTTTATCATGACTTTTTCTTTCTCTCCCTACAAACATCTTTTTTCTCTCTACTTTCTATTTTTTTTAAAAAAATGCTCATGCTCTCCCCCCACCCAACTGCCCCCCTCTCTCTTTCACACGTTTCTGTCTTTTTACTGGCACCGTTTTTCCATTTTCTTTCTAATCTCCCGTGGTTCTTTTTCATTTTCATCTTTTCTTTTTTCTTTTCACACATGCCTTCTTCATATTGCTTTTTTCTTTGTGCTTCCTCATTTCTGTCTTATGACAGATTTTTTTCTCTGTTACATATCCACCTTTTTCGTGACCCCTTTTCCTTTGCTCTCTCTCTCTTTTTTCCTCACCTCTACAACACGTTTCTTGCTCTACATGTCTATAGTTCCTACACCATATTTTTCACTCTTCAGTAACATTTTCTTTTTATTTTTATCCCTCGTTTGTCTGTTTCTTTGATTGCTTTTCTCTCATTATTCTCTCTGACTCTCACGTTGTTTCTCGTTTTTATTTTTTTCTCTCCCTTTTTATCCTCTTTCCTTTCACCAGTCCTTTACAAAATACTCAAGCAAAACTAGTAATGATGATTTATGAATTAATTATATATTTAAAAAAAAAAAACCTTTAAGGAACAAATTAACCTGGATATGCGTGTTTAAAAAGTGTTTGTCTTGTAGATGACTGATAAAACTCAGGATAGTGATTTGAGTAGCTGTATTAATATTTTTTATTAGTAATTATTCATATCTGAATCAGTGTCATATCAGTTAGATCTTTGAAGAGCATTTTTCAGGCTCACTGTGATACCGGACCCTAATCACAAATGCAATCTCTCTCTCTCTCTCTCTCTCTCTCTCTCGCTCTCTGTGTGTGTGTGTGTGTGTGTGTGTGTGTCAGTGTAAGGATCTGTGTGTGTACTCGGACGGTGGCGAACAACAGAGGGTTGGCTTTAAAGGGGTCATCACCATGGCAAAGCCTGTGCAGTTTAAGACTTCAGTAAAAGAGGCGACACCAGTAAGAAAAAGTCCTTCTGTTACACTCTACACACACACACACACACACACACCCTGCCCCCATAACACACAGCAAACACCCCGAGAAACACTCCACTCCAGTTTCCTGTAGTCAGTATGTAAGGAATAACGCAGCGGAGTTACCGTTACCACCCGGAAGTTGATTATTTTCCAGTAACACATGTCCTGAAGTGTTTTATTTCTCTT
The DNA here is from genome assembly GCA_037576675.1 of Pangasius sanitwongsei. Lineage (NCBI taxonomy): Eukaryota > Metazoa > Chordata > Actinopteri > Siluriformes > Pangasiidae > Pangasius > Pangasius sanitwongsei. The sequence continues at coordinate 30,791,641 of CM075005.1, forward strand.
ATACCACAGGAATAAATTTGAAACCGTCTCCTAGCCAGTCCTACATTTGTGTTTGAAAACAAAACACCTGACTGGACAAGATCAAGTACTGATAAAATTATGGATTTGTCTAATATCAACACAAGCACACACTGCATACCATGTGTCTATTCTGTCTCTCTCTGTTTCAGGACGTGGTGTTTATGGAGACGTTCGTATTCACTCTAAACCTGGAGCAGCTGCACGGTTGTGCACTGGTGCTGCGACTGCAGACACACACCCCTCGCAAGCGCACGCAGGGCCAGTGTGTGTTATCTCTCCGGACGCTCGCGTCGCAGGAGGCTGAGCACTGGCTGGACCTGAGTCCACCATGCAAGACACACGTGAGTCCAAGCTAATCGCACCAGTTTCATCCCTCGCGTATTCTCATCTACTCACAGTGGCGTATACTACACACGTTCCTCACACGTTCCTCACAGAAGAACTTTAGAGCTCATAAATTTCCTCCACTTCAGGATGATTCTTTTTATGCACTTTAATGCCTTCTTTTCACAGCCTTTCTTCCACAGTGAGACAAAACTCATTGTTTATATCATTTAAAATTCACAGCAGTTCTTCATGACAGTACCTGATGTATGCAGAAAGTTTAGACATTTTCTCTGTTAGCATGCTTACACAAAATGATTAGGAAACGTTTCACTAAACCTGAGCTTTGCTATGAAATAAAGCTAGCTACGTTACGAGAACGGCTTGTCATCGGAGTCTCTTAGCTAAGCATAAATACCAAGCTAGGTGAAAGCACTATAAGATAAGGTAATAATTATAGCTAGCTTTACACTGAGGTATGGATGGATATCATTGGGTTTCTAATCTCCACTAGCATTTCGCCTTAAAAAAAAGTGACTCAAATTGGGTTTTTTTTAATTTTAAGAAAATAGCAGACAAAAAAATAACACAAAATGTCTCTATTTTTATTTTCCTAAATTTTTATATTATTTTACTGTTATTACTATACACCAGTACACCAAGACAAATTCCTTGTACATGTAAACCCATGGTACTTGGCAATAAAGGTGATTCTCAAAATTAGATGTTGACTGGTGTTTAGTAATAACAGTAAAATACAAGAAATAAAAATAATATTAATAAGGTAAACAAATATAAAACGATGAAGAAGAAAAGGCAAAAAAGGCTGGTATTAGCACTGAGGAACGCGTTAATGATGACACGCTTTCAGCTTGTAGCTTTAGAGATTACGTTTCTCTGCTATTTTGCACAACAGCCACTTTCCCTAATTTTATTTATTTATTTATTTACTTTCTTTCTTGATTACTTATTTTTAAGTCCAAGGTAAAATAGACGTATATATAGACAGTAAAATGGTTCAGGAACGACTATGAACATAACTAAGGAGAGCAGGAAAGCAGGGCGTTCCTTATATTGCCAGTGTGGAGCTTGTGAGCGTTTTGTCGTTGTTTGAACTGAGTGTAACACTGACTCTGTTTGTGTAGGTTTGTCATGCTGAGCTCCAGTTATCCACCTGCTTCCAGCCGGTCAGCAGCCGAATCCAACTCCAGATCCTCACCGCTCAGAGCCTACCATCATCATCCTCACTCCTCACACAGAGTGAGTCACATCTCTATGATAGGGTTTGTCTAGATCTCCTCAAAGCCTTTCACCACAGTGCTGCTGAATTGTCAAGAAGGTGATATTTAATTTTCTGTAACAGCAGCTTGTTTCACGGATTGTCCACAACATTACAAATAAAAGTTGTAACGTGTCATTCTTGAATTAAGAGTAAATTGTAATAATGGGCAAATTGCTGTGGTATATGAGGAATAAAATAATTGTGGCATGCTGTTATTGGAAAATAATCAACTTCAGGGTAGTAACAGTAACTCTGCTTCATCACACTGCTTTATTTTAAAACTCCTTTACCCAGCTTGTTATATAGAGAACACCGTGTTTGTGCTTAGCCCCGCCTCCTCGTTTGATTGACATGATCACTTTACAGAGCGTGATTAAATATTTTATTTTCTACAGCTTTGCATGATTAAGTGTTATTAGTGCATGCTGTTTGTATATCTGTTAACATCGCTTCATTTCCTCTTCAGGTTTCTTTGTGAAAGTCGAGATGTTCAGTGACGGACGCTTTATAATGAAGAGGAAGACGAAGCTGGTGAAGCCGTCTGGAGGGCAGGTGCAGTGGGCGGAGTCAGTGCTCCTGCCAATCACCAGTCAGGACTACAACATCCAGCTGTCAGTCAGACTCTACAGCCGTAGATCTATACGCAGGAAGTACCTGCTCGGACAGGTGGGTGTGGGCATCAGTACACGCTCAGACGCTATTATTATTACGAGAGAGTTTGTAATACACCACAAATAACCAATGTGTGAATTTTACTCAGTCTTGGAGCAGGAAGGATTGTGATTGGTCACAATGTAGTGAGGAGGCGGGATTCTTTGTTCCGTGAATAAAACTCTTTGCATCATGCTGTTATAGTAAAATAATGAGTGATACTGTGATGAAGCAGAGTGCACCCAAAGCTGATTATTTTCCTATAACAGCACATCCCGGAGTGATTTATTCCTCTTATACCACAGCAAATTGGCTTTTTTTTTTTATTAATTAAAGTACAACAGATCATACGATTTATCGATTTATATTAATGTCTGTGAAACAAGTGAGTTCCTGATCTTACTGACGTTATAGCAGCTATAAACAGTCATTCCCTTACCAGCCTCTCTCTTTTTTTCTCTCTCTTGTAGTTACAAGACAAAAAAAAAAAAAAAAAAACGCGGCTTGTTGTGTTACTGAGAAATTGCAAAGTGTAAACTCCTCTTTCATGCAGATGTTGGAAAACTTAAATCTGCAGCTTTAATGTTACAGAGCACTGACACTGGAGACTCCTTCCATGAGTGTTAAATAAACATCTCCTTAAAGAAAACTTCAGCTTAATGATTAGACTTTTTTTTTTTTTTGCTAAATAACAGCACGTGTTTGTAATACCAAGATAGCTAAGTTATGTTGGAGACTGATTGGTTTATAAATGTGAGTGACTCTCATTTTTACCATCATAGCTCTGTTTATATTTAAATATCTGGAGTCTTAGTTACATCACACACACACACACACACACACACAGTTCAGGTCAGTCTGAATGAAGTGGAACATTTACAGGCTTGTCACTGAGACGTGAGTCCGCATTAAACACCTGTATGTGAGCACCATGTAGCGACGTCACAGCATTGCGTGAAAGCGTGTGTTCCTTCTGTTCATACATGTGTGTAAAAACCACATGTAAAATTTTATTGCATCGAAAATCAAACACGCTGATGTGTGTACTTTCGTGTGTGCAGGTCGTCCTGGGTTTCGACAGCTCCTCACCGGACGCTGTGGAGCAGTGGACCGACTCCATCACACACCCAGAGAAAGTGGTTATGGCATGGCACAGACTGAGCCACTCCTGAGAGAGAGAGAGAGAGAGAGAGAGAGACCAGACGGAAAGACAAACAGGTGGACTGGGTGTGGACCAGACACCGGACACGGGACTGGAGCAGTGAACACACACACACACATACATTTATACACTGGGCCTCATTTGTCAAACTGGGTGTGTACAAATTTATGCACAGGAGCATTTACACAGAAAATCTGGCTTTAATGAAAATCCACTTATTTGGGAAAAACGTTTGTGTCCTACGTTTGTTCCTAAATTTCCATATAAGAATTCTCACTGATGTAAACCACGACTATCTCTGGCGATGAGTTACTGCGATTTTATTTACGGATTATTGAGTTTAAATTATTTATTTCGATTACACACTAATTTAATGAACATTTTGTGAAACTCAGTCATTTCATATTAATCCAAGTAATCCAGAACAAATCCATAAATTAAGGCAAATATGATGAGGCGTTAAATATAAAAGGAGGAAGTGTTAGAGTTAGTGTGTGTCTTTGCTAGCTGACTTGCTGCAGTGGCTGAGCTGCATTACTGGAATATTTAACTGTTTATTCACCAATTTGTCATTTTCAGCTCTCTTTGCATTTTATTGAGTTTGGTGGGCGTGACTAAACGTAAATGTGCCGTGAACACGCTTGGTAATTACGGCTGATGGACATTTATTAACATACACATGTGAGTATGAAGAAAATTAGTGAAACTTTTGTAAATCTGGAGGCCGAAAATATTTACACACAGTTTTACTGAAAGATTGATAACCTGCTGCTCTTTATATATACAGTACATGCTGTATGTATTTCATGTCTTTGTCTGAGTTTTCAAATATGCTTATGTTAACAATGTGTACATTAGTCTCTGTCTAGAACTATTTAAACAAAGCCTGTATAGATTTACAGAGTAAAGTATTATCATGAATATTTACATGATGCTGTCAGACGTCTCTGTGCGGTGTTTATTATTAACATTAGTGAATGACTTTCTCTCTCTCTTTTCCTTCACACCTCTGTTCATTTCAGATAAAGAGGAGGGTGTGGCCTCTGTGCCTATGAGTCCTAAGAAAGTGGGTGTGGCCACAGTGTATGTCAAGTTTATAATTGGCTGCTCTGCTTTTGATGATCCAGAGACACCTGTCACTTGTCTGGCAGAATATGTGTGGCTTTTGTGTCTGGCAGTCCTAATGGTGGAGGCGTGGCCTCTACGTCTGGCAGTCCTAATGGTGGAGGCGTGGCCTCTACATCTGGCAGTCCTAATGGTGGAGGCGTGGCCTCTACGTCTGGCAGTCCTAATGGTGGAGGCGTGGCCTCTACATCTGGCAGTCCTAATGGTGGAGGCGTGGCCTCTACGTCTGGCAGTCCTAATGGTGGAGGCGTGGCCTCTACATCTGG
>CM075005.1:30809665-30823252 GCA_037576675.1 Pangasius sanitwongsei
AAGTGTAGAAGAATAATAAGAAGAGGTAAGAAGAAGTGTAATGAAAATAATAAATTTTTTAAATATTAATTGTTATTAATAATTAAGCACATTAACAATGTAACTTCGTACATATTTTTCATATCACTTCTCTGAAGATCTTTGCTCTAGTGACAGTGATAGAGCTCATGAGCAGTAACACAACAACATCTCAGCGATGTGCAAAAAGACTTTTATTGTTTTCATACTGAATCAAATTCAAACAAAGGCATCTTGAGAGACATGATTTTTTTTTCTTTTTTGCTTCTTGATCAGACACGTCGATTTCTTGGGCTGTGCATTCGTCATATTAATATTAATGCAGACACACAGAAATGATCAGGCGAACTCTAATGCAGCATACATGAACTTCTGAGTGTGTGTTAAAAGTGTGTATTGTAGGCCAGTGTGTGAGACACACACACACACTACCCTGTTCTATAGCACCATGTAAGATATTGCATCAGAAATCTCTCCGAGAGCTTTCTGAAGGCATTCAGGTTGTATTTTTACTGCCTCTATGACGACAGCGTAGCCACACACACTCACACACTTGTCAAGGCACTTCTGTTGGAATACGAAAGAGCCAAAGGTCAAGGTCAAGGTCAAGGCTGTAGCAGGTAGTAGTACATGTCACAGATTTTTCTTTGCCTCCTTTGAAGTAGCAGTTTGTAAATATGTTTTTTTTAAAAAAAAGATGTGTTATTTAATTAAAAGCGTGCTTATTTAGCCGAATGTAGTCAGGGTTAATGATAATGAATCATGAAGATTCAGCTCCTGGTTCGCATCACTGAAGCAACGTCCACATGGATATTTCTGAAAACAACAGATTCTCTGCGCTTTGGGCTCCGTCTGTACAAGAGCAGCATTTTCGCTCAGGGTTAAAACTTTCAGGAAATGCTGTAGAGGGTTAATATTGATATCATGATGTGAACTTGCACATAAAGGTTGCTGTTTTGCTGTTTTGCGTTGGGCATGTGCCAGGACTCTTTACTAGCCTTACTTTGTTCCCACTCTATCGCATCATTGTTTGTTTTCCTAACACGTCAGTCCTTTGTTTTAGCCTGTATATTGCACAATAGACAGTACGCATGACATCGAGTATTATGTAAGGAATAATACAGTACGCTGTGTGCAGTTAGAGGAAAATACGCCACGGCATGATGGTGTGATGCGGCCCGGCACGGCGCTCGTTTACACCACGGCAATATCCCAACAATTACCGCGTTTTATTTATTAACGAACGGCATGTCATTCTTTTTATACGTCACATTATAGTTGTGGAACATCTGCGAAACAAGTTCCAGTTTTCACTTACGCCATATCTGCTATAAACAACTGTTCCCTTGCTGACACTGGAGACTCCTTCCATAGATGTTAAATAAACGTCTCCTTACAGAAATGTTCACCACATCAGTGGTTATGGATACACATATTTTTGTAAGGAGTGTTTGCTGTCTAAGTCCCTCTGAGTTAGCCGTTACTATAGAAACGGTAATCGCATTAATATAAAGCTGGGATTTGCAGCTGCACTACTACCAGAGCTGCTGTTATAGAAAATTAACCAACACCTTCTAACTAATCAGAATCGAGAATGCGATAGTGCTGTGGTATAAAACGCATTACTGCCACCTACTGGCCTGGCATGCTCACGTACGCCCTTTACATTCCGGTGTGGATTGGAGAGAGATACCTGAAAAATTTGTGGCCTTTTTTTTTTTTTTTTTTTTAAAAAGCGAGGAGAAAAATGTGCTTCCAGAAACATCCATACGTGTGTGTGCATGAGGTCTGAGTGTTACACAGGAATATTAATCACATTTGACTGTAGCTCTGGAATATTTTGCATTCGTTATTAAAATCCGTGTATTTTTCCTGGCTCAGTGGTCAGTGAGTCACAGGTCACTAAAGGAGGGACGTTTACTTAAAAGAACTTGGTGCATCAAAGGTTTGCGATTATCGTATGAGTGCCTGTGTGGGTGTTTTTTTTTTTTTTTAGATGGCGACTCTCGTGTTTTCATGCGACTTTGGTGAGCTGCAGGTCTCCACCCACGTGTAGGGAAGTGAGGGACGCCAGCTGGGTCACTCTGTGTGTGAATCCACACAACGGCTGACCATCCACCAGGATCCGGAACTGCTGGTGCTCACACACAATCTCCATCTAAGAGAGAGAGAGAGAGAGAGAGAGAGAGAGAGAGAGCGATCAATCTTATACCACAGCACCGTTGTATTCTGGATTGTGATTGGTCAGATTAGTTTCCTGACAGTAGTGCAGCTGCAAATCACAGGTTTATATTAATGCACTCGTTCTAACACGTTATTGTTTCTATAGTAACAGCTCATTTATAGGGACTTGTATTACGCTCCGCATAAATAAAAAAAAATTGTGTGTAATCATTGATACTTGGTGAGGAGAGGGTTGCTTAACATTTATGGAAGGAGTCTCCAGTGTCAGACGCGTTGTGGTTTTTAGATAACATGACAAAATGTGATTTTTGGTTCTTATTCTTATTTGGTTCTTATTATTGGTGTTTATTATAACTTCAAGAGAGAATAAAGAGATGGTGGTGAGGGAACGATTGCTTATAGCTTCTATAACTATAGAGAGAACAGGAACTGATTTGTTTTGCGGAGGTTCTAAACACTACATGTAACTATAAATGGATTTAAAAAGTATGACATGTCATACAGATGAAAAATTGTAATGGTTGGCAAATTGCTCTGGTATAAGAGTAATAAAACACTTTTATTACAGCAGGGTATGCTGTAATGGGAAAATAAACCAGTTCAGGATGGTAAGAGTAACTCAGCTTCATTATTCCACCTCATCGTTGATTATTTTCATATAACAACTCCCCTCCGAGTGTTTTTACTTCTTTACTTATCCTTCACCATTGCCTGTATTGGTAATATTAATCCTGACACTAGGATCAGTATCACCTGAGACAAAACCTTACTTTAAAAGACTCTCCAGCAGCAAAAGGGAAGAAAGAGATGATGTTTTCCGAAGTTCCCCACTTCCCATTGACTCGGGAATTGCGGATCACGGCCTTTTCCGTGAACTTGACCGTCAGCTGCAACCCCACGTCACCCTCCTGCTCCTCGTCACCTTCTCCTCGAGGTGGGCAGGACAACGTCACCATCATACTGCGCAGAGTCAAGCAGTGTGTCAGAAAAATACACCCTACTCACTGTTTACTGCACTGTTCTGGGAATTCTGCGATTTTGTATACATTTCTACGGAAAAAAGTCTTCATTTCTCAGCAGAAACTTTAAAATAAACTTGAATAAATGAACTGTCACCAATTCTAGTCATCATTCTTTAGTGAAAAATGTGCAGTGCATTCATTTCCCAAATAAGGCCAAAGCAGCTGGGTATCTCTTTTAACATCTGGCAGAACAAAATCTTCGTGGGATATGTTTTTTTTTCCCACGCTGACACTAGCACCGTGACTGGGAATTACAGAAAGAGCGAAACAAATGCACTCTTGTATTTGTGAGTGGACAAACAGCACTGATTGTGTGTGGAGTCGTTATTTCCCACAGCTGGCATTTATCCTGTGATGTGCTGTGGATCTTTATTTAAAGGATGACACAGGCGTGTGTGTGTGTGTGTGTGTGTGTGTGTGTGTGTGTGTGTGTGTGAGACATTGTACCTTTTTGGCTTTTTGTGAATGATCCCCATCACTATGATTCTCATAGCAGGACGCAGACCTCCTTTAATCTGTCCAGCGTAATCCTCCTCCTGCACACAGAGACATGGACGACAAAGTAACCAGACATTTTACACCAGCAATCAACTAATATTCAATAACCGAGACAACTAGAAAAAAAAAAAAACTAGAAGCAACTAAGAAGTAAAGCGATTAGAAGACCAACAGTGGAAAATAACATTTTGTATATAAACAGATCAGGTGAAAAAGTTTGTGACCTTGGAGCTCTCAGGGTTGCCAGATTGTTTCGGTATAAACTATAAAGCTGCCAACATGTTTAGACTTCAAGAACGCAACCAAGTGACAAAAGATGATGATTTTTAAACTCGACCAGCAGGTAACCAGTGTCTCGTGCCCGTAACTGAATAAGCAAAATAGAAACCAACAGCCAAAAATAAAAGCCTAGACAAGAAATGAGCAGATAATGAAAAGCGAAATAACTAAAAAAAAAAAAACAACATTAAAGAAATCTTCGAATAAAAAAAGAAACCACTGATAATTAAGCAGCTGTCTGTGTGGAGCATTGCATGTTCTTCCCATGTTCACATGGTTTTTCTCTGGGTTTGGGGTAAACGAGTGTGAATGTGTGTGTGTGTGTGTGTGTGTTTGGTGTCCTGAGATGGACTGGCATCCGATCCAGGGTGTATTCCTTATTCCTCATGCACAGTGTTCCCAGGATAAAGTGCTTACCGTAATAAACCATAAACCAATAACAGATCATTTACACCACAAAAGAATCCACGGAATAACTGACAGCTGACAATAATTAATATATCCATTAACCATAATCAGGAATAAACACTTAACAAATCAGCAGTAAAGATAAAATCCAGTAGCAAAAGCCAGTGAACAATAGTGAATAATATTATAATAAGCAATAATGGAACACCAGCAATAAAAAGCAACATCTAATAACCTGCTGTGAATAATGGATAAACAACGAGGAACAAACAAACAAACAAACAAACAAATAAATAAACAGCAACCACGATGCTAATAATCAGTAACGTGGAATCAAAATCGAATCCAGTAAAGCAGTTCATCAATAAACCAAACCCTGGAAAAATGATTTTTAAACACAGAATAAAAGATTTAAAATAATATCGTGAAAAAAAAAGACAAAAAAAAAGATGTATTTCTGAGTGACACAGTGAAAGTGCAGTAATGCAGCGGTGCCATTGTGTGTGTGTGTGTGTGTGTGTTAATAAAGCAATTTGTTCACGCGCACTGAAACGTGTGGAATTGGCCACAGCTCAGAGATAATGATGAATGAAACAGACTTACACTCCGCGGTGTTGTTGTGTCAGCCATATTCCCGTTCTGCCCAAACCTCTCGGTTATTACAGTAATTTTTATTATTATTATTATTATTATTAGCGTTTAAACCCCGCCTAGGCCGCCTCGCGCCTCGGATACCGTCTCACCGGCCCACCCGCGTTCCCATGGAAACCGTCTCCCTGGAAACGCGACGACCGGCTACCGTAGTGACGACACGCTGCAGATTCCAAAATGGCTGCATGTCGCTATGCGCGTTTCATGTTTCAAGCGTAAACAATGCAGGATGTGTGTGTGTGTGTGTGTGTGTGTGTGTGTGTTTATGAGCCCAGTAGAGTGCTCCAATTGCTCGGAATGTGTTAGAATAATTAATGACAGTCTTATCATAATAAAAAAAATATTATTATTATTAGTAGTAGTAGTAGCATTAATAGTATTAATACTACTACTACTATTGTTGTTGTTGTTATTATTATTATTATTATTAGTAGTAGTAGTAGTAGTATTAATAGATTTACTACTACTACTACTACTATTATTATTGTTGCTGTTGTTGCTATTATTATTATTATTATTATTATTATTGCTGTTGTTTTATTTTTTCCTTCATCTCCAGTAAGCACCATATCCTGGTCAGGGTTATGGTGGATCCTGAAGCAGGAGAATTCACCCACCCCAGGCACTATGCACACACACACACACACACACACACACACACACATACTTTCACACACTGCATTCACACTTAGGGGCGATTTATCCTAGCCAGTCCACTTACTCGCATGTTTTTGCACAGTGGGAGGAAACCGGAGAACCCTGAGGAACATGCACAGCACATCCACACACACAGTAACTCCAGGTTCAAGCCCAGGAGCTGTGAGGCGACAGCACAACCCGCTGCACCACAGTGCCTCCTGTATTTCTTTCTTTCTTTCTTTTTTTAATATAGAGTTAATATTTAATTAATTATAAAGATTAGATGTTTCATTTTTAGGATTTAAAATATTTTATTATTCATAATATTCATGTTAGTAACATTAATGATAGCAACAGTATCAACACCTCTGACTATGACATGGTACACATGTAGTAACAGTGGACTTTGACTACTCAGTTTGCTACTTCTGCAGGGTTCAGGTTGAGAGGATGATTTAAAGATTTTGCAGGCACAGATAACAAACAGGAAATCTGGGACACGCAGACAGACTTGCTGTTTTTCTCAGAAACCGAAAAGATCACCTGTGTACATAAACAGAGCAGGGGAAAAAGTTTGTGACCTTCGTTCTCAGGGTGGCCAGATTGGGCGGGGTTTTTCAATCATGTACAAACGTCCAAATAAATGCATTATGTAAAGAAAAAAAGCTTTATTGATATAACTGTATATTATATACAATTATATCAATATATAGTATATTGTATATTATATAATATTACATGTATTTATATAAAAAATATATTATTATTATTATTATTAATGGTAATTGAATCAAATAATAAAATAATACAGTGGATTAATAGCACCACGAATTATAACCATCATATCTTTTATGTAATTCTTTTCAAACACACATTACATTTTATATACAATCTACAAAATGAAAAAACTTTACAACAAAACATATTAGAACTAATAGGTGAAGCAAATATATTTGCATATAAAATAATAAAGTGGGATAATAAATAAGCACATTTATTTAATTATTAATAATTCTATTATTATTATTAATTATTTGATTATTTCCTTGCCATCATTAAGTTTAATATGTAATTGACGAAGCGTTATGTGTGTAATGAAAAATACAATTACATTTTTAGGTTTATATATTTTCTGTCAAAATGTAAAAGCAGCTTTCATTAAAAAAAAAGGAAAAGAAAAAAAAAAAAACCTGGCAACTCAGAAGTCACTTCCTAAATCAGCTGATAAGGTCACGTGACAAAACTGTCATGGCGGCGGAGTTCGCAGGGCGGTGGAGGTAGTTAGGCTGTGTATGCGCCGACGTTTGCCCACTTCAGGACAAAAACAAACCGTAAGTGCTGTTTTTCACAGGATTGTGTGATAATGAATAAAACTCTGAGATGATAAACATCCTCCAGGGCCATTACTTCTCACCTGGAGCTATTCAAATCCTGATTTATTAGCAGTTCTACAACTAAAACTTTGGATGTTGTGTTATAGACAGTTGTATAATGTTGTACTATGACAATACAAGACAGTAAGGTTGTAGTCAAGAAAAACAATGTAATATTTATATTTATTAGTGTTAATTCAGACAGGTTTATTTCGAGACGTTTCTGTTTCTGTTCCTTTGTAGGCTAAATGGCATGTGAGGTGTTTTTGCTCACCTGTCATGCTTTATCACAGAAACATAATCCTTTACACCCCAAAGCATTTCCTCACTGAACCTGTTTAAAGTTGCTCTCTCTAGGCTTGTTCCTTTATTTTTCTTCTTATTTACTTACTTTCTCTGTCTAATTGATAGCCATCTCTGATCTGACCATGACATCTATTCAGGTAAATCTATATTTGTTAAAAAATAAATGTTTAAAAATAGTTTATAGTACTGTATAGTTTAAAGGTGTGATCTGTAATTTTTCAAAATGGTACTAGAGCTGTACTAATCATCTAATTTCAAAGATTGCTCAGAGAAACTCTGATTTGATATCATTGGATGAGAAGTGCCTTGGGAAGTGTCATGACCTCTGTTATACACGTTTTGTGTCTAGATGAGTAGCTGTCTTCGTCTGGATAAACAAGCTAAACACTGACACACACCTGGGAAAGCGTGCCATCATGCATCCGTTTGGCCGTGAGGACGAGAGCTCCGTGCAGGACCTGTTTGTCTTTTTCACCCAGTGTTTACGGCATGGCGAGTGGGAACTGGCCGCCGCTTGCGTCCGACAGCTCAGTCAGGCTGCCGGAGACGTGCCGCAGCGTCCCGATGACATCATCGCCTCACTTATCACACAACCGTATCAACTTGCGTGAGTAGTGTCTCCATACATTCTGACAGCTGTAATGAAACCCTGGTCTCTGTTAACTTTCAGTTTCACATGCATTAGCATTCAGGCATTCTAGCTTAGGTAGTATGTGCGTGGCTTTGGACTTGACCTTCACCGTGTGGTTTTGTAGGTGGGAGACAGTGGGAAGTCCTCACAGACTCGCTTGGTTCTGGCTGCAGGTGCTGGAGAAACACTCAAAAGACAAGGTGAAATACACTTAAAAAAGAAAAGGTCTCAGATGAGTTTCTGGACATCGGATAATCCGTATCATGTCTCCCTCCTGTCCTGCAGGTGTCTCTCTCAGTCCGGAGAGAGCTGGCCTTCCTGCTGGTTTTGGAGGAGCTCGGAGAGGAAGTGCCTCATTCTGTACTAAAGGTAAACCTCCTACTTTGCTCGACTGACAGGTACAGACGCCACACCTCCATTACTAGGAGTGACACACTAAGGACATGCCTCCTTCACTCAGAATGACATGCACAGAGTCCACGCCTCCATCTCCAGAACCGATAGACACAGAGATCATGTCTCTTTTGCTGAGCATGGCAGGCTTATAAGCCACACCTCCTTCATTTAGCATGACAGGCATAGAAACCACACCTCGTTCCCTGAAACCTAGGATTAATTCCACTGTAGCTTTTAACATTTTTTAGTTTCTCTCTCCTTTAGGAGCTGCATCAGGCCTTCCTGGAGTCCGACCGTGTCGAGCGGAAGGACTCGCCCTCCGTTCCTCCTCTGAGTGACGTTGCTCTCGCCTCCATCCGCTCCCTCCTCTCTGAGCGCAGCCCGCGTCTGACCCACGCCCTGCTCCGCTTCCTGAAACACACAAACGCATCCACCGCCTTTCTCCAGCATCTCCTGGACCTCATGGAGCAGAAGGAGGGCAAGAGGAGTGAGGGATGGGCCGAGGAGGTGTGCGGCGCTCTGGCTCTTGCTCCGTGTGCAGCGGCGGAGCTGGAGCAGCTGTGGGCGGGGCTATGGAGGGCAAGGGAGGGGCCTCTAAGTGAGGAGAGGGTGATGGGATGCCTGCTCCGACCTCAGAGTCACACTCTGCTGATGGGCTACTGTGCCACAGCTCTGCGGCTTAGCAGGGACAGGCTGCTCCAAGACGCAACACACACACAGGGTGAGAGGGACAGGGGCTAACACACATCTCCACACACACACACACACACGTGCTTGCGTGCAGTGCTGGCTCGATTAGGCAGGACACAATTGATGCTTCCCTCTTCAGTTTTTTTAGTTCTTTAATTTGTCTCGCTTTTGGGGAAGTGAGAGTCTATGGTCATTTTGTTATATTATCTCTACATACACACACACACACACACACACACACACACTCCTGAGGTCACGTGTGGCCATTACACATGATCGTCATCTTTGTGCTAGCGTCTCAAAACATGCACTTTTGACAACGCAATGGGCTCATGTAATATCTAATGTGTGTGTGTGTGTGTGTGTGTGTGTCAGTGGACTTACCTGAAGCAGAGAGGCTCATGCTTGGCCTGTGTTGTCATGGTGACCGGCATGCAGCTTGGAAAACCATCTACTTTGAGTGTTTGAGCAGTGGAAAGCACTTTCTGGAGCAGGTTCTGGTAAGAGTCCTTACCGCTCGTCCACTCATCCACTCTCCCTCGTCCACTCATCCACTCTCCCTCGTCTGCTCTCCCTCATCCATTCATCTACTCTCCCTCATCCACTCGTCCACTCTCCTTCATTCACTCATCCACTCGTCCACTCTCCCTCGTACACTCGCCGACTCTCCCTCTTCCACTTGTCCACTTTCCCTTGTCCCCTCTCCCTCGTGCACTCTCCCTTGTCCCATTATCCACTTGTCTCTTCTCCCTCATCTTCTCTCCCTCATCCACACTCCCTTGTCCCATTATCCACTCACCCCTTCTCTCTCCTCACTCGTCCACTCTCCCTTTTGAGTGTTTTACTAACGCTTTTGAGTGTTTGCCTAACATTCTGTAAATTGGGAAGTTTTATAAATAAAAATGACATTAAGTGTTAATTATATTCACGTTTTACCCCATTTTGACATTTTTTTTATTATTAAGTCACCCGTCTGTCTTCTTTTCTGGTTTTGCTGGTAGGTCACGGGGCTTGACCTCATAAAGAAGGAGGAGTTTTCTAAACTGGAAGCGTTGCTTGGGGCGGAGTTTCAGCCGCTGTCCCGCCTCCTTCTTTTGCTGGGATGGAAATACTGCCAGAGCCTTGACTCCGCCCAGGGGCTCCTCAGGATTCTGCACCAACAACAGGTCAGGAAATAAACACCTTAAAATGGTGGAAAACCTGAATGCAGATGCTTTCAGAAAGGTGTACAACATGATACTATAAAGCAGTTAACCTCCTCCGATGCTGTGTCATGTATTCAAATGCTGAGCCAGACCTGTGTGTGAGACTTTTGTCTGCACTATAAAGTCAAATTTTTTCTGCTTTTAACATTCTGCCTTCAACAGGATTTTGTAAATTTGTGCCACACTTTGGAATTGTGAGATTAATTCAATGAGGGCATGGAAAGCAGGAAGGAGATAACATGCTTTATCTTTTTTAAGGAAATGTGGTGAAATACTACAGTCAATATTTTTAGAAATTTCTGTACTCATGATTGTAGCCTGTGTAAATTTAAGGTGGACTGCCAAAAATGTACATTTATTTACATTTATATGTTTAGCAGACGCTTTTATCCAAAGTGACTTAAAATTGAGCTGAGTAGTTGAGGGCTCGCTCTAGGACCCAAGAGTGACAGCTTGGCGGTGTGGGGATGGGATTTAAACTCATAGCTTGGATCAGTAGCCCAGAACTCTAACCACTGAGCCACTACTGCAGGTGTTCCACCTTAAATGTTTTACCTTGGTTTAAATGAAATCTGTCTGTCTGGAAAAAAAACCTGAGCATGTATCTAGTATAGTGTTTTTGTCACTTTGCCCACTGTATATACTCGTGTGTGTGTGTGTGTGTGTGTGTCTATGTATGTGTGTGTAGGCCAAAGACACCGTCCTCAGCGAATTTGCAAACGTCCTCTCCTCTCGGTTAAGGGTGTTGGAATGGTGTGCCAAAAACAACCTGTGAGTAACACACACACACACACAAACAAACATGCACCTTAAACTCTTAGTGTTTTGACTGATTGATCTGAAACTGAATTTCCGGCTTGGAGATACAACATTGAAGTTCAACAAAAAAAAAAAAAAATGAAGTAAACATGTAATACATTTCTAAACAGCATTAATTCGCCAAATTCAATCACTTAACCACAACGTGTGTGGGCGACTCGTAGGAAAATTAATCAAGCACAGAATGTAGGGGAGATTCCCAATCAAAATAACATTCAAATTCAGATTTCTGTATATTTTCTATATAAAAATGTCTAAAACTGTATTTGAGCAAAGATTTACATGTGTGAACAGCGAGATCTCCCATGAGGCCTTGCTGTCTCAGCTGCACAATCTGGATCATCACTCTGCTCTCTATGTGCTGCACTCACTCATTCCTCTGGCCAAGTATGAAGAGCACAGAGTGCTGGAGCTGCTGCAGGCCGCAGGTAACACACACACATACACACTGTCACACACACACACACACACACACACACACACACACATGCATGCATACATGCCCACTACTGGTATGACAGAAAGCTGCAGTATGCAAATACAAATTTGTAATCATTGTAATTGCTGTGGTATAATGAGAATAAAACACTCGGTGTCATGCTGTTATAGGAAAATAATCAACTTTGGGGTTGGAAAAAACCCCCATAAAAACACAGCTACTCTTGTAAACTCATCTGTCCTGAAGATGCTGGAAGTTACAGCTTTCCCTCTAACTGTTACAGAGCGCTGACACTGGAGACTCCTTCCATAAATGCTTAATAAGCATGTCCTAGCAAAATATCGAAGAGTAAACATGTTTTCAATACGTTTCCTGTGGAAATCATGTCTCACTACTGTACTGCTGTTATAGAAAATTAATTGACGCCTTCTTTCCAATCAGAATTCAGGAGCGCACAGGAACACCTGACTCTGATTTCTACTTTATACTGTTTTTAAGGAGACTCTTTGTCTGGAGACACTCAGAGCAGCTGCGTCCAGCGCAACATCACCATGTTCAGGGGTTTCTGTGCCATGAAATACGCTGTCTATGCTGTGTGTGTGAACACGCGTGTCGGCTTCTCGGACTTCGGTTCGGCGCAGGTACCGCAGAAGGATCAGGCTGAAGGTGTGTACTTAAATAGTGATAAGTGAAGAATATGCAAATTTAATGGAAAGATGTCTTGGGTAGGGTTTGTGAAGATACGAGAGATGGGCAATGAAACACTACTGAACTTTATAGAATGTACTAAAAATGAATCTACCGTATTTTCTGGAGTATAAGACACACTTTGTGTGCGCATTTTATAACCAACTTATAATTTTTGCAAATATAACATGCGCATTTTGTAGCATATTTACGGTAGCAGTTAGAGTAATGTTACACTGTAGATCGCCTAGACACACTAGCAGAAATTTGCGTTACCGTGGCGACACTTATAGATGGGATGATGACTTCTCCCACCAGGTCCCTCGTCCCTGTTTCAGCATTACCTCACGGAGTGTCAGCTCTACTTGGAAGCAGTTCCTACAATGTTTCGCCTGGAGCTCCTGGAGAACATCTTTTCGCTACTTTTCTTGTCCTACTCTGACTTTGCTGAGCCGAATCATTCCAACCCGGAGATGAAACGGAGCAGCAGCGTTGAAGAGAAGCTCAGAGAAGAGAACTGCGAAAGAGAAGCGCGAGAAGAGAAGGGCGAGTGTTCTGCGAGTGTTAAGTCTGGTCAGATGACGTCGGGCTGCCGTGGCTTCCTGCTGGACACCGGTGCGATGGAGGGAGTCCTGCGGCTCCTCAGGGAGGGACTGGAGGGAATGTGTGCCCTCGGGAGGGCACTGGAGGCCGAGGCGGAGCTGGCTGAGAGTCTGGGCTGCTCGGTTACAGTGGAGACATTCAGCTCTCGGTTACAGAGGCTCTCTAAACACACGGCCGAAGCTCAGTGGAGGCTGCAGATCGTCACCACCAATCAGGGGAGCGTAAGCGGTGAGTCATGTAAAATTATTTAGATTTCGGATATTGCAGGTAATACATGCATTATGGTCCTCTCCTATTTATTTTAGAGGTTTTAATATTGTTATTGTATTTATACAGTATGAGGGTTGTCCAGAAATCACATGATGCTCAATTCCATACATGAACAACAAGCTGATGCAGTTTAAATCAGCTAAGAGCAAATGTAATATTGTTGTAATAAAATGTAATTCCCTGGGACATAAAACCCAAAATGCCACTGATACTGAGGCCATGCCTCTTTAACTAAGACTGAAAAGTACGTAGGCCACGCCTCCTTTGATAAGACTGAAACACATGTAGGCCACGCCTCCTTTGATAAGACTGAAACGCACGTAGGCCACGCCTCCTTTGATAAGACTGAAAAGCACGTAGGCCACGCCTCCTTTGATAAGACTGAAACGCACGTAGGCCACGCCTCCTTTGATAAGACTGAAACGCACGTAGGCCACGCCTCCTTTGATAAGACTGAAAAGCACGTAGG
>CM075005.1:30825780-30856371 GCA_037576675.1 Pangasius sanitwongsei
TCACACTCCCTTTACTGTGACTGACTGTTACAGAGGCCACACCTCCTTTAGTGAGAGGCACAGAGGCCACACCTCCTCTAGTGAGAGACACAGAGGCCACACCTCCTTTATTGAGAGACACAGAGGCCACACCTCCTTTAGTGAGACTCAAAGGCACAGAGTCACACTCCCTTTACTGTGACTGACTGTTACAGAGGCCACACCTCCTTTAGTGAGAGGCACAGAGGCCACACCTCCTTTACTAAGACTCAGGGGCACAAAAGCCACACCTCCTTCATGCCTCCTTCAAGCTATAGACTTGTATTATCTCTGGTTTCACCTGCAGGCATCACATTGGACCGAGACGTTCGTCATTCTGAAGGTATTCGGGGTTTTCCTTCTGTACTGCAGCAGATCATTAAAATACTCAACAGAACATCTACCAGCAAAGGGCCACCCAAATCAGGTACACAAGCATTAATACTGTGTTACTCTTTTTTTTATTGTTAAATCATATATCTGTGAACAGCAAGTGTATCTGACATATACATCTGAGAAATGTGCTCATAAATGGGATGCTAACAGAGAGGTGTACTAATGCAGTGATATTGTATATCAGTTTCTCTCTCTTTCTCTGTAAAAAGACTCTAACAGAGACGAGGGTGGGGTCATGCCTCCGTTCGGATGCAGTGCTCAAGAAGTCCTCCTCTGTAGTCACTCATCTCTCACGGAGGAGGCCATCGCCGCCCGGCTAACGCTCATCCAGCGCCTCGAGGTCACGCTGCACACCCTGACCTCCGCCACTGACATGGCCGGTAAGAGCTCAACATTTAATTTATTTCATAAATTCATGATGGTTTTTTTTTGTTGTACTTTCTGCTAAGAATGCAGTTAGCAGTGTTGCAGTAAACATTGCTATATAATGACTTTTTCATAAGAATATAATTAGAGACAAATATTTTCAGGCCGGAGGGATAGATTAAGATCAGAACTTAACCAATACAGCACTGAACTGCAGCATCGCTAACGGGACAAACACTAAATTAGACTAAAACAAAGCTAAAACTCTGTCTATCTAGAGAGATTATTTAGGTGAGAATGATATGCAGTTTATTGTCTGCTAGTAATCACTGTGCGATTGTCTGCTGTAGGTGAGAGTCAGACGGCCAGCTCTGTCCTGGCGTCTCTGCTGGAGCAGGCAGGCCTGAAGCAGTTCGAGCTCGACTCGCACCCTGTCCGCTCTGCTATGAAACAGCTGCTGCGCTCACTGGACCAGCTGTGCCCTATCGAGCTGGACAGTGCCACCTGTAGGCCAGATTACATGCGCAGCTTCCTGGATTATGTCAACATGCTGGCGTCAGTGCTGGTGCGCAGCCTGGGCTCTGAAGGTGTGTGTTTTTTTTTTAATGCAGAATTTTATTTCCCATTTGATCTTTAGAGTGTGTTTGTTTGGTAAAATCATAGGAATTTTCATTAAAAACCGAGCGAGGAAACGTCTTCTTAAGATGATAACATCGTATTCACCTGCCGCATGTGCACTGTGTGTGTGTGTGTGTGTGTGTGTGTGGGTTCAGATCAGAGTTTGGCAGTGAAATTGGGGAATCCTCTGCTCGTGCTGCTGCAGTCGCCTCATCAGCTCCTCTCACACCTGCTCTTCGACAGACAGGTCACACCTGACAGGTACATCATATACATCTGATTTCTTTTATTTCCTTTTTTTTTCCTGAAAAAATGAATTATTAAAAAAATGAAAAAGGAAATTAATAACATTTTAGTAAGTATTAATGAATAAACAAAACTAAACAAATGTGATATGCAGTTAGCTAATAAAGACACTAAAATGTAAAAAATTAAGCAACACTAAAAAATAAAATTATTCAGAATAAAATTACCTTGCCTAAATAAATAATTTTCTATTTCTTTTTTCTGATATAAATTTTTTCTGTTTTCTTTTGGTTTTTATATTCATGTGATCATTTTTCTTTTTTTATTTAAAATGTGTTAATTTATTTCATTCTCTTAAAGAAAAAGTTCTTTAAAATTGTTGAAGATCAGAATGAGTCTTACCTCCATGGAATGTGTGTGTGTGTGTGTGTGTGTGTGTGTTTTAGGTTACTGTCTCTGCTGCATCAGGAGGGTCTGCATGTAAACGTCCAGCAGGTCATAGTGCAGCGCTGCTGTGATCCGCTCCCCCTCTGGTTCCCTCCCTCCCAGAAGGGTGCAGGAGCCGACGGAGGAGCTTTCTGCCCATCTAGCATCGCCTCTCTCCTTCACCAGCACGCTCAGGAGCGAACTCTCATCTTTGACATTTCTGAAACGCCCACGGTCTCTGAACCCAGCTCGGAATCTGAGGCATCGGTCGAAACCAGCGTCTCTCCAAATCTCTCCACCTCTCCTCCTTCTCCGTCTTCGTCTTTATCCTCATCTTCAACTTCATCAGCATCATCCTCTGCATCTTCTTTCCTCCTCACACCCTCTGCTCTGTCGTTCCTGAAATCCCGCTCTCCGCTCGTCGCTGTCCTGGCGTTGCTCGGCGTGAGTCGGGTGGAGATCGCCCGTGTGGCCTCCTCTGCATGGCCTGGACTGCCTTCGTATTTTCGAAGCGCTGCACGTAAAGAAGCTCCGCTGGACTTGGAGCAGATCTCCAAAGAGGCCGAAGCTTTGCTCACGGCCTTCCCTATCCTCAAGACCTTCCTAGTGGACATGGCGGCACCCGTACTGGGATTGTCTCCGGAAGCCGAGGATGGCGTTGGAGCAGCTCTGAGCAGGAAGTCGGGCGCAGTGGCCGTGCTCTTCTCCGGGTCTCCGGATGGAACGGGTCAGGTGACGGTGGCTGAAGCTTTCCAGCAGGCTCTGAGCACCAGAGACCTGAACCGAGCTCTGAGGCTACTGGAGCTCTATGCACAAAACTCCAGCCAGAAGGGGGCGCTACGGGACAGACTGCTCGCCTGCACCACCCTGGAGGGTACGAGCTTATATCTGTTCATTCACACTGAACATTCAGGACAGTGTTCCAATAAATGAATTCGTATTGGCATTTCAGGTGGAGTTGAACATATTACATAAGTAATAAAATAAGGAAAATAAGGTTTTTACCCGTTATATGCTTTATAGAAGCTCTTTATAGAAAAGTTTCTATTGCAGTTATTCACATGTAAGTGGTTAACAGTCATGTACTTTGTATTTGTATGTAATTAGACAGTTATTATAAATAAATGACACACAATTATTCAGTGCCCTTTACATCTATCACGCAACATGAACAGTTTAGGAAACACTTGTTTACACAGACTTATGTTAGGCGACTAAAAGCAAAACCTGTTCTTAAACATTCCATTTTTTTTTTTTTTTGTGAACAGTACTCGAACATATTGGACGTGCTGTGGAGAAAACGCTCTGTAATTATCATTATTGTCAGGTGTAATTATCACCTCGCTATGCAATAGCCTCCTGAAGTGCTATGGATTGACGCTGAAGTGGAAATTAAAGCCACGGGATCTCACTTGATTGTTAAAGAGTGCTATACAAATAAAACTGAATTTAGTTTTGGAAAGATTTTTTTACAAGATTTTTTTTAAAGATAAAATTTACAAGTTTTGATGATGTATCCAGATGCAAATTCAGAGGGAAACATTCAGGGCAGATGTCCTGTGGAGGCTGATGTGAGGTAGTTAGTGGTGTTCTGTTATATCTGGCAGTTGTAAAACATTTGGGTTAAATCTGAGATATGAGAAGTTAATCACACAGTGCATAAGACATAAGAGTGATGTATAAGACATGGCTATAATTCTGTATAAGTGTTAATGTGTGTTTTCAAATCTCTTTTCGTTTGTGCAGGAGAGTATGGTACAGAGCAGCTGTTCCGGGTGAAGGACTGGGAGCTGCGAGCCCATGTGGCGCTGCAGGGTTTGGAGCGATGGCCTCTTCACAGCTGCCTGGAGATGCTGCAGTACTGCCACAGTGACTCGAGCCCAGATCACACGCTCACGCCGCAGCTGCGGCAGAAAAAACATGAACTCGACATGTACAACAGGGTGTGTGTGTGTGTGCGTGTGGCTCATACTATGCTCACGGGACATTTACATTTATGGCATTTGGCAGACGCCCTTATCCAGAGCGACATACATTTATCTCATTTTATACAACTGAGCAGTTGAGGGTTAAGGGCCTTGCTCAAGGGCCCAGCAGTGGCAGCTTGGTGGTGCTGTGGATTGAACTCATGACCTTCCAATCAGTAGCCCAACATCTTAACCACTCAGCTACCACTGCCCCGTATGCCATAATATATGTGGCATATATTTACTCACTGTATTTACATATAGTCACTCACCAGATTGTTAGCTTAGTAAAACGTGTGTGTGTTTTGCGAGTGGGCTTTGTACAGAACACTGAAGAGGGATTTGCATCTGTGTGGATTTTGAGTTTCTACCAAAATCCCTCAGTGTTTCTTAAAAGGAACATTGCAGCGTAGATGTGATGGTGTAGTCTTATTTGTTGTCCCATTCGACATGAGAGATGCGGCCCTAAAGATCGTGTGTGTGTCTACGTATGTATTGTGTAGATGCTGAGCCTACAGCCCCCACTGGAATGGCAGACGTGGCAGGAGTTGAAGGAGGAGTCGAGCAGAAACCCCGAGTCCATGTTCTCCCTTTTGCTGCAGACACGGGTCAGTCTGACTATACTTCATAAATTAGGTTAAATAAATTGTGATCATTTGCAGACATTTAACCTCTGTGCTCAAGTGAGGCGGCCTGTGCTCATTATACTGATTAATTTGGTGTGTGTGTGTGTGTGTGTTACCAGGAGTTTGATTTGTGTGCTCAGTGGGTGCAGCTGTATCCCATATCAGAGCAATCTAAACTGCAGCTCCAGACTGAACACCTGCTCCATCTGCTGGAGAACGGCCGAACCGAGGACGCCTTCCAGGTACAAGAGTGTGCACAGATGTTTCGTAAGCGTTCTGACAGAAACATCTGAGGCAGAACATTACTTATAGGCTAAATTATTCATAAAAACTGTAATGTATTTACTCCCTCTTTCCCTGGCGCTAGCTCCTTGAGAGCCTCTCTGATTCGCTGGAGGTTAGCGAGCGTGCACTAGATCAGAGGCCCGGATTGGCCGCCTGCTACTTCCTGTCTGATTACCTCACGCTGCACTTTCAGAGCCGGATGACGCCAGCACGTAGGCGCCACATACACGCCCTGCACCTGGGATCTAAGGTGTGTGTGCATGTTTATACATGTGTGTGCGTGATGTTTGGTACTAACCAGGAGTGTGTGTCTTTCTGTTTGGGAAGATATAATGTTACGAGACTTGATAGGAGACTTCAGTGTTGTTTCGGTATGATGCAGTTAGATTCAGTGTTTCGCAAACAATTTCAGCTTTAACAAAAAAAAAGTGTTAGCTTTGAGGACTGGGAGGCCACGCCTCCTTTACTGGGACAAGCACAGAGGCCACACCTCCTAGCAAGAAAGTCCGGTTAGTTTTAGCATGCTAGCCGTATAAAGCAGAATTTATTATTGTGTTTCCTAACTTGGCTTCCCCAGGTGTTGCTGACTCTTCCGGAAGCTTCTCGGCAGGACTACTTCCAGCTGCTGGCGGATCCTCTGCTCATGCTGGAGCAGCTGTTGATGAACCTGAAGGTGGACTGGGTGTCAGTCGCCGTCTCGACCCTCCGGAACCTTTTACCTGCTCAGGAAGCAGGAATCACCAACCTGGACATAGACACACTGCTGGCTGAGTACGCAAAGAAAGCCCTGGACTTCCCCTACGCCCCCCGAGAGTGGACACGCAGCGGTGAGGGCAAAAACTTTCCAGACATGATGTACAATAGTCTGATAAACCATGAGTATGTTCCATTGTAACAAACGATGCAGTTATTAAGCCATCGAGCCATCGAGACTGTCCTGTGTTTACTGTGACAGAAAATATGGTCTCTGTTAATTTATTAACTTATTTCCTGTTCGTGTTTTTAGACTCGGTGATCAGCTTGCAGGATGCGCTGCTGCAGTGTCCCGTTCAGGAAAGTGCATCGTCTTCTCCCAGCCGCACGCCGCCTCCCTCAGCAGGTCTGCTGTTTTTGCATCTGCGTTTATTTATGAGCTACTAAATAAAAAGGCATGGCATGTAACTCCAGTTACAAAGCCTCTTAAGTGTCCCCCATTTCACAAAGTGACTATCGTGGCGATCAACTATTAACTATTATCACCAAGGGGAGTGGTCTGTTGCCAAGGTGATCCAAGAACCGGCCCACCATAAGACAGATTAGACCCAAAATGAAATTTAGTACTGAAATGTGTCGTCAGTGAAACCTAAGCTTTGTTATTGGTTCTCTGTGCAGGCGGCACTCCCATGCATACTCCGTCTAGCTCCGCCCATGACCAAGACAGAGGTTCGGGTGGGAAGAAGCCCCGCCCGTCATCCATGTTCACCCCTCCAGAGAAAACGCCGGAGCGTAAAGACTGGATTCCAGACCACCAAAGGCACATCTGCATGGTCTGTCAGAGAGAGAGATTCACCATGGTGAGGCCTAGAGAGAAGAGTTTTTTTTTTTAATGTATTTTTATTTCACCAGTTTGTGTGTGCCACAAAACGTGTCTCGGGAGTAACAGGTTGAAGTCACTTGTTACGCTGTAATATGGTTAACTATAGCTATTAAACTTAGCTACTGTCTTTCTCTCTCTCTGTCAGTTTAACCGGCGGCATCACTGCAGGCGTTGTGGCCGCTTGGTGTGTCACGCCTGCTCCAGCAGGAAGATGGTGGTGGAGGGGTGTGAGGAGCCTGTGAGAGTGTGTGACCAGTGCTACAGCTTCTTCCACACAGCGTAAGCACACACCACACAAACACACACACACACACATCTATATGTATACACAAGTTAGCCGTAACAGTGGCTGTACAATAGAAAAGGTACATGGTGCTACGTGATATTCTGCACACGCTCTCTCACAGGCTTTCTCACACACTTTCTCACACTTTTTTTTTTTTTTTTTTTTGCAGTTCGGATGAAGAGCTGGAGCAGGCAGAAGGTATCACATTCAGTCCAAAATGTTTCACCATACTGACACTTTCTAACATGTTCATCTTCCTCTTGTTCATTGAAGAAAATGTCATTACATTTTGACTACAAGAGTATATTATTTTGTTATTTTGTTTTTCTCATAAAAAGAGAAAAATTGTCTTGAACACTGGCTATTTCAAATGCTGCCCTGTAAGATGGTAATCGGTGAACATGCTTGGTCTCCAGTAGCAGGCAGTCCGGTGTCGGTTGAGGGAATGCTAGACGGCGTCCTCAGTCTCCCTGAGGTTCCTCAGAGGCAGTACAGACTCAGTCCCAATGCAGAGGAGAACCAGCAGCTCCTCAGCGAATTCTACTACGAACAGGTCCATGTTTGCCTCCATCTGTCTGTCTGCTGAGTGGTTCCTTCCTTTTACTCTGTACCTGTACCTCATAATTATACTCCATGTTCTGTATAGCTGCTGTCCATTAATCTGTCCAATAATGTGTCTGTGTGTCTGATCTCTTTTCTCTCTGTCTGTCTGTCTGTATACCTGACTTTGTCTTTCTCTTTGTCTCTCTTTCTTTTTTTGTCTGTCTGTCAATCCTAAGGAAGCTTTTGGCTGTATAAAAAATAATCTGATCCCAAAGTCACTCTGGTGTGCGTGTGTGTCTCTCTCTCTCTCTCTCTCTCTCTCTCTCTCTCTCTCTCTCTCTCTCACACTCTCACTCACTGTATCAGGCACCCAGCGCGTCCCTGTGTGTGTCCATCCTCACCCTTCACAGTGACCACGCTGCCTGCGGTCACCAGCTGATTGGTCACTGCTGCTCGATCTCATGCAAACTGACCAATCCTGAGGTGGACGCTCGTCTCCTGACCGACGTCATGCGGCAGCTCATGTTCAGCGCTAAGCTGATGTTTGTTAGAGCTGGACGCAGCCAGGACTTGGCTCTGTGTGACAGGTCAGAACACACACACACACAAACACACACACACTCATGGATCCTGCAGTTCTCACAGATGCACTGATGTGTTGCTATGTCCTCTGTTTCATCAATGTGTTTCATCACTACAGCTACATCAGTAAGGTGGACGTGCTGAAGATCCTGGTCAGTGCTAACTATAAGTACATCCCGTCTCTGGACGACATCTTGGAAACGACGGCAGTGATGCGTCTGAGGAACCAGCTGCTCGAGGCTGAGTATTATCAGCTGGCTGTGGAGGTGAGGAGGTTTACGTCACTCCTAAAGGAGTATAACTATAACACGTGTCAAACTCTGGTCCTCAATGGCCACACCCATACAGAGTTTTATGTTTTTGTTCTCACCTCTGTCCCCATCTCAGGTGTCCACTAAAAGCGGCCTGGACCCGAGCGGCGTGTGGCATGCGTGGGGCATGGCGCTCCTGAAAGCCGGATTTCTGAGCGCAGCCCGGGAGAAGTTCGCCCGCTGCCTGAAAGCTCCAGTGGACAGAAACCAGCTGAACCTGGGGTCACGACTGCTGCAGGAGATCGTCCAGCACCTGGAGTCTACCATCCGACTCACGCTGAGCACGGTGAGGACAGAGACAGCTCATCCAAGTCCGCACACAGCCTTAGAGCTCGGGATATTCACATGCCTGGTGACATGGTGCATTTTAAACATTCAGTCATCATATACGGATTTGTTCTCTAATGTTATAGAACGTGATTAACCGGTTAAACAGAGCGCAGAGTAGGAAAAAAATTCCCTTCCTGATTTCCTTTATTGTTACGTTATTATTTGTTACACAAATGCAATACTGGACGAAGTAAATGCATAACGTTTTTTTTTGTTAATTTTTATTTTTAATGAGGAAAAAGTAATTGCCCCCTTAAAAGTTAATAACAGGTTGTATCACCTTCAGTGATTAACTTTTTTCCTTAAAATTCTGATTAAATAAATTAGGTTTATCCAAGTTGTGTTTGTCTAATTGTATGTTATTTAAACATCTGTAACCATTCAGTGTGAAGAAATATACTATATTCTTATATTGCAGTGTATGCTGTTTTATTGTGTGTGTGTGTGTGTGTGTTTGTTTGTTACAGACAGTAGATGACGATATCCTGGCGTCCCTGACTGAACTGGAGGAGGCTCTGCGCGATACGGCACCGGCGGACCGGACGGACAGCCGGGTGCAGCGCTGTGGACACCATCAGGAGTGTGTGTACTACCTGATGAGCTACGGCACACACCTGAGCCTCATCTCCTTCTACCTGCGTCACGATTGCCTGAAGGACGCACTCACATATCTGCTCAGCAAGGTTACACCCACAATACACACCATCTAAAATACTGTCATGTTCACTGTGTAAATGTAAGTCCTGTGCCATCCTGCGACAGTCCTGGGGTTTCTGTGTACTATTTTGAATTTGTTCTTAAGAAACCCTGAATGTTAACACCAGCAAGTCAAAATACTGGGGTCACTGTGTGAATTAAAAGGTTATGGAGAGATGTTTCAGTCTTTTTATGGTTGCGTCCCAAACCAAATCCTTCCTTACTAAAAGTACGCTATCTCAGGTGCATACTTTTTGTATGTTAAATGAATGGAGACCAAGTGTCTGGTTGTCTTAATGTTCTGCAGGAGTGTTCAGAAGAGGTGTTTCTGGAGGGCGTACTCCAGCCGTGTTTGGAACGAGGCCGATTGGGTGTCCTGCAGGGGCTCCTGGAGGCTCAGGATGCTACACTGGAGAGCTGGGGGCGATACCTGATACCAGTGTGCCAAATGCTCCAGCGCAAGGGTCATTACCACACCCTGTACCAACTACAGCAGTTCATGATGGTACTGAACACACATTTAGATTGAAGTGGAACTTTCCTTGTTGGAAGTCGAACGAGTAAAGAGTTTTAGTCGAACGCAGCATATGTTCTGAATTGATCGTAATGCCAGTAATGTAAAAAAATATATATATATATATATTATCTTATTTTACATTTCTAAATTCTAATGAAAATGGTATTAATAAGTACGTTACGTCATTTTGTAAATGTGTGCGTGTGTGCACGTTCAGGACCACGTGCGAGCGGCTATGACGTGCATCCGCTTCTTTACACACGGCGCTCACTCCTACGTGCAGCTGGGCGAGCAGCAGCGCTGGCTGGTCCGCGCCAAAGAGCACCTGAGGGCCTTCCTACAGGAGCAACAGAACCGCCGCAAAACCTTCTCTTCTTCATCGTCATCATCTTCCTCCTTCAGGAAAAGAATGAGCTCCAACGACGTCTCCAGGTCAGACACCTCATGTGGATTAGGGAATCAGCAAAATCAGGAATTCCTTCACGATGATTATTTATCTTCAGCGTCTTTAATGTATTCACGTTTGGTCACACAACAACTAACAGGGACTGCTGTGTTGTATTTCCGTTAGACACATGAACACCATCATGCTGCAGCTGGAAGTGACACGTTTCCTGCATCGATGTGAAAGCTCCTCCTCCTCTAGATCCTCCACAAGCCCCACCCCTACAGGCAACAGTGCCCCGCCTACTCTTTTTGGAGGCAGTTCCATGAAGGTGGAAGTGGCCTGCAGGGTGAGCTGCCCGCACTATTTATTTCTTATTCAGGAAAGTTCTGTTTGCATGGAACAAGAGGAAGGTTGATTTGGTTATAGTTTTTGTATTAAAACAATAGTTTTGAGATTGTTTTCAGAAAATGCACTAATATGCGTTGCTGGTGTGTTGTTGGTGTGCGTGTGGGCGCAGGATCGATGTTCTGTTTGCTGACGCATGGTGACGTTAGGATATTCTCTCAAAAGCACAATTTTCATGCACTGCTTCTGTGTGTGTGTGTGTGTGTGTGTCCTCTCTCTGTAGGTGATGCTGGGGGGCAAAAACATTGAGGAGGGGTTCGGCATCGCTTATCGAGTCATACAGGTAAGATGATACGATTCACGTCATTCACATCTACTGTATAATACGATATACAGCCAAGTCCAAAAGCCTCGGTCCAATACCGAGACTTGTATTTGATCAAACACTCTTGCTGTCTCTCTGTCCCTCTCTTTCTCTCTCCCTCTCTGTGTGTTTTCAGGATTTTCAGTTAGATGCTCTGGCTGTGTACATGCATGTTGGTCAGCGGTTGGTGTGCCTGCGTGAGTACCAGGCCGCTCGCCAGCTGCTGAAGTGTGTGAGCGAGTCGGGCACCGCCACCAAACACGACTGCGACACCATTGTGCTCAGCTGCGTCTCTGCCTCGGACAAGAACCCTGCGGATGTGAGTAGAAATCCGTAATCATTCCATATAAAGTCCTAAGGAATATTATGGATGTAGGGCAGATAATTATAGATGAGTGCTCTACCTCCTACACTGATGGTTCTGGAAAGGATCTTGGAAATAGGATAAGAACATGTCCTCAGACTGGGGGTATTTTATGATAAACAGCATAAACTTGCCATATGAAAACTAAACTGACAAACAGATATCCTAAGTTTACATTTCTTAAACTATATTTTCTCTGATTTATACCTTTTGAAAAACAGGTCACACATTAATTTATTTTTGTCAGTAAAGCAGAAGAGCACAATGTACGGTCATTCCGATATATTGTCACGGACCTAAATGAAAGCTTCTGTTTGATCTGTTCTCTTTCAGGCCAAAGAGTTGGAGTCTCTGATTTTGGAGTCCAAATCCACAGAGAATAAAGTAATCTTTCTTCCATTTCTTTGGTATTCTCCTTTTTTAAAATGTTAGTACTGTTTTAATAATGCCATCTAATACAAATACTCCTTTCTACGTGTGTGTGTGTGTGTGTGTGTAGATAAAAGCGTACCTGATGTGCAGTAAGCTGAGAGCGGCGTATCTCCTGGCGGTGAAGCTGGACCCTGTGAAGGCGTGTTTGCTCATACAGGACGTTCTCCAGGCCGCTGAGGTCTCGAGCGACTCCGTCATGCAAGAGATCTGCCGTCAGTGGCTCTCTGAACACCGGGAGCCGGCGTCACGGAAACGCCACGGCAACAACAGGTAGCATCGGTGGCTTAATTTCTGATGGACTGTAGCTTCAAAAGACCGACTGGGGCTCAAAGCTCTGGTCTGTTCGGGCGGTCGTGGGTTTGTGAGATGCTGGAAACGAATCACTGACATGCCCCAAGTCGTCACATGATCAGGTCATGTGACTTTAGGGTCGCAACCATAACTAACCCCTAGCTGCTTGCCGTAAGGACATGTCTACACAAGAGCAAAGTTTCTTTTTAACGGCAGCATTGTAGGCGTTGTACTACTTACTACAGGGTAATATAACTTACAAAAGCCAGTACAGAACAAATGTGGCATCAAATTACATCTTAAAAACCACTCACAATTTTACTGCAGCTTTCTCAAACAGATGGACATGCTCTTAAATGAACAGTCTGGCCAAAAATAAAACACACAATACACACAATTTCCCCTGCTACTCCAAATTCACTCAGTCAGGCCAAGAGTGGAGCTTTGAGGCTAATATATCTAATAGCTACCAGTTTACCTTCTTACAAACTGCATATGTAAATCATCATACGTCTGCTTCAGAGAAAACCGTACATAAGGTTTCCTGAAAAAAAGTCAGTATTATAAAATTAACATATAAATGCGAACTATATTATTACATAATTGTTTTTGTTTTACTCACTTTAGGCCACGGATCGTGACAGAGTCTGATGTGGCTACGACTGTTTTTAGCGCTGCAGTGTCTTTTTGTCTACGTTTATACAGTCTGAAAATCCACATAAGCACTGAACAACTCTATAACGCCTATAAACTTCCATTACTCGTTAGCGACAATAGTCTCGTAGCTCACTAAAGAAGCTAAAGTCAGCTAACGTTAGCTAATGTCTTGGTTGATCGTATACAGTTGGCGTAAGGGAAACGCTGGGTATTCCTTTAATGGCTGAGTTTGGGCTCAATAAATAGTGTTCAGTTACTAAACGAAAATCTTTTTGGCAGCATCCAGTATTAGCCTCATATTAATTTCCTACCTCAGATAAATAGGGTGCTTCCGTATCGTTCCTTACAGATTCTGCTTTGTTTCTTTGCTGTGTCTCGGGCTTATATGAATTAAACCATGCAAATCTTTCATCTTATACTGTATTCGTTTGATTAGTAGGTTCTGTATTCAGACTACATAAAGTGTGTCTTTTGAGTCTACATATGAAAGTCTTCATGGAGGAAGTCATTAGCATTCACGTATTATCACATTGTCTGTCTGGGGATAGATTTTGTTAGTCGGCTAGCAAACATGAGCGAAGGATTTCTTACTGCAGTTTAAAGAAATATTCTGGCTAGCAAGCAGACGTGCTAATCTTACAAGATTTCTGAAAGGTCTTTTTAAATCATATTCTATGCAGCTAGCTAGCTAGCTAGCATGAGCTAACTGAAAGGATTTTAATAGTACATTAAGTCCTCTTCTAGTCGGTTGGATAACATGAGCTAACCTGACAGGATTTCTGACCGAATGTTTACGTCATATTCTGTCCAGCTAACATGTAGCTAGTCTGACGAGATTTCTGAGAGAATTATCAAGTCTGAGTTATTAAGACTAGGTTTCTGGTAGCATTTTAAGTCATATTCTAGCTAGCAAGCTAACCTGCACTAATCTGACAGGATTTCTCACAGGATCTTGTCATAAACTATCCAGCTAAAATAATTTAAATAACCCAAATAATCCATTTGCCAGGATTTCGGTCAGAACTTGGTCATATTCTCACTAGCAAGCTAACGTGCTTATTCTGACAGGATTTCTAAATCGTATTCATACAGCTAGCTAACATTATGTCAGGATTTTAAATTATATTCTATATAGTAAGCCATAATGTACTAATCTGATAGGATTTCTGACAGGATTTTAAGTCCTTTTCTAGCTAGCAAGCTAACATGACCTCGCCTGACAGGAATTTAAGTCATATTCTAGCTAACAGGCTAACTTGAGATAATCTGACAGGATTTCTGACAGGGATTTAAGTCTTGTTCTATCCAGCTAGTTAACGTGAGCTAACCACACAGGCACAGGATTTTAAGTCATATTCCATCTAGCTAGCATAACTGAACCTGACGGGCATCCTGAGAAGATTTCCGTATATTAAAACTTCAAGGACATGCCCAATGACACGCCCACTGGCCTGGGGTTTATACAGACAAGTCACAGTTGGATCAATATTTTAATCTTTTCAAGAAATGACTATGATTTCCTTTGAGAAACATTTTGCAATGCTGCTGTTTAACCAATATAGAAAACCTGAATGTCATGGATTTACTGTGGTCAAACTGCGGGATATATGCTTCCTCAGAACGAGGGCATTGGTAATAAAAAATAAAACGAAACGATAAGGGAATTCTGCGAACAGCACAGATGTTTAAAGCACTTGTGAAATGTTATAATGCTAAAAGAATATTTTAACATATCATCTGTTTAACGTATCGTCTGTACGAGCAATACAGAATTTAAAGCTCTTTGAAATGATTAGCATTGTCTTTGGATGAGAGTTTGTCAAGTTTATTTGGGGTGTGTGTTGTTCTATGTTGGCTGTGTGTGTGATTTGACATTCAATCGTACGTCTGACCGATTCATTGTTTTCTTTTCTTTTCACCTGCTTGCCTTTAATCACTTTAATCACTCGGTTCATTGGATAATTCAGTACTTAAAGGGAAACAGTGTGCTTTTGCTCTATGGACCCACTGATGTCAGATAATAACAGATAATGTTTACACTATCCTTTGCACAGAATAAATACGACTGATGCATGTAAATACAGTCATATAGTAAATGGAATTAAATCCTGCCAAATGATGAAGCAATAACTTTTTTTCGTAAGTCAGTTTGATTCTGGGGTATGCACAAGTGACACAGTGTCATTACTGAGCGGAAATCTCATCAATGCTATCCGTATTTATCCATTTTATGATTATAATAATAATAATAACATAGCCTGTCAAATACCAGCTGAAATGTGATTGGCTATTGTCTTTTTGTCTGCTTGTCAGTTTTTTCCCCCAATTATCACACTGATCCAAAAAAAACAAACAAACAAACAAAAAAAACCCACCCACTTCTGGGTCCAAAATATAACTTGATTTATTAGATGGTTCTGGTAAAACAGTTATTTGAATTTTATAGCACCCCCTATTGGCCACAACGCCTCAAAATAAATTTCAAACCAATCAAATCAGTTGTTTAGATTAGCTCCATTGTGAACAGGTTTGATCATATCATTTATTATTATTATTATTATTTAATTTTTCAATGTTTTTTCCAACCTTTCATAGTTACACTTTTCTGAGATTTGACAACAAATTTTTTGCAAGGATTAAGTCAACGTTACCAGATGTAGGATTTACCTACTATGCAAAGTAGCTCAAAATCTTTGCAGATGGATTTGTATGATCTGTTAGGCTTTTCTGTTCAGTGTCAGTGACTCAAAGTAAAATATATATATATATATATATATATTTGATTGTTCGAATTGGGCTCATGTCTATCCAGTCAAGAAGAAGAAGAAGGACCAGAAGAATCCTGACAAAACAACAGGGTGTTAGGACAAAGTGCTTCGACCCCTAAATGAGAAAATTCTAAGGAAAAGTTTCCAGTACTAAGTGACTGGATACCTAAAAAGTGCAATTTTCTCCCAATTCAGTCAGTCATTTTCTTTTTCCAAATGAGCTAGGTCTCTCCATATGGCACAACAGCAAGTGATTTTGTTACATTAATGTGCTTTTGAGAACATCCAGTCCCCACAATTACAGCGGTACCAGAATGTGCGTGTATTTCTGCAAGACTTTCAGTCGACTGCAAACATATAAAATCTTTCATGCCTTAAATCTTTATGAAAATAGTTAAATGTGATCAGACCACAACTGGTCATCATGTGACCCTTCATATAAGAAAAGTAGGAAAACGTGGCCAATCATAATAAGTGTTTCCGCACATTATATATGTATATATATTTAAATATTTAAATTCTCTTGTCATGAATGTAACAGTAGTAAAAAAAAAAAACAAGAACAAATTTACTTCTGTATAAAAACAGTACGATTCTAGGTAGCTGCAGTGGGGAGGAGGTGAAATGTGCGTGAATTAAAACAACGTTCAAATTTCTAACAAAGAAGTGAAACTCAACATTTTCGCTTGTCCTACAGCGACGTACAGTTGAAACGACACTGGGATCCCGGGTCCCGTTTCTTAAATAAGCTTAAAGTGGTATTAAGTGCGTTTGGCAAATTGGTAGAACAGAATGGATGTCTCGTCTGAGTGACGGGTTGCGATGACGGGTCTGCGATGGAGAGAAGAGCGATCTCAGTCCCATTCGATACCGAGGAGGTCGCAGCTGACGTCCCACAGTCTCCGAGCGGTTTCATCACAGCGGCCCTGAGGAGCGACGGAGGCTGGAGCACAGTCACTGAGAAAGGGAATGAATTTGTTATCCCGTTTTTCTCAAACAAGACTCATAAGATTGCTTAGAGTTTATGAATTATTGATACCCTTTAGAAAGAGAAAGAGACCGTATAAAATAAGAATCCTTTTTTTTCATCCAATCAATAAGGGAAACGAATCACAACGAATATTTAAAAATAGGAGGTTTCCATTTTGCATTTATCATCATTAGAAAAACTAAAAAAAAAAAAAGACACCTAATAGGTATAAAAATACTTACATTGTTTAACAAACCATTAAAAACTGTGGGGTGCCTATAATTCTGAAACCTGGTTATGCAGTGTAGTGTGCATGACGTGCGTTTCTGAAATACACCCTACCTGAAGTGTTTTCCCGTGATGGAGTGCAGCTCCTCAGCCACCGCGCAGTAGGTGGAGGTCTGCGCTCCCTCCTGCGGCGTTTTCAGGAATACAGAGAAGACCGCGAACATCAGAGACATCACCGTGGAGTGACGCACCAAATCGGACATCACCGTCCCCGGGTGCACCGAGTTCACCGTCACGTCCAGCCCTGCGGAGGATCGAGCCAGCATTAGGCATGGAGCGATAATTAAAAAAAATAAAAAAATACACCACAGCGCTGTTGTAGCCTGCATTCGGATTGGTCAGCTCTGACGGTACAAGTCACGGCTTTATATTAACGCACTACTTCTAATACGTTATCGTTTCTATAGTAACCGCTCGCTCACAGGGACGTCACATAAACGGATTTAAAAACGTGTGTAATCGTTGATAATGCTGAAGTTTTCTGTATCGAGATGTATCATTTACGGAAGGAGTCTCCAGTTTCAGCGCTTTGTAACATTCAGAGGTGAAGCTGTAAAGTGGCAAAGCTGTCGTCTATGAGGCAAAACACTCGAGGACGTGCTGTTAGAGGAAAATAATCAACTTCAGAGTGGTAACAGTAACTCTGCTTCGTGTCTGGCTGCATCACACCACCCTGCAGTTGATGATTTTCCTGACGGCGGGTCCAGGCGTGTTTTAGCGCTTAATCGTTTAACTTAAAAAGTTCACTTTGGCCTGTACCTTATCCTGTTGTGCAGCGTTTTATAAATAGTGTACGCTCATGCATTGAAGAGCGAGTTGCCTGATGCCAAGTAAATGGTTGTACTGTGTCATGTTATGATGCGAAGTCTCCCGTGTACCTGTTAGCTTGCGCGCTAGCTCCCTGGTGAAGAGCACGTTAGCCAGTTTGCTCTGGCAGTAGGCCAGGCCGCTGTTGTAGCTCCCCTGACTGTGCAGGTCGTGGAATCGGATCCAGCCGAAATAATGTGCCAGGGACGAAACGACGACGATGCGTGACGGCGCGCTGCGCTTCAACACACCGATCAGCAGGTACGTCAACAGGAAGTGACCTAAGATCAGTACACGCCGATTAGCGTCTATCCTTTTAGTAAGATTTTATGCTGGATTTTACATGCAGTAAAGGTTACTGTTATACAGTGTGACATTGAGGTTATTTGGCAATGCAGTAATTAACCTTTATATGGAGTAAAACTCTCTATTATTATTGGGCTGTATCATCTTTTTGTTTAATACATTTCTCATCAGCTAGAAGTTTCCCTCACCGAGGTGGTTGACTCCCAGGTGCATCTCGAAGCCGTCTGCAGTCTTCATGTAAGGACACATCATCACCCCGGCGTTGTTGATCAGGACGTGCAGGTGACTCACTTCTGCGTGAAGAGAGGAAATGATGAGAGGTTTAAGGGTAATTGTTGCATATAATCACAGTATACACTTGAAAGAAAACACTAACTGCCATATGATACCAGAACAACGCAAGGGGTTCACTTACAGTATGTGGAAAAGGTACTGATTTGCTCACTAATTAATGCACTAATTAGCTAGTAAACAAACTAGCTGGCAGAATAAAGAAAGCTACACAAAACCCAAACTATGGGTACGAGTGCACATTTTGCCTTTCAGTGCTGCAGTTATAAACAAGAACGCAGATTATTCAATAAGAAATCAAACCAGATTGCAGTGCATTCTGGGAAATTCTGCACTGCTAATAGTAAAACAGTGAGGGAATACACTGATCTACAAGTGTGTGTGACATGGCATTATATCAGCTTTTGATATTCAGTCTGGTTTTGTCCACATTCATGAGATGTATTTCAGAAGTCTGATCAGGGTTCAGGTGTGTGTGTGTGTGTGTGAGTGTGAGAGAGCGCACATATGCACCTCGGAGGAATCTCTGTGCAAATGCTCGTATTGAGTAGGTATCCGCCAGGTCGAGTTCTCGCACCTCCACCTGTGCACCACCCACACGCGAGCGGATCTCCGCCGCCGCCTCCTCACCTTTCTTCACATCCCGACAGGCCAGAATCACCCGCGCACCTGCACGTACAACAAATAAATACAAACGTACAAACACTGTGAGGATTTTGACAGAAAGTTTGGTGAAAAAAAAAAAGAAAAAGTAATTTCCTGTGATCCTGAAGCTACCAGGGTAAAGTATCTAAACAGTAACAGAAGTCTCTCTCACGCAAAATCTTTGTTGTTAATAAATCTCCAAATCTGCATCTCTAAGATCCTTAATCTTAAAACCTGTTTTAGCGAAACGTCGTTTACACAATAAAATTCAAAACTTGTGGGTGAAAACAGGGTATGTATGAATGTATCAATAAAATATAATCAACTAAAATTGGAAATATGGAACTCTACTGTAATATTGTAATACAATTATAATTAATAACATAATAATAGTACATATAGTTGATTAATCATATATAATAACATTTATAATGATGTATAATTATATGATTAGGCGTAAGTATAAAAGTACTGGGGGGAAAAATGGAATTAGATATGGACTATGTATTTCTATTCCTCGTTAGCTCCTTTGGTCATTTATTTTCTGAATTTGATCAGTTTAGACTAACTTTTCCATTAAAGCTGCAATATGTAACTTTTGTTCCGATAGTATTAAAGTCTAACATTGTGTCTTCAATCCACAGTGACATAAAAATCCACAAAAATCTGACGTTTTAGAGCAAAGATTCTTTCTACGTTTCTACGTGAACGTTGTTCATCGGCTGTCAGTTATATATTAGATGGTGTTTCGTTTGCATGTCCGTCACCCCGTGCAGCCAGGTCCAGCGCCGTCTCTTTCCCGATCCCTGTGTTCGCTCCTGTAATCAGCGCTGTCTTCCCGTCCAGACGTGCAGTGGACACACACACTCCACCTGCCGCATATTTCCTTCACACACACACACACACACAATGAGGTTTGGAACAGAATGTCATATAATGGGTCTTGTGTATAATCCGTGTATATATAGATAAAGTCCTGAGACTTAAGATGTATGAAACGTCACTGTACCCTGAAACACCTCCCAAATCTTCACATCATAAAAAAAAAATGTCATTAAAGAGATTAAAGAAAAAAAAATCCACCATGAACGAGTTCCACGTTAATCTTTATAATTAACACGACCTTCAACGGTGTCCAAGATTTACTTTGAACTTCATACTGAATGAACTTTTCTTCTTTAAACGTTTTCATCGTGTCGGTCTATTTTCACGTAACAGTTTCTTACAATATCTACATCGCAGTTCAGCTACCTGCTGATGGACGTGCAGTGGGATTTATCCCTCACTTCATCTCTCCCTAAACAGAGCGATGCAGCGGCGCTTTAGTCCTTCAGTCTGTCCAGCTCTCTCACCTCCTCATCTGTACACTCTGCTCAAACACATCAGCTTCCAACTTTCGTACTAATTCTGCTGTCCGTGTCATTCTTTACCGACATACAAACATTTTTCTGTAACGTTTCATTCTGGGCTGGAAAACTAATGTTTGGAATCTAAAATGTTTTTGTACTGAATCTATAACAAAGTTTGTACTAAAAAAAAAATAGGTGCCTAAGACTTTTGCACAGTACTGTGTGTGTGTATGTGTATATATATATATATATATATATATATAATCACAATTTTATGTTTTTCTGTTTATTACACGGTCGCTTCTTCATCGTACGACCGCACGGATCCTCAACAGCCAATCACATTGCGTTCTGCATAATTACGCTGCGCATGCATAATTAGCCCCGCCCTCGCAGAGCTCTTATTGGTCGGTTTCCTAAGCGGATCATCTTTATATTCAGCGGGGGCGGTTACTATGGTGACAATTCAAGAAAATGACTCTGGAAATGTATGAAAATATGATCAGTGACGTGGATTTTTAAGCGCTATAGTGTTGTGTGTGTGTGTGATAAACATTTAAACAAGCCTATGATCGGTGTGTTTCTGCTTCAGAGACCTGGAGTGGAAAGTGAATGCCAATATCTTTTTTTTTTTTTTTTTTCCTCCACCACATTATGATGCATTTAAATACGCTTCACAGTGCGCGAGCCCGTGATTTACTGACATATCCGTTAAATATTTGCAGCAATATTTCAGATTAGAAGAGTGCACCTACCTGATGTGGGGCGACATCAGTCTCAGGATTAACGCCACGACCCCGGAGCAAACCACAACGACCATCATCATCATCATCATCATCATAATGATGGCGGAAATAAAAGAGAGAAATATAGCGCGCGTGCTGTTCAAACGGTTACAACTCGCAGGTATGGATCTGTGATAATGCGCGCTGTTTCACCTCCCACTCGCTGATCGCCGAGAGCATCATGGGAGTTGTAGTTTTCCTTCCCTGTAGCGCGTAGTCAAAAACGTCGTCCGGGCCAATCAGATAGCGCCGTCTCATCCGGGTATTCGGTGCTCCAACTAGCAAATAAACGAAACAGCTAGCTAAAGACGTGGATTATGTAATTATATTGCAGGTTAAAGCGAATAATATAACTAAGCTACGCGCTAGCTTGCTAGTTAGCGAAGAAATGATTAACAGCCCGTTCATTAGCTAATGTAGCGCGGGGGTTTGTGGGAAGTGTAGTTTTTTTTAAAAAAAAAAAAAAACCGTTATTGCACTACAATCAGTATTAAACGTTCACTACAACGTAAAAGGGACTCGAGGCAGTTGATTAAAACAGCACATCACAGAATATGGATGCTGTGTCTAAT
Source organism: Pangasius sanitwongsei (assembly GCA_037576675.1). Taxonomy (NCBI): domain Eukaryota; kingdom Metazoa; phylum Chordata; class Actinopteri; order Siluriformes; family Pangasiidae; genus Pangasius; species Pangasius sanitwongsei. The sequence goes on from CM075005.1 coordinate 30,847,192, forward strand.
CTATAAACCTATAGCAATCCGTAAATCATATATAAACCAGAAATAGTTTAACAGTGAGTTGACGCCGAACTGAGTATCACGTGACCTGCACCGTTATTTTTCTGTTATTCAGACATTTCAGAAAACATCCTGAGCAGCTACAAAGCTTAACACATTTATTTAAAAAACATTTCGACATGCAAATCTATACGTGTTAATATTTTTATCAGATTACAGAACAATGTTTTGACCTTGTTTTGTTAAACAACTACACAACCCACAATGCATTGCTGTGTTTGACAGACGGCTAAGAGTTGCCTGATTATTTCTGAATAAACATGGCGTACCTTTCTGTATTTTGAAATGTTAATTTGCTTAATTTATACATATAAATAGAATATATTGCTAAAATGTTAACATTTAAAAAAAAACAACAACATAATTTTCGTTGAAACCGTGTTTAGTTGATGATTTTCACGCAGGCAGTGCAGAGGACACCTACGCGACGGTAGGAAGAACACTTCCTCCAGGATGTTGTGATAGTGCTGCTGTAGAGAAGCGGATATTTCTGGTTCATTCTTTTGTTTAACAGCTTTAACAGCTCGTTTTAGACACACTGCAGGGTTTAAGGCTGTAAAATCGCGAGGATGTCGTCGGAGGAGTTTGAGAAGCTTCATGAGATGTACAGGTCTCTGTATGATGAGCTGAAGCTGCTCTCTGATCGAGTGACTCGCTCCCAAGGCGGTAAATAGTCAAACAGAAACGTCTCTGTAACACATTTTTAATGTCTGATAAAAGAAAATCAAGTCAATCCTGTTTTTGTTTATAAACACATTCTAGCTTGGTGTCTTAGTCTAAATACTGGCTAGTATGATTTTGGGTTGTAGGTATGTGCCGATAATTGGTTATGTAATATACCGCGATATTTATTACACCGATATCATACCGGTTATCTGTTTATAGATTATCCATTTCATGTTGTGAAACAAGTTTTTTTTTTCTTCCGTAAGAGCAGCATAAACAATATAAACAATCGTTCCTTCACCATGTCACAAAGAAATCGCAAAAAGCGTAAACTCCTCTGTCCTGTAGACATTGAAAAACTTTTAAAAAGTTACAGCTTCACCTCTGACAGTTTCAAAGCTCTGACACTGGAGACTCCTTCCATAAACGTTAAATAAACGTGTTCTTACTTCACCATATCAGCGGCTACACACGGTTTTTAATCTGTTTATGTGGAGCGTCTGCCGTACACGTCCCTGTGAACGAGCTGTTACTATAGAAACGACAGCGTATCAGAACGAGCGCGTTAATATAATAAGTGTCAGAGCTGCTGTTATAGAAAATGAATCAACACCTCCTGACCAATCCGAATCGACAGCAGTGTGATGTAATACATGTAAACGGTAATAGGCTGTTTTTTGATTTGATCGTGACATCACACTTGTTTGGGCTCAGTATCACGTCAGGCCCGGTCTGTCCCGTCTGGATGAAGAGCAAACCCCGGAGTTATTCTCTGCGCTCACTGTCCTGTTACATCACACTGAATTATTCATACAGACACAGTAAACTTTTACATTGTTTAACTTTTCTTTGCTCTCAGAGGAGAAGAAGAAGCTGGTGCGAAGGTTTGATGAGCGCCATGGAGAGGCACAGGAGTTGGTAAGTAACGTTTACAGACGTGTCGTTTTACCGGCTGGCAATAACATGATGATAATTCATTATCCTCAGGGGTTAGATTCGGTCACGTGACGTGGGAATGACTCAAAGGGCTGCGCTAAAAGCCGCAGAGAAAATAAACACAAACCTCACTAATAGTGTCTTGAACATGGGACTTTTCTCGGAAGCTTACACATTTCCGTTGCATACGGCATACGGTGTGCTGCTATAGGCAAATAACCCGATGTCTTTTATTCCTCTTATACCATAGAATTTTGAAACATCATACTTTTTTTTTTTTTATCCATTTATTGCTTCATTTAATGTTGTGGAACGTCTACAAAACCAGTTAGTTCCTGTTCTCGCTTACGTTATAGCAGCTGTAATCAGGCGTTCCCTCACCAGGATCTCTTTTTCTGTCTCCAAACTCCTCTGTCCTGAAGATATCGGAAAAAGTTACAGCTTCACCTCTGATTGTTACAAAGCGCTGACACTGGAGACTCCTTCCACTTCCATAAGTGTTAAATAACCGTCGCCTTACAGAAAACCTAACAGCGTGTCAGAGATTAGGTTTACGTGGAGCGTCATGTCCCTGTGAATGAGCTGTTACTATGGAAACCAGACCGTATTAGGAAGAGCGCATTAATATTAATCTGTGGAATTAGTGGAACTAGGTTTTTTTTTTTTGTGGAGGAAGAAATGGCTGATATTAAACATAGACTTTTTTAAAGAATGTTAGTCATTTGTTTACTTTTGTTTCATTTGTAACGTGGTATAAATGTATAAATTCGAGTACCTGATGTCGGCTGTGAAGATCCACGGGACCAAATCATAACCGTGTCTTATTCATGACAAGCAACAAATCCGGTAAATTCTCTGGAGTAATTGTATGGAGCGAGATGGTTGACGTTCCCCAGCTTCTCCCTTTGTCACAACTTCTACTTCTTTTAGTTCTATACACTGTGCGTGCGAATACGTAATGGTTTGGTTGTCCAACCAGTGAAAAACCAGCTGCGATACTTTCTGAATTTTGTATCACATCAGTGACTAGTATTTCAAAAATCATAAATCAAACATCAATAAATACGATCAAACTTTGCAATTTATCCTGATCAAGTCACCAGTCACTTTTAGAAGTGACACCTGTATTAAATCTGTTGCCATGTCTCTGTGCACTCACTAGGGGGCAGCAGAGCAACATTCAAAGCCGTGTAATGTCATTTTAAGACCTCAGTGATTTGGTAGTCAGATTTGTCTTCTTTCTCGTGTCCTCTCACACCCCTCACTGGTTCTGGTCTCTGTCCCAGCTGAAGGAGATGGAGCAGGAACTTCTCAGTGCCCCGTCTTCCTTCAGGAACTCCATGTCCTCCAAAGTGCGGCTGTACCACAGAGACCTGGGGAAGCTGCAGCGCCAGGTGCATGCCTCGGACACCGGGTTCGGCTTCTCCTCGCGGGCGGGAGACAGCGGGCATGGCATCTACAGCGCTCAGAACGAACGCAGCGTGAGTACGAGGAACAGGATGTCGTAGAGTGGCCGTAGAGTGGCCGTAGAGTGGCCGTAGAGTGGCCGTAGACATCTTCATCCTCACAGTCGCTGATTATAATATTGCTTCATATGTTGGAGTTTGTTAGCTGAAGCTTTGAGACACTTCATCACAGGAATAGACTTTAAAATGAGCTGAAATGGAACAATGATGCTTTCACAAGGTGCCAAAACTTTTAATTAATTCATCAGTGCCGTGTCGGACAGGGGTGGGCGATACAATGAAAATATCACATCATGATTCTTAAAGACATTCCTACAATGCATAATAAGCAACATGATATTTAAGTTTGTTAACTAATGGCTAGGAAATCATTAAAAAAAAAAAAAACACTGTTTTTGTTAATAATTTTATTTGAATGTCTACAAAAAATCATTTTATTTTTATTTGCCCACATTTAAAGAAATGGCATTTCTATTTACAAAATGAATTATTAATAATAAAAAATTGTAATTTAGCACCGAATTAATACAGTCACGGATTTTAATAATATCACGATATCCATATTTCCGAAAAGATTATTGCGTTATTGATTTATTCCGAAATTGATATTATATCGTGTATTTTAAAAATCTGATGAAAAGTCAGTATTAATAAAGCAAAAAAAAGCAAAAAAAAAATTCAGTTGGTAGTTTAAACACTGGGTGTCGCTCTCATATTGAACTAACAGCTGAGTTGACGGGATCTTCTCATCTCATACTCGTACTGAAGCCTTCCCTTATTGTTTTCTTAAATTTTAAAACTGAAGTACAGTTAAAATCGTTCGAAAACCACGTTCACTGTAAATATTATAAAATAAAGTCTTTATGTGTGAACAATCCCAGTTCCAAATCCAGTTCCAAGTCTTGGTCTTTTGTCACAGGATCCGATCTCCGATTTGCTTTCTCCGATATCCGTCCCAGCATTCGATGTAGGTTTCGGTCCGATGCTGGTACTGATATCGCTGATATTACGGAGTTTTTGGGTCGTTATGGTGACGCCAGAGGAAGGAAACACACAGGAGATCGTACTGAGTGCTGGCTGAGACAGAAGTGTGTGTTTATTCTGTCAGGGGTCTCCATAATATGTGTGATATCCGTGTGTGTGTGTGTGTGTTTTCAGACCGAGCAGCAGGCTCAGCGAGCGTTACTGATCCAGGGCTCCGAGTCTCTGAACAACGCCACCGAGAGCATCGCACGCAGCCAGCGCATCGCCGTGGAGAGCGAACAGGTCGGCACCGACATCATCGAGGAGCTCGGGCAGCAGAGAGAGCAGCTGGACCGCACCCGAGACAGGGTGAGACGCCCAGCACCGCACGAGGGCAGGGACGCCAACTAATACAGGATGAGTGATACAGGGATATATATATATATATATATATATATATATAAGTGGTATTAATAATATTTACAAATAGATTATTAATATTAGTAGCAGCTTTATAAAGATTATTAACAGCAGTAGAAAATAGATAACAGGACGATATTTGTAGCTGTCAGTACTGATGATGGCGTTCATCATACATGGTAATTAAATACACTAAATATAAATATTACCACATACGTAAATATTATTATTTATTGTTTTATCGTTATTACTAGTAGTATTTATCAATAAAGTATTATTAGTAGTAATATTTGTATTAGTATTATTAATGATGGTATTAATTGTATGTGTGCATGGATCATCATATGTACGGATAATGGATAGATTGTTTGTTTGTTTGTTTGTTTGTTTGTTTATTATTAAATATACTGTATATAGTATTATTAAGTAGTGTCTATAGAATCATTATAGATATAGTGCTATTATAATTATTATTATTTATTTATATTGCGTTATATACATCTAGATATTTGATAGATGTTAGTAGTATTTGTACATAAATGCCTGAGTATTATTTTTATTATATTAATAAATTGTATTATTATTATTATTATTATTATTATTATTATTATTATTGCTCCTTCAGCTGGTTCACACCGGAGAGAATCTGAGCCGCAGCAGGAAGATCTTACGCACCATGTCTCGCAGGTGAGCTCCATCACACACACATACACACACATACACACACACACACACACACACGCACACACACACGCACACACACACGCGCATATAACCGGTTCAGTTGCTGCTTTTATCCACAGGGAATTACAGTGAGACAGAAAGCTATGTAATGAGATAATGAGACTGAGATAAAAAATTGTAAAAAATCTCAGGTTAATAACACACACACACACACACACACACACACACACACTTCCTTGTGCACTTCATTCATGTGAGATTCTGTTCTCCTGACAGAGTGATGACCAACAAGCTGTTGCTGGGGATCATCATCGTCATGGAGGTGGCCATACTGGGAGCTGTGGTCTACCTCAAGTTCTTCCGGCACTGAGACGGAGTGCTCCGAATGCTCCCCGTCTTTCTTTTCTCTATCCTCTCTCTCTCACTCTCTCTCTCTCTCTGTGAAGATGCAGTGAGATGGAGAAACTGGCCTTTTCGCGCTGACGTGTTCCGGCACCTTCTGTGTCCCGTCACGTTGGTTTGTGGAGGCTCAGAGGAACTTGCACAGCTTTTTAAGATTTTATTTTCTTCTACTGGGATGCAAATCTGTGAAAATCAGCGTCCGTGAGGAACGTTGGAACGCTCGTTTGGGAACGACGATGGATGAAAAGTGGCGTAAATTGACTGACTTTTAACACGGCAATAGAACTGACCTTTGACCTCTTAAACCTAATATATTTAATAGAAACACTTTGTATTTGCCTTTCAGGGTAGTATTGGATACAGTATTAAAGTGTCCTTGGAAGGGTGTGTCTTTATTCAGCTGACTAATGTACCCTTCTAACCATCTGTGCGTGTGTGTGTGTGTGTGTGTGTGTGTGTGTTTTGATCATTCAGACCAGAGACCTCTCTGGCTTACAAATTCTCACACACACACACACACACTCAAATCCTGAGCCTGGCCAAGGCTTTCTTATCAACAGAACATTCTGGTTTATTGATGCAACATGTTATGCAAGCAAAACAACTTTGATTGACAGGTTGTTGGCAACATAAGCAGTTGCCGATGGCAACAGACCTGGCACACTGGTTTGTTTACAGACGGCTGCCGCCACACCCACTTTCCTCAACTGTAAATTCTGCTTTGGGCGCTATATCGGCCAGGACACTCACTGTTTGCCAAGCGTGTGTATGATAATTGTGCAGTGTGTTTGTTTTAAATGTTAAGTTGATAATAACATAATTACTAATGTTGATGTTTTAAGAACAGTAAACTATAAAATGCATGCTTGGTATTTTTTTTTTTCTGGGCAAACCTCCAAGGAATATGTGCTGATTTGTATGGGCACCACGCCTGAAAAACATTCTTGTACGTACAGGATGGCATGTTCTCACAGGTTACGGAGGCAAGAAGGCAGCGTGAGCTTACCTCAGGTCATCTCACGTGCATGCTTTTACACTTCACCTGTAGAAATCATGATTATTTACCTCTTTTCACCTCCTTTTTCAGCTAAATCAGTCAGTCAGATCAAACGTAAATAACATTTTCCTGGCAGGAAAAAAAGCAAATTCGCCAAAGGGGCGAGGATGCAGGGCGTCAAAGACACGCCCTTGCCTCTGATAGCTCGTACTTTTTTCCTCGTTCCAGGGGAACCGTGACCTGTGAATTCACAAACGTCGATCTCGTGAGCCGACAGAAAAAAGGAAGGCGGGACTGTAGTGTGATTTGTCAGTAAAATCAGAAGAGACGCTAATTATTAAGCAGCGTCACACTGACACACTTATGCGTCATTGTCCTCTTACTGTTGCTTGGGGCACATCTGGAAAAAACGAGCCATCTTGTCAACGGGTTTTTGTGGTAAAACAACGCTGGCACCTCTGGCGCGTTTCATCCATCAGGGTTTTTTTTCCCGCTCATCTTAAATAATTGTTCATTGCAGGCAGCACCTCACTGCGCGAGAGAAAACCGACTACCGCAGCCTAGTGCATGTCTAGCTACCTAATTACACGTGACAGTGACATCGACGCACGCATATGTGACAGACTAGGAAATTACATTTTAATTTATTTTGTTATGACGAAAGGAAAAACACTCATAAAAACAAACATCTGTTAAAAGTTGTCAATGTTTTAAAGAGAGACAGTAACACACTTCAGGTCATATGGAAGAAATGCGGAAAAAATTCATAAAGACCCCTTTTTTTTTTTTTTAAAGAAATAACAGGTAGGTTAATAAAAATTCAAACTTGCATAAAATCAATGAACAGTCCATTTAAACAAAGCATTAGTATATAGTACTGACACGCCATCAGTCCTAGTTGGCGTCAGTCATGTTGCCATATGCTATAGGTATGTGTGCGTTTTATTTGTGAGGATGGGGGACACTCTCCCTCTCTTCCTCTCCTTCTCTTCCTCTCTCCTCTCCCTCTCTTCTCTCTTCTCACTCCAAACAATTGCAGTTCTCTCTCTCTCTCTCTCTCTCTCTCTCTCTCTCTGAAAGGTTTAAACTCTCACAACTTTCTGTCTTGTGCAGTTTTTTTTTGTTTTGTTTTGTTCATACGTGTCTGTGTTTAAACTTTGGAATGCCAAGTAGGTTTGCATTTCACTCCCGTGTCCGTGTCCGTGTCCGTGTCCGAGTCCTCGCGGCTCTACAGGCCGAGTTGTTCGGTGTCCTGCAGCTCACGGGTCTGACCCAGAGACGAAGCGATGACGTCCACAGCGAGACCGGCGGTGGCCTCCGCCGCCTCAGAGCTCGAGCCCACCGTCGGATTCACCTCCACCAGGTCCATCGCAGACAGCAAACCTGCAGAGGAAAAAAAAATACATGACTTAAAACAGATTTTAAAAAAAAAATATATATTGCTTTCATATATATATATACATTGTCTTTTTATAATATTTAATAGACAAATATTAGATATGATAAATATTTCTAAATTATATTCAAAATAGAATTGCAGTTAACAAAATTTAACAGTTTCCTAATTTCTGTAAAACTATTATATTAGAATGATTTATAATGTATAATTTCAATATTTAAGAAGTATATATATATAATGCACTGCATATATGTGTGTAATATATGTAATAAAATCTCTATTACATTACTGTTAAAATATTAAAAATATAAATGTTAATCTGAACCATTTATGTATATTTTATACATTTATCATTCATATATTAAATATATCTATAATTTTATTTTAATTATCTTCTTTATGTTTAGATCTATTTAAGCATCTTTTTCTGTAGTGTTTATATTATAGTATAATACGCAATTTACTTTGTTTATTTACACAGAGTGTTTACTATTATTTTTGACTGTCATTGTTTTTATTTATTAGATGTATTATTCAGAAATACACTTCAGTATATATTTAAACATTTCTCATATTTTTAATTTGCTCATGTTTAATATTCACAACATTTTTCACACATCATTTTTTTTTTTCTTTCTTAGAAACATAGTCATTAGGATTGATTCAGCGTTTGTCTTTATACAGGATGCTAAGTGTGTGTGTGTGTGTGTGTGTTGATACCTGTGTTATGGATCTCCTCTGTGATGTAGATTCCCTCTCTGTAGGTCAGTCCTCCGTTCACCGGAGTTCCTGTAGCCGGAGCGAGAGTGGGATCGAACGCGTCGATGTCGAAGCTCAGGTGGATGGGGCGCTGCTTTCTGTCAAGAGGGAATTACAGGTAATTTAGCTTCACAAATTAAAAACGCAATAAAAACCTGTCCCATTGATATAATCAGAACCCACAGGAAAAGTCATTTATTTTATTTTTGGATAATCTATGTAATAAACTCTAAAGCCAAGCATCGCTAGGCTAACATTAGCTAACAGCTTTTCTCTGTACGATTAGCAAAGTAGATAAAACAATAGCCTACAGCTTAGCCGGAGTCTCCAAACCGACAGGTAATAATAAAGTAGAAACAAATGGCTTTTGCTATTAAAAAACAATTTCATATCACATACTTAATGTCAAACTGTTCATTTTTAAATGCTAA
>CM075005.1:30856471-30867564 GCA_037576675.1 Pangasius sanitwongsei
AAACAAATGGCTTTTGCTATTAAAAAACAATTTCATATCACATACTTAATGTCAAACTGTTCATTTTTAAATGCTAATAAGTAGCTAGCCACCATAGTGAGTCTTAAAGTACAGTATAATGAGTTTTAAAAGTGCACATTTTTATGTTAACTTTGTAACAGCAAAGGTACAGCTAATTCTGACCAGAACAAAACAAAATGATTGAATGCTAACAGTTAGCTAACAGCTAGCTAACAAGACAAATAGCTTAACTACCTAGGACACTGTGTTATTGAGTTTAAATGCTAACAGCTAGATAACTAACCACAAGACTGGTAGCTTAGCTAGCTAACTACGACACTGCCATACTGAGTTTAAATGCTAACATTTATATACCTAGCCACAAGACGGGTAGATTAGCTCGCTAGCTAGGAGACAGTCACATTGAGTTAACTATAGCTAGTGTTAAAGTGCATCATTTTATTTTAATTCTGTTTTTGTAACGTTAGCTAACTAGTCCACTATCTAGACAGTAGCACTAAAGACGTCACGAAGCACCACATGCCATGATGGACAGACTGACTAGCGTCTTATACTCCAGGAAATACAGTGTGTGTGTGTGTGTGTGTGTAAAAATATGTGCACCTTGCCAGCAGATGATCCAGCGTCACTTCCATAACCCTCTGCATTCCCATCCTGTCAATATCCCGCATGGTGAAGCACTGGATGCCCAGGTTTCTCAGAATAACACTGAGAGAAAAGGTGGAAAACAGAAATGTGTCATGACAGGTATAAAAAAAAAAAAATCTTTGCAGTTTCTGGGCCAGATCTGCCTCAGGGCCTTCTATTAAAGAGTTACTAAAGTCATTTAATAACTGTACTCAGTGCGAAGGCGGACATTCCTTTCACATCACATCTAACTATGCTGAACTGTATTTGGAAACCAGTCTGTACAGGTAGGAAGAGATTGTGTGTTCTTGTATATTCTTAGAAAGTCAACAAAAGATGCAGGCTAAACATGATGACATCCCTGTCATCACACCTTGTTACCAAGACATGACTTACTTCTTACCACTTTACCATTTTAGATCCGAGCATTAAGCCAGACTCAGACCTTGTCTATTCAACTGCACATTTAAAGGAATACTCCATATTTCAACCTAACCTCTCTCAAGGATTTAGCTGCACTGAGAAAGTAGCTGAAAACCTGTTTACTGCAGACTCGTGTATAATGGAAGCCTAAGGGCAGTTGTTGAATTCCATCATTGCCTTGACCGCATCGCTGCTTCTCTGTCGAGTCAGGGTTGTAGTTCTCAAGACCATTTTCAGCCCAATTTTCTTGGGAGTTTGATCAGGTGCCAGTTCCCACTCACTGACTTGCTCATCCTCATCACATGACCACGACAGGTACCAACCACGGAGGCTAGCCTGTGCTTCCTCCAAGACACGTGAAGCCACCACACGTGCTCAGGCTGATGTGCCTGTTTTGCGACAGACTTTAGTCTTGGTTTTGTCTGAAATGGTGTTGACTTCTCAACTCTCTGAGTGAGAGGGAGATGTGGTTTGTTTCCAGTGAAATTAGAACTAAAACATGCATAATCAGGTCAGTCTGATATTTTGAATATAGATCTGTTTTTACCAGTCGTCTTTGTTGCTGAATTGAGACCCAAATTCGCATCGTTTATGGTAGCCCTTTGCTGTGTCGTATGTGTCAGAAATGTGAAAAGCATCTCTGGTTAGTGATTTGTGGTGTCTCGTTATTACTATTACGTAATATTACTTTTATGCTGGATCATAGCGAATTTACCACAGAGTACATGCTACTTACTGCTCGCCCGGGTCCACGTCTCTCAGGCCGATGTAAACCAGATCTCTAGCTGAGAGAAACGGTTTCAACCAGGAGAAACCAGGAACCACTGGCATCTACGTGCAAAAGCATGAAAGACGAGATTAAGAGTGATGTTGTGTCTTAGTGGACAGACTCAGGAGACTTTCAGACAGAGAGCTTCCAGTTGGAAATGTATGGCACTTTATGAGCCAAACCTTTGATAAACCATTGATTAACCTGCTCAGCACTACAGGCTGCATTAAGCTGAAGGAAATTTGCAACGCTCAACAAAGTTCTGGGAGGTATTTTTAAGCTTGACGCTTTGAGGGAGTACATCGGGTGCCCCACCTTGTCCTGCAGCTCTTTGAGCATGAATGCGACCGGCTGCCCGTGGAGGTTTCCAGATGGTGAGGTCATGGGCGTGTTGATGTCTGCGTGGGCGTCGACCCAAATCAGACAAAGATCCGGGCGCTGCTGGGCGTGGCCTGCAACCGAGCCGATGGCCAAGCTGCAAAGCGTGAGACAGGAACATTAGCACTATTGTCATACTTGAAAAGCCATGGATGGGGATTAAAGCATACGTAGGTCAAATAGTAAAAGACTAGAAGACAATAGAGGATGTCGTGCAGACTGCAGGGAATCCTTTTAACATAGCTGCACTACTGACGCTGTCACGCAAAAACACTTTCGGGTAGAATGTCATGGGAACCTTTTACATTACAGGTGCCTTAATTCGTTTCCGTGTCAGAATACACTGCAATCATTTATCTGAGCATGGACAAGTTAAAGTTATTTAACGTTATTTAACTTATTAAAGTGGCTCTTTTGCATTAGGTTTTCAACTCGCAGCCTTCTGGTCACAAGCAAATAATCTTAAACACTGAGCTCCCACTTCTGTAACTTGACAGCTGGCAGTTTAATCCTGTTCTTTACTGACAAAGATGTAGAAATGCTACGGGTGTGGATAAGTGGTGAGAAGATCACTTAGGAACTTTAATTTGTTTTGCACTGTCACAAGTTGATGCCTGTTATTACCAAACCCACATGTACTGTTAAAAGTCATAGCTATCCAAAGATCTGATGCTCATCCATCCCCTCTTTCAAATGTTTATCACAACACACACTTCCCCCTTTCTCCTTCTGACTTGTCTCACTATGAGCTGTCTGTATTCTGTAATGTTCATCTTGGTGAAATTCTGGAACTTCCTTCGACGTGCACCAACGTGTGACTCAAGACATCCTATGTTTTTTCAAGTGTATGAGATTGCACATCGGGGCATTTTGCGACTAGTGTGAAATTTGGACCAATGTAAGGAGTTCCGAGAGATACGCACCCTTAATATGTGGCTTTCAAGACTTCCTATAGGCCCGCTAAGTGGAACGCAACAAGATTCTTCCTTTATTGCTTCATGCTGTGACAAGCTGCAGTGTTGCAAGGCATTCAATAACACAAAGCCCACTGAATGTTCACTTTAAAGTGCCTTTTTGGGTAAAGCACAGGTCCATAAGGTTCATAGAGAACTTCCAACCTGCACATGTTCATGTTATGCTTGCTCTAACACACCAACTTTGTCTCAGCTGTGAATTAGCTGATGGGTTCAATCAGGTGTGTTAGAGCAGGGGGAAAAACTCAAGTGTGCAGGACCAGGGTTAGGAACCTGTGGTGTAAACCAACCTAGATTTAAATTAGATTTGCTATGGTTATTATTTATTATGAGGTGAGGTCGAGGACGGTTAAGGTACCTGTGATCTCCTCCTAGCATGACAGCCGTATGCCCCGCCCCCACCGCTCTACTCATGGCGTCCGACAAAATCTGATTGGCTCGTCCCACCGTACGTGGGAAGGGGACGTTCATGAATCGGTCGTCCTCCTCCAGGTGCTCGAAACTCAGGTCTCCGAAATCATCCACAGCATTTTCTGGAGAAAAAGAAAACGTCAAATCTACTTGATTAAAAAAGAGAGAGAGAGAGAGAGAGAAATGCATGAAACATTGGAACATTCAGTACAGTGATCAGCGTGATGCGTAGTTTGTAGTAAGCGTCTATTTTAAGCAGCTTATCACTCGCTTAGTGTCCTTCAGCTATTTTAAAAATAAATACCTTGCCCTGTACACCACCTCTGACCAACCACATGTTCCGCTCCCACCCCTCCTCATTGGCATCCAGAGAACTGTTATTCGAGCTTGTGTTTTGGGGCACTGCCTGCCTTTGCTTTTTCCACCCATCCCATTTTCCCATAATGCACCACTCAGGTTCCGCTAGGAATTCATTTGGAAGCGAGGCTGCTACCGGCCAAGTCCTAACGAGCGGAACAGGAACGAGGTAAACAACAAAGTGATGGTTCGGGGGTTGGGGGTGTGGTGGTGTTGGTGTGAGGGGTGTGAGGGGTGTGAGGGGTGTGAACGGGGTGTGAACGGGGTGTGTTGGCTGCTGCATTTGATGAAACCCAATGATCTGAATTCGAGCCGGGTTCCATGGGTTCGGGTGCCAGTTTTATATAACTTGTCCGATCTGAACTGAACCCCCCCCCCCCACACACACACACACACACCCCACCATGTTCCTTTTACAACTGGACAGGAATAGACTCGAATGCCAGAGTTGTGGTTAAGGCATCAAAATGAGCGATGAGCATACTCAGGTCGTGCTTTTTGAAAACTTGGATGGATTGGACATATGTGGAGCTCCTCGGACTTAACTAAAGTCAACATCAGACAGGAAATCACTGTCATGTCTAATGACTAACCAGACTAATATGCACTTCTGGTAAGACTAATGCGGTCATTCTGACGGTATTGGTTGATTCCGTAAGACCGAACACGTTGGGGTGTTCACCAGAATTACGGCAATTCCTCTCGTGTTTCAAAATTCTCTCTCACCTCCCAGCTGTGACTCATTGATGTTCTGTGTGCAGCTGATAATAATTGCAATTACAGTGTAATTTTAGCTGTACAGCGTCTTTAACGTTGCAATTTTCATCACCTAGGAGAAAATGTTAATGTCCCATTTCTCACGTGACTTTTATGTTTAAACTGTCAGTAGGAAAGACTTTCGTTATGTCAACACTCCAAAAAAAAATATCTTGGCGAGTGAAGATATTTTCAATAAACGAAAAGTTATCTAATATTTCTCATTAAGAGATTATTATAAAATATAACAAATATAAGCCCATGAGGCCTATTTCTAGACATATTTACTAAATCAAGTTTAAAATTTTAGACTTATAAATCAATTTCTAGTTTGAAATGAGTAAAAAATATCTTAATAGGCTTAATAAAGAGACATAGCATCTGCATTTGGTAATATTCAAAATATTCTTTTTTGCTAAGATATCAATTTTGCAGTGAAAGTAGTTTTGTGTTATGAAGCATCTAAAATTACACGTTTGGACTCTTGGAGGTTTTGGCTACTTGTGCTTGCTACATGGGTCGTAAACAGATCTAATACACACTAGTAAACACCACTAATGAATACTTTTTCAAGTGTATTCATGGGCATGCTAAGCCTTAACGTGACAAGATTCTTCTTTTTTTGCTTCATGTTGTACAAAGTCTCAGTGTTGTGTAGCAATAAAAGCTTCACTTAAGTCACTCTGTTCCCTTTAAACAAGGTCCAAAGCAGATCATGCCGCCATGGAAAAAAGCAGCTCACGCTTAAGATAGCCAGTGCTATTGGATTACAGGCACGACGCAATGTTTATCCCTTTCCCAGCTGACTAGACGCTTGCTGAGACACGGACTATGGTGACTTGCACATTCCATGGGTGAACTTGGAAACTGCCAAAGTACCACTGAGCCAGAAGTGAAGGCGTGTTTTACCACAAACATGGAAACAGTTTGTATTCAAAACCATAATTTAAGACCTGATGTAAATCGGATCTCAAACGTGTAGTTTTCCTGGTTTCAGTTTAGACAGTATGGTAATTACTCGGCTAAAATTTAGGCCAATTCAAGGGCTGAAACGCAAAAGTGGTTCCCTAATTGAAATGACTTGCAGTATGCAGGATGCTATATAGTGCGAAAACAACATTTAAAATTGCCCCGAGCCATAAACCCTGTCTGTTAATGGAAAACATAAAGGATGGGCATGTCATTCATGGAATACCTCCTGTCTATAGACAACTCGTCTTTACATCAACCGGTTATGCACATGCTCTCGCACGCAACACGGCTTAAGGTAGCTTCTCGGCTCTGATTACACAAAATAAGAAACATGTGCACTGAGTTATCCAGGAACATCCTAATAATGTTAAGTTGTTTTGATCAGTTGTCCTCCAGAGGCTGTGGCCACTAATGCTCACGTTACAAAAGCCAATGGAGTATGACAGGAATGAGGTAAACAAAGTAAATAAGAGTTGTGTGTGTGTGTGTGTGTGTGTGTGTTGGTGGGTGGATCGTTGTTGGGGTGGGGGTTCAGGTGCTGGTTTTGTGTTACTTGTCCAAACTAATGCCCCTGATTTTCCGATTGCATCCACGCAGGAAAAGACTTGAACACCAGCGCTGTGTTTAAGCCATTAAAATGAGCGTGTTGCAAATCAATGGAAATGTCAGATGGAGTCTGGCTCAGTGTATGTAAATATGGTGGACAGGATTGTTTATGCGTTTCACTGCGGTCACCCAACGTGTTCTCAACAGAGTACAAATGCGTGTTATTCCTTCATAAGTGCATCCTTTCAGCCTTACGTTTGAGGATCTAGAGCAGTGGTTCTCGAAGGTGGGGGAGTTTGTATTGTATTGTATTGCCAAAGGGGGCTGTGAATTTCATTTTCTTTAAATAACATTACTGTTGCTGTTACACCCCGTGTAGTAAACTACACCTGAGCTTGTAGCAGGGGGAGTACCATCGCAGCTCCACCTTCTGTACTTTTAGTCTGTAACTTTGACCTAAATATCTGTATGTAGTGTATCTTAAATCTTTACTCAAAAAACGTCATTTTGGACCAATTATGCATCTTAAATCATCGTTAACAGTAATAGTTTATATAGACTATAATATAGTCATAAAATATTTCCACTGTGATTATAACAGCGTCTGCAGCTGTTTGTTTTGTTTTGTTTTTTTTAAACACTGAAAGGGTTCTAGCTGAAATAAATAAATGAATAAAATAAAAACTTTTGCGAAGCCTTGTCCTAGAGAATGTAATGAAGGCTACTTGTTTGAGGATCATCTTCGGATCTGTAGGATGTAGGTCACTTTTACATCTTTTGTGTCCTAAAGAACTAAAACTTTCCAGCACATTACACGTATTTACGTGAACACAGGTGACGTCACGACCCTAACACACCTCTTCCTGAACAATCCAATCCAAACCAAACCAAACCAAAGCAGAGCAGACAGGACGAAACCACCCGATCTGGCAACCGCGCTATGACGCATACAGATGCTACCACTGCAACGCGCAGACAGACACACACACACACACACGCCGCCTCCTGAGCTGAGACACGTTTGGAAAGTGAAATATGGCCGTCCCACATGAATACATGCGCTGAGAGACTTTTCAGATACAATGTCTTATCATCATTACTATTCTTTCTTCTTATTATTATTCCTGGATATCCGCATTTAGCAGCTTGCACAAGACCATAAAAACTGAACAGGTGCAACAAGTGCTGCTGTTTGTATCTGGACACCACGTTTGGTTTTACTTGGCAGTCTATTTAAGTTTTCAAAAATTACATTTAATTGAATTAAAAGAAAATACCCCCCTCACCCCAATCCACACACACACATTGTCAAATGACGGTGACGCATCCCGGGTGTACGTGACGCACCGGCGCGCACACGTGCCCTCTAACACACCATCAAGTTTTACACGAAATGCGAACTCTTTGGTTTCTTTGGTTTCTTTTTTTTTTTTTTTTTTTTTTTTTTTATAAAAAAACACCCTTAAAACCTGGAAATATTACAGTTCTTCCCGGACTCACCCAGGCTGGCCAGTCTCTCCACCAGGCCGGCGTCTCTGATGGCTTTGGGTCCGAGCTCCACTCCTCTCCTTTTCTGAAGGACACAAATTCCACACATTCATCACACCTCTGTCGCATCACTCAGGGCTTCACGTCGCTCGGCTTTATTTCTGCACGCGTCCTTCCTTACCTGTCCTTTAGAGAACGGAGCTCCGACGATAGCCACGGAGAGATGAGCGCGGCTCTGCGGGCAGCACGAGCTCAGCGCCGACCGGAACAAGCGCGAGAGCGGCCCTCTCACTGCCATACCGGGGAGGGAGAAGAACACACGACTAAAAATTCACAAGCACAGCTCAGAGGGCTAAACTCTAACCTCTAATCTCTAATCTCTAATCCCCCTCCGGCTCTGGATCTGATGCTGAAGCTGTGAAACTAAGTAACGCCTCCTTTTCTCTTCTGGATGGATCATCTAGGCTTCATTCATATTCATGAGGAGCGCGCTTTGTTGTGTAAATTCACCAACCCACACAAACACACACACACACACACGCACACACGCACACACACAAAGCAACAAGCCGTGCCTTTTCCACCAGAACCGGAGTTAAATATTTCAGCTTATTCCCCGCCGCGTTTTTTATAGCTTCCCGATGAGACAGCAAGACGCGCCTCCGGTTCGACCAATCAGAAGCCTCGAACGCGTAGGTTGGTTCAAAAGTGGGCGTGGTTTGGCACCAGCGTGGTGTGGCTGAACTCGAGATCCGCATAGCGGCGTCGGAAATTTCCGCTCCAGCGCAGCTCGCGGGTGTCTGTCGGCTCGCGCTCTCGCACAGACGCGTCGCCTTTTCCAGTGCTGCAGATTCTGGGCTTTTTTTTGGGGGGTCTTTCGGCGGCGTGTGTGAGAAAATGTGTGTAGTGAAAACAATGTGGTATAAAATGATTCTGATATGAACACAGAACCTTGTTGTTTATTATATATTATATATTATATATGTTTATCATTATTATAGGACTAGCCTATATATAGGTCCACTTCTGAGACTTCAGTGTCCTTATATGAGGACATCATCCAGTGTTGCCAGATTACACTTTTTTGGGTCTTCTCTTGAATTGTGTAGGAAAAGAAATACTTTTTTTTTATAGACAATAATAGACCTTAATTCACTCTCAGAAAATAAATAATAAATAAAAAAAATTCTAAACAGTGACCTGTCCTTGTACCCTGAAGAGTACCTTTATTATATATCTGGATATAGTGTACCTTTAAAAATGGTACATTAAGACACATTATTAGTTTTGGACTGTAATTAGTTTTTAAAGCTTTAAAGCTACACTTCATGCACTTTCATGTTAAATATACCACCCCAGTGACCAAAATAAATCTGGAATAAAAATGTAGAGTGGTCTAGGCTTGGGGTTGGAGTCATTTGTCTAAAGTGTTTTGGTATATATTTGGTATATATTTGGTATATATTTGGTATATATCCTCCACTGTCCTCTCAGAAATAAAGTCTCTCCTGTCACTGAGGTGATGCCATTTAATTAAAATACCTTTTAATATTTATCTTTCACCTGGAAATGGGAATATAGTGTATGTTTAGAATAATACAAAATAACACCAGTGATGTACCTGTTAAAGCTGAAGTACATGACATGCTGCTGAAGGTTAATTTAAAGTTAAGTAGAAATGATGATCCCCTTGATGGAACCACCAGGAACAGTGCAGTGTGGCACAGTTATTTGTGAGAGTGTGTGAGGACATTATTTATTCCTGGGATATTGTGTATTTGGAGAGATGGTTACAAAGGAGCTTTACAGATATCAGGATGTTAGGAAATGAAAGTAATATTTACATTTCGGCCCCAATCCCCAAAGCACCTTACTTTTGCTCTGTTTTGGGCTGTGGGAAAGACTTTTCTGATAACATTCGTAAAGACACACACACACGCACACACACACAAAGAATGTCAGTGAGAGGTCATGACCCCAGAGGTCAGAGGTTGTGAAAAGTGTGAGACAGATGGCACTGATTGAGTAGGGTTTGGTTACTTGCCAGGAACAACAATTAATAATAATAATAATAATAATAATAATAATAATAATAATAATAATAATTCATTCCAACAGGAGGGTGTGATGTACATGAGGACAGTGTCGCCTGCTTTAGTGGTCCAACAATTCCGACAAAATGGGTAAAGATTCACGTTACATGATGCAATGATACCCTCTGCATGCATCACCACTATTGAGCATAGCGTCACTGTTGAAAGGGTTGCCAGATATTTGCTTGTTCATCCTCTTTGTGTGTGTGAGTTGAGAGCTGTGCAGAAAATAATGTGCTTGGGCGAGCTGCCTTAACTGAGGTGGATTTTTAAAACAGTCATTTACCAGCTGAGTTCCTCTCAGTGTCATGTCGAAGTGTTTTTTTCTCTCTCCAGGATCGCATTTGTCTTGTTCATTAGGGCTGTAAAGCCAATGGTGGAGATCTGGCGCCCTCTTGTGGAGGATGTGCACAGGTACAACTCTTCTCAGACTACATTTCGCTCAGGCTGTTGATGGTAATATAACATGTAAATACTTTTGGAGCCCACTGTACATCCTGTGAACACTGAGTCTGAGTAGGGTTTTTATGGGTTTTTTTTTTTAAAAAAAACTTCTCATTCCTAATTTCTGTCTGTTTGCTTTTCAAGTGAGAAATTCAGGCAGAGTTCATGAGGATCAGCTGAGAAGCGCGCGCTACTGTGAGTAAACGGAAGTCACGTGCACTCTGGGAGCAAAAAATTCTTTGGCATTATAAAAAGCAATCCTGAATGTGAAAAAACAAAACAAAACTACTGACATGCGCAGTTGCCTACATGCAAAAAAGAACTGGAAGATAGGAGTAAGTAAGAAAAATGTACATTCTCAGATATAAAGACATCAAACTGTCCTTTTCCTTGTACCTCATACCTTTAGTGTGTATCTTTTACCTGAGAAGGTGTATGTGGCACCTTTAATTAGCTTTTAGAGTACAGCTTTAAAGGCACATGAGTGGTCCTCAAAGTCTAACACACAGTAAAGGGAGAGAAGGTACAGGATGCAGGCCTGATGGTTCCACCACAGCGACGTACAGACAGCAATACAGAGAACAGAGCGCTTATTAAACCTGTGAGAAAATGGATCCAGTGAATATAATTTCATTTTAAATTGGGGGGGGACAGCAATGATGAAATAATTTTCACTATGCGCATGTGTGTGTGTGTGTGTGTGTGTGAAAGTGTAACAAAAAACGTATTTACAGTCAGGTCCATAAATATTGGGACTTCGACACAATTCTAACATTTTTGGCTCTATACACCACCACAATGGATTTCAAATGAAACGAACAAGATGTGCTTTAA
>CM075005.1:30867664-31017368 GCA_037576675.1 Pangasius sanitwongsei
TCCCTCATTATCCCAATTACAATGAGCAGATAAAAGGTCCAGAGTTCATTTCAAGTGCGCTATTTGCATTTGGAATCTGTTGCTGTCAACTCTCAAGATGAGATCCAAAGAGCTGTCACTATCTATCTAACATTTCCAAAAATGTTAGAATTGTGTCGATGTCCCAATATTTATGGACCTGACTGCATATTCATACAGAAGTTAAAGACATTACAATAGATTAATGTTAATTAGTATTCTAATAAAATGTATATAAAAGAATTATGTTTATTTAACAGATATGAGTGCATTTGTACATGTATATTAGTGCTCAAATAGCCTATAATAATAATAATAATAATAATAATAGTAGTAGTAGTAGTAGTAGTAGTAGTAATAATGAAGGGGTTTTGTAATTACAGTGTTTTACCACTAGATGGAGACACAAACCAGCGCTGAGATGATGAGCTGAAGGCGCGCTCACTGAACTCAGCATTAAGATCTGATACACAGATGTGTGTGAGTTTGGACGTTATATAGCACAGGTTTAAAGGATGTTGTAGCCTGTAAAGGTTTTTAATCAAAAGTGTAAGCCTCTACAGAACACTAAAGACACATATACAGAGTTTCTGATCATTCATAACTTGTTGCATGCAAGTGACTGAGATTTATTTATTATTTTTGAAGTCTGTGCTGTAAAAGTGCACGCCCTAAATAAGCTAAAGGTCAGTAATATTATCAGTCATCACTTCTCGTGTATTATTGTTATTAAGAAAAGCAATGCACGCTATATTATTATTATTATTATTATTATTATTATTATTATTATTATTATTATACGAGGATTTTATGATTCATCTGCAGCCTCAACATAAACATGTTGCTTAAGTGAGCAGTTATCTAAATTTACAAATATAGATTTAAAGTTAAAGAATATTCTTTATAATGCTTCATAATTATGACAGAAGGAGATCTGAGACGCTTTAGCTCGAGGAGGTGGGCTAAAGGGGGGGGAGCGGACATCTTACACACACACACACACACACGCACGCACGCACACACACGCTCGTCTTCACAGAGTCCTGGCGGCGCGCGCTTGAGTGGAGCGCACGGAGCGCAGTGCCAAACTGCGCGCGGAGAGAGAAGGCGCTTCTGCACGTCCTGACGCGACGCTTCTGTATGAACCGGAGCGCAAAACTATCCGCGTTTGTCTTTAACATGTTTTAAAACACGGACGATGTGGACGTTACCGAAGCCCGGGTACCGCGACGGCGCGGAGAAGCAGATCGCCGTGAACGTGGGCGGCGTGAGGCTCGCGCTGCGCGGCGACATGCTGGACCGCTACCCGGAGAGTCGCCTCGCGGAGCTCGCGCGCTGCACGACGCGCGGTTTCGACGCCATCTCCTCGCTGTGCGACGACTACGAGCCGGCGAAGGGGGAGTTTTACTTCGACCGGGACCCGGACTCGTTCAAGTGCATCGTGGAGGTGTATTACTTCGGCGAGGTGCACATGAAGAAGGGCATTTGCCCGATGTGTTTCATGAAGGAAATGGAGTTCTGGAGGATCGACTCGAGCTGCTTGGATGAGTGCTGCAAGAGCAACGTGCGCGAGAAGGAGGAAGAGCTGGCTGAAATAGCTGATAAGGTCAAGGCCATCCTGGACGACCTGGACATAGACGGAGGGCCTTTGGCGACCCGGTCCGAACGCATCCGGAGGTTTCTCTGGAGGCTCATGGAGAAACCGGAGTCGTCCTGGGTGGCGCGCGCCATCGCGGTGGCGTCGTTCCTGTTCGTGCTCGCGTCTTCGCTGGTGATGTGCCTGGCGACGCTTCCAGAGCTGCAGGTGCAAGACGCAGATGGCCACGTTGCCGAACACCCGACTCTGGACGCCATTGAGACGGCGTGCGTGTGCTGGTTCACGTTGGAATACGGGCTACGTTTTGCCTCAGCTCCTGAAAAGACACGTTTCGTCCTGTCCTTCCTCAACATGGTGGACCTGGCTGCGATTGCGCCTTTTTACATCGTACTGGCTCTGACACATCTCGGTGCCACCGCTGCGATGGACCTCACAGACGTCCAACGGGCCGTGCAGGCTTTACGCGTGATGCGCGTAGCACGCATACTAAAGTTAGCACGTCATTCGTCTGGACTTCAGACTCTGACGTACGCGTTAAGGCGGAGCTTCGCCGAGCTCGGGCTCTTGCTAACCTACATGGGTGTTGGAATTTTTGTCTTCTCGGCACTTGGATACACTATGGAGCACAGCCACCCGGAGACAATGTTCCGCAGCATCCCACACTCCTTCTGGTGGGCCATCATCACCATGACGACGGTGGGCTACGGAGACGTGTACCCGAAGACAGCGCTGGGGAGGTGCAACGCGGCACTCAGCTTCCTGTGCGGCGTAGTAGCTATCGCGCTGCCTGTCCACCCCATCATCAACAACTTTGTCGTCTACTACAACAAGCAGAAGGTGCTCGAGACTGCAGCCAGGCACGAGCTCGAGCTCATGGAGCTGCACGGGACGCTCGGGCAGGGAATGGACAAACGCGAGACGCTCAGGGTCTCGAGAAGCGACTCGCACATTGCGATGCTAACGGGCGAGCGCAGGATGGTGAAGAAGAGGAGTGTGTCTTAAAAAAACTGCAGGAGAAAAAAACCCAACAGTAGCAAGAATCAGTTCTTTAAGTGACTCCGTGACTGAATTCGATCGTAAACCGTTCAACACGCTACATGATTTATTTAAACAGAAACAAGTCTGTGTCTCTGAATCGACTTCGGCCTCCAGTTGCCTCCAAGATGTGTGTCGTAAAACTGTAAATGATTCTATATATTGTAAGAAGAAAAGAACAAAGTGGCTTATGCGTTTTAATGAAAAAAAAAACCATAGCAAGCAAAGTTAACATCTGAAATGTGCATGAGTTTTACATGACGTGAAAAAAACAAAAAAACAAAACAAAAAAAAACATATTATCTGAATGATACTGTGCATGTTGTAACAAAAAGCCACCTCATATTTTACGAAAATAAAACACTGTCCAAAATAGTCCGAATGTTTAGGCTCACTAACTGACTGACTGACTGACTGACTAAAGGACAACTAGCATGCTAGCAGGACGAATGCACTAGAGATCAAGTCATAAAGAACTGCTTATTCGATCACTCGGACTGCCCCCTGGTGGCTGAAACCTGCATGTGCGACAGTTTCAAAGGACATCGCTCAGTGTAGCGCAAAAATCAGCATTTCATTTGCTTTGGCAGCAACAAGTGTGAGAAAAAAGCAATGTGGACGTAATGTTTTAGCAATATCCTGCCCTAACAACCAATGAATAACTTAACAGAGTAAGTTAGATGCAGCCAAGGGCAACAGTTTTCTCTGTCATTAGCTAGCTAACTAGCTGGCTGGCTAGCCAATGCTATTTGAGAAGTCTGTGATCATGAGCAGATTGAGATTTCTATAACATTTTCTCCAGATAATTAGGAAATCATTGATGGCAACTTGTACGGATGGATCACATTAAAAAAAAAAATCAAAGTTAGCTAGCTAACTAGGGGTAAATGAAGGGAGGGGTAAACTAATACTAACGTTATTTTCCGCTAATCACTTATGCTTTTCCGCTAATCCGCGTAATCACAGTTACACAAACGAATCACAGGCAATTGTTGACTTTCTACATTTTTAGCTAACTAGCTGGCTAGCTGTCGGTGTTGTGTGCTGGATATTGATGATCTACTTATTCCACAAAATCAATCTGAAAATAACTCAATTTATTCGAAAGTCTGAAGTTTCCATTTCTGATAGCGTTCTTGATATCTTGATACCTTTTGCAGCAAATTATGAGCTTCAGATGATGTTTGAAAACAAGATTGAGAAAATGTTTTAAATGAGAAGAGAAAATTTTGAAAATGTATATGATAAACTTTTATTGTGTTATTATTGTGTTAGTGTGTGGTACATACTTCAAGTTATTTTCATCGTAACACCTAGAACCTGTCAGGAATGTAAAAAAAAAAAAAGTCCTGGTACCTGCTCCACTCTTCTTATCCTCTTAGAAAGTTTGTACTTTGAACCCTTTCTGATAGGAGAACACCGGTACAGAACCCCTGAGGGAAAGCTGAAGAAGCCTTCTAGGGTGTAAATGGTTAAAGCGTGGATTCAGCAGAGCTAGGCAGAGGCAGCTACAGGCGTTTCTTCTGAACCGTAAGTCACAGAATTAGCTTTCTGCTCAGACTGTGAAATCCCGTCCTGGATGGAGTCCATGTGCACAAACAACAACACCAAAAAAAAACAAAAAAAAAACAACCACCCACTGAACCGAATGTGAACGCAGTCTGTCCTTAAAACGCGCCTAATCATCCTCCCGCCTGTTCCCATGTGGCTAGAGAGCGAGCATTCGTATCCATCAAGAAATGTTATATGAAATTATATGACCACTGCTGCACACAGCGGTCAGAATAAATCCATTAATTAGTGGAATAATCTTTTTAGTGAGCACCATGTGGCCGGTTAAATTTAATGCCCTACTTCCCTGGTCCAAGCCAAATGGCGCATCTGTGAGGGTTTTGTTCCGTTGTTGAGATAACGTGCGTTAAAATCCCGCTGATGCTACAGCTGAACATAACGGCCCCGCGGTCTGGGCGGGAAAGACGACCTTAATGCCTTCTCCCTCTACTGATTAGCGCAACGCTCAGGTAGAGCTGGAATTCTCAACGCAGCTCTAGACTTCTCCCTGTACTTCTAAAATTCTTGTTACATTAATATAATTCTCATTGTGGCACTTCAAATCTCACTGCACGTCTAGAATTCCCAGTGTAGCTCTAGAATTCCCATCTCACTTCTAGAATTCGCAGTGCACTTACAGGAAGTTTGTTGAAGTTCCAGAATTCTAACTGCACTTCCCAAAATTTTAATTTCACATCCAGAATTCCCACTGCGTTTCCAGAATTCCCATTGCATTTCCAGAATTCCCATTACACTTCACAGAATTTTTCTAGACACACACTTCAATTCAATTCAGTTTTATCTGTATAGCGCTTTTAACAGTGGACATTGTTACAAAGCAGCTTTACAGAAATAAACGTATTCAAAAAATATATTGTAAATATGGGAATTTATCCCTAATGAGCGAGCCAGAGGCGACGGTGGTGAGGAAAAACTCCCTGAGACGACATGAGGAAGGAACCTTGAGAGGAACCAGACTCAAAAGGGAACCCATCCTCATCTGGGTGCAACGGATAGTGCGATTATAAATAAATACCTTCTATTATTGTGTACTATATGGACAAATAGTGCAATTGTGCAACCAGTAACTCCAGAATTGTAATTTCACTTCCAGATTTCTACTTGCACTTCTGGAATTCTCACTGCACTTCAAGATTTCTAACTGCGCTTTCAGAAGTTTTGTTGCGTTCCTAGACTTGCTATTGCAGTTGTAGAATTTTAGGATTCCCACTGCAATGATCCCAGTGGACTTCTAGAATTCCTGCTACAGCTCCATAATTCCCATATGGATTCTAGACATCTCATTGCACTTCCGGACTTCACACTGCACTTCTAGAATATTAACTGCACTTCTAAATTTTTCAGTGCAGTTCTAACCGTTCTCATTGTTTGTTTCTAGAAAGTCACTGGGAAGTCATCAGGGTTAATTCTGATGATTAACTCAGATTTAGTTTTAATGGAGTTTACCAGCCAGCTCTTCTGTGCAAATTGTGACAATGTGGATAAAAAAAAAAAAAACCCAAATGGGGAAAAACCCAAAACAAAAACGTTTAAATATCGCAGTATATTGTGCGTGTTTGAGATGGTCTTGTGCTCAGCCTGGCATTAGATCTGTGTATAAGTAAATTATTTCATTGCATTTCAGCGTTTTACAATAGATTAATTTAATGTATTTGCGGCGTCCAAACCTCCAACCCACAGAGCGAAAGATTCATCAGCCGGCGCTGGAAAACCACACATTTGGCATCACTGGGCGCTGGAGTAGCCAATCAGCTTTCTCGATTCACCACTGCCATGGGAACACAGGCGACACATGCCCGAGCGAGTGCTAATAGATTTCCATTTTGGAAAGCGCACTCAGATGTCAAAGTGATGAAGGAGCCGAGGCTTGGATGCGGATTCGTGTTGAAAACAGTGGAGTGCAAGTTATTTTCCGAGCTTTCTTTACTAGATGGCCAGCTCAAGTTCTCTCTCAGCGCGTCAGCAGAACCTGCAGAGCTCTTCTCCACAGCATCAAAAGAAAAGCACTCTGACTAACATCTCATACAAGCTGTAGTTATTTTCAGACTTGCATTCTGCTCTGCTTTCCTCTGCATGCGTGGTTTATAACCTCCTGAAATTCTCCGAGCAGCCCCGTGTCTCCATACGACACTTCCCCTTTAAACAGCAACAACAAAAAACCTCAGCTAACACTCATTTGCTTTTCTCTTCACTGGCGTTTACTCTTCACGCACTTCCTCAGGCACTCATCTGCCTTTGCGTTTTCAGGTTCTTTTGAAGTGCTTTGTATCAGTGCACCTCCAGCTGTTGTGTAAAGCGCTCTGGACGAGAGCGGTGGCCAAATGACTCAACGAGAATGCAAATGTGAAGTGCATGGCTAACCGCCGTGCACATTATCTGCTTTGCTACTCAAATGCCCTTCGACCACGTCAGTCACTGGCACCGTCACGTGATCTGTCACATTTGAATGCAGTTTATTCTAAATCAGTTCGGCTCTGGCGTGCATTTTCTCAAAAACATCTGGCAGAACAGATGCAGATCTCCTCCTAACCTTTGTGTGCATTGTCTCCTACTCCGTAACACTGGTCCTTACTTTAACGCCTGTTTCAACACACATTAATGTACACATGGCTCATTATTTATTAATATGAAAATGAAACGACTCAAACTAATTGTGTGTGTGTGTGTGTGTGTGAAATTGTTATATATCCAATCAACAGTGCATAAAGAACAGAGCTGAAGATTGTTTACGCACTCGCTAACAGCACACTAACGTGAGGAAAAACAAGCTAGCAGCATTTTAACAAAATCTTTCTTGCACTGGATATAAAATTATAATTTAATTTCACTGAGGAAAAGCTGCATGAAGGCTGTGGACATGTGGATGGAAGTTTGTGTACATGGGAAAGCTGTTGTGTTGCTCACTCTCTCAGTGTGTGTGTGTGTGTGTTCTTGTTTGGGAGAGTAATTCTGTTCCTCTCTCCCTCTGGGTCGGGATCCATTCACACGTAACAGATAAATGAGCCATCCACTAGTCCATCCATTAGTGCGCAAGTGTTCATCTGATGGAGAAGTTGTGTGTGTGTGTGTGTGTGTATGTGAGAGAGAGCGAGAGGGAGAGAGAGAGAGTGTGAGTGTGTGTGAGAGTGTGTGTGTGTGAATGCAGAAGCTTGGACCTGACAGTATATCATTAGTCTATCATTTCAATTCTGGGTGAATAACGAATGCAGCTGCGCTCTTTGTCTGAAAGCATTTTTTTTAAATGAGTGTTCACACTTTACGTGGCTATTTTTCGCTCTCTTGAATACATGACATCCAAAAGGAAGCAGGGAGAGACAGACAGGGAGAGAGAGACAGACAGGGAGAGAGACACAGACAGGGAGAGATAGACAGGGAGAGAGAGACAGAGAGAGACAGACAGGGAGAGATAGACAGAGAGAGACAGACAGGGAGAGAGAGAGAGAGAGATAGACAGACAGAGAGAGACAGAGAGAGAGACAGACAGGGAGAGATAAACAGAGAGAGACAGACAGGGAGAGAGAGAGAGAGAGAGATAGACAGACAGAGAGACAGAGAGAGAGACAGACAGGGAGAGATAAACAGAGAGAGACAGACAGGGAGAGAGAGACAGAGAGAATTTTAAAAGCCTTTAATTGGTTAGTTCAATTATTACCATAAAGCAAAAAACATTGCATATTATCTGCCTGAAACAAAAAACTGTTTGGAAAAAAAACAAACAAAGAAAGAAAAGTCCAATTATACAATTCTTAAAAAGCAAAAGGGAAATAAACAAAAACCACATTTATAAACCATTTAAAAAAAAAAAAGGAGAGACAGACAGGGAGAGAGAGACAGAGAGAGACAGACAGAGAGAGACAGACAGACAGGGAGAGATAGACAGAGAGAGACAGACAGGGAGAGAGAGACAGAGAGACAGGGAGAGACAGACAGGGAGAGATAGACAGGGAGAGACAGACAGAGAGACAGACAGAGACAGATAGACAGGGAGAGATAGACAGGGAGAGAGAGACAGAGAGAGACAGACAGGGAGAGAGAGACAGAGAGAGATAGACAGAGAGAGACAGACAGGGAGAGATAGACAGAGAGATAGACAGGGGAAGAGAGACAGAGAGACAGAGAGAGACAGACAGAGAGATAGACAGGGGAAGAGAGACAGAGAGACAGAGAGAGACAGACAGGGAGAGAGAGACAGAGAGAGACAGACAGGGAGAGAGAGACAGGGAGAGACAGACGGAAAGTTGTGTCATAGAGATCTATTTAATGCAGTAGTTTGTGTTAGTGCGACCAAATTCCCATAGATTTTTCTTGCGTATTTCTGCGTATCATGATATTTCCTTTGACTACAAATGACACGTCATACTTTTTAATCCGTTTATAATTACATTTAATGTTGGGGAACGTCTGTGAAACAGGCTAGATCCTGTTCTCTCTTGCATCATAGAAGCTAGAAACAGTCGTTTCCTCAACAGCCTCTCTTCCCTCTCTCTCTCTCTCTCTCTCTCTCTGTCACTTTCTTTCTCTTGGATAATAAGTAAAAAAAAAAGCAGCTTGTCATGTCACCGACTTTCTCTGACTTTTACAAAGCAGTGACACTGGAGACTCCTTTCATAAATGCAAACATTATATGAAAAAAAAAAAAAAGTTCTCAGAACTTGCAGAATATTTAACCTTTACAAAACTCACTAAAAACCAAAACTGTGTGCTGGAAGAAGTAACACGTACGTGAAGAAATAACATTTCCCTCTCTGGAGTGACAAAGACCTGCTTTGTTTTCTGCATCATTTGTGTTTGTGGCTTTGCTGTTGGGTTTGGTGTAATTGCTTTAATAGCTCTGTTTGCTCTGTAGTTGTGCTGGTTCCATTACACCTGCCATTACTCACGCCACAGCATTTGCTGCTTTTCACTTTTATGCATTCGGTGACTCATCACATATAACTATTTATAAAAGTGTATGTTTAACACTGTGTGTGTGTGTGTGTGTGTGTGTGTGCTGTTGAAAATGTTCGCCAGATTTTTGTTGTTTTGTTGCAAAGAAGAACTTGCAACAAAAGGTGTGTGCTACAGTTACACTGAAAGTAATCCATGGTAAAATCACATAAGGGAGGATGTAATGAGCTGCGTTCTCTTTCTCTGCGGTACAGAAGCAGTCGAAATGAGCTGTAAATTCAACAAAAACCTAAAGCCAATTGCTGATGAAACGTCTCTCAGGGTAACGTAGGGATTAAAAGCAATTCCAGATGCATATTACTTCATTATAAAAGCACTGAAAACACAGCCTCCTTTGGTGATTGCTTTATGTGGTCTGTGGCACACACACACACACACACACACACACACACACACAGGAACTCAGTATAGCATGAAGAGGAAGTCAGTCAGTCACAATTACAATTTTCTGTCTGATTGCTTTTAATGTGGCATTGACATTTTAATGTGGTTTTAACTGAGTTGTTAACAGAGAATTAGTAAAATATACAAAATGTGGTTAACTAGCATCCATGCTAATGTCATGATGACATTACGGATATTCTAATCAATTACTTTACATTAATCACTTTGAAATTAATCATTTACTTTCAGTCTATAATTTAACCGAGTAACAGAGTTGTACTTTCATAGTGACCTTGTCAATCAATATCGCAATATCCCTGAAAATAAGCGGGGGGAAAAAAAAAACAAGAACGAGAGAACAAGGTTTTCTTCTTCTCATGATCTTTAGGAAATTTGGATGATGCAACTTCCTGTTGAACATGTGACTTGCGGAATATTCCACAGGTAACAGGGTTCAGTGAATGAGCTAAAATGTACCTCTTTCATAAACTATAGTGTTTATAACGTTTCAGACATGAGATGTTAAATGGGTTCACACATTAATTAAAAAAACAAAAACCATGATTTAAAAAAATATTTTAATGATCATATTTGAGGGTAAAGTGTAGTAATTGTGGACTGTGACGGACAAAACGTTGTTTTTAAGTGCTGTAGATGTGATTAAAGCTGGAACTTGCTCAGAGGTTGTTATAAAGGACACTTTACATGTGTTTTTTTTTTTTTTTACCTTTACAAGTGTTTTTTTTTTTTTTTGGATAGTTTTTTTCCCCTTAAAGTTCTTCCTCTGGTTACACACCTAACCAACCTGCTACAGCAGAGAGAAAGAGAGAGAGAGAGAAGGAGATAGAGAAATGTTGGTATGGGTTGTGAACAGAAGGCGAAACGCCCACCATCGAGCTGCTCGTTAACATTCTCGCTGCAAAATAATTAGAGCTGCGTTGCCAGTCACAGCCTCGGGTAATTACTCAAACACCGCGCAGGCCAACACGGAGCGCGAGCTGCGGGACGTCCGCTCGCCCAAACCACAAAAAAAAACACATCCAGGGAACAGAAAAACAGACAAGACCAGATGGAAGAAGTAAAAAAGACAAAGGTGATGCATGTGGGGAAAAATATGAACACACCACTGAGACATTACTACAAAACAACTTCCTCCGGTCGAGTGGCAGTCAGCCGAACATCTGTCAGGGAGGGTTTCTGAATCCACGCTAGATACCTTAACTTCATTTAACTGAACAACGCTGATGGAAACAGAGGCGCAGAACCCGCGCTCATGGAGCCATGGAATGCCTCTGACCTCACCTTCAGATTTACCGAAACACCAAACACATTTATTTTCATTTAAAAAATGAATAAATAAAAAGTTTATTTATTAAACATTACATCTTGGAGCAGAATTACCTGAATGTCATTGCTGTAAAAGAAATATTTAAAAAAAAAAAAACGATTTTCATTAAATGAAAGTATCTAATCAAGTCAACTTCATTTTTTATTTCTCACTATGAAATAATAAAACAAATGTACAATTGTTTCGAGATGTTTTCACTTGAGCTTCCGAGCTTGTCCTGTTCTTTTGGCAGAACATTTCATTTCCCTGAATGTACCTTTAAAAAGTGTGTGTGTGTGTGTGTGTGTCGTAGACACGTTCCTTATCTTGTGCAGTGTGTCTCTTCAGTCCATTAAACGACCCTGTTTATTAGTTGCCCACCCATTACCCCCCAGTGCCTCCCGCTAAACCCCCCCACTGCCCCACCTTCCAAGACCCTCTTTCAAATGCTATGCTAGCTAGATCTGAAGCTAGCTAGCTGACTGTTAGCTTGTGCTTTGTTGAATCAGGCTAATTCAAGAAATTTTTCACAGCTAGCTAGAGTGGTGGTAAATAATGTTCGTTCCAGTCATAGAAAAATCCAACACTGTACAATATGAAAAGTTAGAGCTAGCTAGCAAACATGACTCAGCTAGTTATTTACTTCTGAAGACATAGCTAAGCTCTCTCTTCACATTTAAACTTGCAGTGTTCAGAAGGAAGAGGAAACGGCATGATAGAGAGAGAGAGAGAGAGTAAATGAACGATAATTTTATCTCACGGTCCTGACTTGTCTCTGCTCCAATTAACCGGTTTAATGAAGCAGGAAGTGAAAGTGTCAAGAGAATCATGGGAAATTGGTTTTAATTGAGCGAAACCGCTCAGGCATTAGCTCGATTCAGTAACCTGCTAGCACCAGGCTAGAGATGGAAAAAAAAGCTGCAGTTAATTTGGTATTTTTAGTAGGCCACTGTGCTCATTTTGAATGCATGTTTTGTATTTTTTTGTAAAAGTTTACTGTGGATCACACACTGTGACTAACTGTAACAAAATCTAAATCATGATAAATACAAGAACTTGTGCGTGCTCGGGGTCTCGATGCACCTGTGCACGTGACTCAGGTGAGCCCCGGGTGCTGACATCACTGCGTGGCTAACTGCTCACCCTGAAAATCTAACAGGTAAGCTACTCCATTTAATCACTCTAGCTCGTTACCTCCGTCTTACAGAAACAGCCAAATAAAAAATGGAGGCCAGTTAAAGTTTTCTATTAAACCTAATGCAGTACAACTCGCATTATTTTGTTCTAATGCTGTGGAATTTGAAAAGGTAAGCCATGGTTCTGTCCAATAGGATGCGTGTTATATGATCACGTGATTTTGAAGTCGCTAATTGGTGGGTTAATTAAATTGCTTTGCTTAATTGAAGCTCTTCTTTGCATGAATGTGTGACTCCGTTTTGACATCTCATGCTTGAAACATCATCACGAGTCATCCATTTCAGTTTATGAAATAATTTACATTTTAGTGTCACTCAATCCTACTACCTGAGCACATTCACCCGTATGAAACGTCTGGAATATTCCACAAGGCACATGTTCAACAGGAAGTCACATTATCCAAAATTCCTGAAGATCATGAGAAGAAGAAAAGTACGTTCTCTCCTTCATTCTTTCTTTTGTTTTCTTTTTAATCGTACTGACTGACGGGGTCACTTTAAAACCATGTTAACCCAGATTATAGATTGAAAGTAAATGACTAATTGGAAAAATTGATGTAAATTATGACATTAGCAAGGATGCTAATTAACCACATTTTGTGTATTAGCTAATACTATGTTAAAAAAAAAAACACCTCAACTCTGTTACTGGAGTGAATGCAGCCTGTGAGGGGGAAAAAACATTGTTTAAAAAAAAAGAAGAAAGATATTGCTGCTACCCTGCTGAAAGTTACAATGGCTAAATGTCGGGCTAATCATGGAAACACCTCGTCATTCTGTTTAAAATTCTGCTAAGTGGTTAGCTAATATGTAAAATTGATGATCTATTAATCTGTCATGTTGTAGCGGATTTAAACGTGACTGCCATCAGATGCGTGAGTGGTGGTGCTGTTACGTGCTGTTACGTGCTCATGGCCACCTCGCCAGTGGTTCATATAGAATAGCAAAGTGCAGTATGTATAAATGTAGGTGTGTGTGTGTGTGTGTGTAAATGACTTGTTTTGTGCTTTGCTGACGGTGTTGGATGTTAAGCAGGGGTAGACAGCATCATTGGGCCACCAGTTTACTGACTATTTATGAAATTGTACATTTGTAGGAGTGTGCACGTGTAAAACACTTTATTTGGAAAGGCAGTGTGTGTAGAGCTTCAGTGTATTGCATGTACAGGGGCCCGTTGGGACAAAGATCCAACACTGTCTTTTACCCAGCTCGCCAAATGGCTGCCAGTTCTCACCTCCCCCTCAGGAGACGTCTCCCACGGCTTTACACCAGACAGACAGTCACGCTCTGAGCAGATACGGCCTTCTCCATGTTTTCCCAGTCCAGTTTAAAATGCAAGTTTAGCAGTTTTCCTCTGAAATGTTCTACTTTGATTACCATCACCTTGGCTTTTATGGCTGAAATTATGGATACACTTGCAGTAATTGAATTTTCACCACAGCGCTTTTGAATTCTTCGTTCTGATTGGTCAGAAGGTGTTGGTTAATTTTCTCTAACAGTCACAGGTTTCTATCAATGTACTCGTTCCAATACATTATGGTTTCTATAGTAACAGCTCATGCACTGGGGCTTGTATGGCAAGTAAAAAAAGTCTGTAAGGAGATGTTTATTTAACTTTTATGGAAGGAGTCTCCAGTGTCAGCACTATAAGGTCAGAAGTAAAGCTGTAACTTTTCCGACATCTTCAGGACAGACGAGTATTGATGTGTAATTACTCAAACACACACACACACACTGATTATGTTCCTATAATAGCACATCCCTAAAGTGTTTTACTCCTCTTATACAACAGCTATTTCCCAACGATTACATTTTTTATTTATTAAAGACCATGTCATACTTTTTATCCTTTTATTGTTACATTTAATGTTGCAAAACAAGTTAGTACTTGTTCTTACTTACGCTATAGCAGCTATAAACAACCGTTCCTTCACCAGCCTCTCTTTATTCCCAATAAAGCGTAAACTTCTCTGTCCTGAATATGTCGGAAAACTTAAAGTTACAGCTTTACCTCTGACTGTTACAAAGAGCTGACGCTGGAGACTCCTTCCATAAATGCTAAATAAACTTCTAGAAATCTTCACCATATCACCATGGATCATATGCTGTACAAGTCCCTGCGTATGAGTTGAAACAATAACGTATTAGAACGAGCGCATTAATGTAATCCTGTTACCGAAAACGAATCAACGCCTCCTGACCAATCAGATTTGACAATTTAACAGCGCTCTCCTGTCTCGATTGGATGTCGCTTCCAGTATTGTCTCAGTTCCCATTTTAAACATTAGGGGGTGGGGCTTAAGGGGGTGGAGCTACACCAAACTGCACTGATGAACATAAAATGATTCCAGTTGTCTAAAATGGCTTTCTTGATAACGTTCCAGCTTTGAGTGAAGTTCTGTTCATGTTTATAGATAACAGGAAGTCTCACTGAAGACGTGGGCGTGGTTTGAGACAGATATTAACACAATTTTACACATTTTTTGGGTGACCTATATTTCCCTTAACCTCCATACCACCAGTACAAAACAACATTAACAACAGTGATGTTTAGAGTGAAACATGATCTATTTTAGACTTCCGGCTACAGCTTTTCCTCTCAATTGGTCCCAGTATCTTCTTCTTCTTCTTGTGTTTTGATTTTTCTTTCCATCCATCCGCTGTGAGTTTTATGAGGGTCAGAAGGGGGTCACAGGGTTCGAGAGTGTTAATACACACAGCAGCAGAGCGCATTACACATATCGCTTCATAACTGATCTCCCACAGTGCGGAGTCGGCCACCGCAGAGGGTGAAACATCAGGAACACTGAATGAATAATACATACACACACACACACACGCGCTCTGTTTCTTAATTTTGTTCTCTTTCCAAAGCCAGAGCATTTTCTGTTTATCTTTCTCTCAGCAAGGCTCCAGTGTTTGTGTGTGTTTGCTCTTTCTGTCTCTTCAGGTCAATAATTGGTCACACAGCAGGAATAAAGATGCACCAGAGTAATTAAGCGCACACTGTAACCGTTATAATCCATTACAGCACAACCCTCACTGGCAAACCTTTAAACCTTTACTGTAGAGTTATTGTTCTTCATCATGTTATTTGAGTTATTTGAATCTGTTCAGTTAAATGATTCATTCAGATTTATTATTTTATAATATACTTGTATATCTGTAGTTAGAAGAATTCTTTTCCCCACCTAACTCAACAAACATTTCTGCTTTCACTGAAACGCTGGAAATCTCCAGCTCAGAGCAGATGAACCTCTGATTCAACTGATTCCCTGAATGAGAGTGGAGTAACTCTTGGCTATGACCAAAAGACTCACACTGATTCGCCACACAAGGGAGGAGCGAATCTTGTTGTGACAGAAAGATTCGCTGAACAAGACAGCAAGGGAACCTCTATCATGATGGAAAGAGTTACTGATAAGATAAAATAAGATCAGTTTTATTGATCCCGAAGGAAATTCTGGATCAGACATTCATTTCCTGAATGAGAGAAGAGTGAATCCCAGTTGTGGTGGACAGATTTACTGATTCAAACACACTGAATTCCCTGAGCCAAGTGAATCTCAGTCATGATGAAAAGATTAATTGATTCTGACAATGATTCGCTGAATGAGAGAGGAGTGAATCTTGGCCATGAGGGAGTGAATTGCTGATTAAATTATGAATCTTGTTCGAAAGAGTCAAAGGCTCACTGATTCACTGAACATGAGAGAAGCGAAGCGCTATCGTAATGGAAAGAGTCACTGATCAAACATAGATTTACTGAATGGTAGAGGAGTGAATCCCAGCTGTGATGGACAGATTCACTGATTCAAACACTGGTTCCCTGAACTGAGTGAATCTTGGTTGTTATGGTATGAATCTTGGCTGTAATTAAAAGATTCACAGACTCAAACACTGACTCCCTGAACAAGAGTAGAGTGAATCACTGTAGTGATGAAAAGAATCACTGACTCAAAAATTGATTCACTGAATGAGAGAATGAATTTGTTCATGAAGGAAGGATTCACTGATTCCAATGCTGATTTGCTGAAAGAGAGGAGTGAATCTCTCTACTGATGGAAATAATAAGATCGGTGTGAATCTCAGCCGTGACAGAAAGAATCAAGGGATTCCAAGACTGATTTGCTGAATGAGGAGGGACTGAATCTTTGCCATGAACAAATGACTCACAGACTCATCAGTTTGGATCAGATTTGACTCGTACACTTCATAAATATTTAAAAACCACAGACTGATAAACATATAGCGTAAAATGTATAAAATCCATGAAGATGGATGTGTTTAGAAATCTAGTGCTTTGGCTTCCATGCTTGAATTTTGCAGTTTGTAGGAAATGACTCCAGCCATGTCAGTGACTCATACTGATTCGTTCGCTTTAGTGACTCGTTTAAAAAAGATTGAATCATTTTGTATAAGTTGTGTGTATTCGAAGATCATGTTTGACTTCATTGTTTAATAGAGTTTTTCTCTGAGCTCCTAATTTACGCACTTTGCTCACACGCTGAACACTTTTATCAGATCACCACAGGCTCCTGATGAAGCACGGCAACAAAACGCCAGACTTTTAACTACATTATTTAATCTCCATTAGTCTCGTTACACTAGAGCGATCGTTATTTAACCCTGAAATGAGCAGTTTGGTTATGGACCCTGACAGTGAAGTAATGAGGAAATCTGAATCGATCTCGCTTTGGAACGCTCCCATTGCTTTAACACACCTCATTTATATTCCTCTTTATGGTCCAGTCAGTTTTACTGATCACACCCAGTAACACCCCACGCCTCGGATTAACCTCTTCCTTCCCAATCTTCTGCTTCTGCTGAAGTGGTAAACTGTGTGTTCATGTGTGTTTTACCATGGTGCTACTGAATTCTGGATTCCGATTGGTCAAAAGGTGTTGTTTCATTTTCTATAACAGCAGCTCTGACAGTAGCGCAGCAACAAATCACAGGTTTATATTAATGCTCTAGATAATATAATACACTATTATTTCTATAGTAACAGCTCATTCACAGGGACCTGTACAGCAGACGCTCCACATAATAGGATTAAAAAACGTGTGTATTTGTTGATATTTTGTGCAGAGATGTTTAGCACTTATGGAAGGAGTCTCCAGTGTCAGAGGTATAGCAGACTTCCTTGAGTGTGTTGCATCTCCTACATGCTGTTATTGGACACTCATTCACGTCACCGCTCACACACACACACACACGCGCACCCCTTGGTGAGCTACAGTCACATCTACACTTCATATGCACCCTACAGTGGTTTATTACACACCCAGCCAATGAATCAAAGGAAAGGGGAATAACACACACACACACACACACACACACACACACACACACACTGAAAGATGACAACACAGCACTATAGGAGAGCTGGATCACAGCTGAGACACACTTACACATACACATTCTTGCACAGTAGAGGAATACACACACTGTTGTATAAAAGAAAGAAATGAACAGAAGGAACTAATCTTTTTATTAGTGTGTCAAAAGCACATTTATTTTATTTTATTTTATTTTTTTTAGCAGAACAGAGAATCTTTTTTTTTCTTTTAGGGCAGTTTTGGGATCCTATTTTTGCTTTCAGATCACAAAACCATATTTTTAAAAAAACTGTGAAGGCAGGGACTTCCAGATTTATTAGCCACACTCGAAGTCCATGTCACACTGGATGGTGGAGCGTTCCCCGGTGGAGAGAGTGCGGGTGGAGCGTTCCCCGGTGGAGGTGGTGCTGGTGGAGCGTTCCCCGGTGGAGAGGGTGCGGGTGGAGCGTTCCCCGGTGGAGAGGGTGCGGGTGGAGCGTTCCCCGGTGGAGAGGGTGCTGGTGGAGCGTTCCCCGGTGGAGAAAGCACTGGTCTGGTCACTGAGAGACAATCGAATGTGATTTGTAATGCTCATAACATTTGATTGAGTACATATATCTTTTTCTGTCACTCACTCTTTCTCTCATCAGTTCATTTTCTCTGTCTGTTCCTCTCCATTTATGAAACCTATCTGTCATTCCAATCTGCTCTTCCACCCTCTACCTGTCAGTCTCTCTCTGCCCCCTCTCTCTCTGTGTTTATCTCTGTCTTTCTCCCTCTCTCTCTCTCCATTTGTAAAACATCTGTCATTTTATTTCCACTGTCGTTGGTCTGTCTCTCTCTCTCTCTCTCTCTCCATTTATAAAACATCTGTCATTCCATTTTGCTGTTCCTCTACCTATCTTTCTCTCTGTCTCTCTCTTGTCCTCTCTCTGTGCCTTTCACTGTCTGTCTTCTCCTTCATCTCTCTTTCTCTATCTCTCTGTCTCTGTCACTCTTTCTCTCTCTACATTTATAAAACATATCTGTCCTTCCATTGAACTCTACAATAACCCTTTGTTTCTCTAAATCTGTCTGTCTCTCTCTCCTCTCTCTCTCTACACATAAATAAAAATGTCATTCCACTTTGGTCTCTCTCTTTCTCCATTTGTCTATCTCTCTATCTGGCTCTCTCTTTGTGCCCCGCTTTCAATTTTTCACACTCTATCTCCCATTTATAAAACATATGCCATTCCATTTTGTTCTTCCTCTCTCTCTCTATCTCTCTCTCTCTCTCTCTCTCTCTCTCACTCATCTTCAGTCGTAAGTCAGGTGTGTGATTGATGTCAGTTGTTCTGTCTCTCTGTCGCTCCTGTTTCTGTCACCATTCTGTCATTTATGACATGCTGTGTAAATGCAAGTGTGTGTGTGTGTGTGTGTGTGCGTGTGTGCGCGCGTGTGTGTATGTGAGACATGCAGTGCTTTTAATGATGTCTTCTTATTTTAGTCAGTGCAGCTCTGCTCCTGTATCTCGCCAACTCTTTGGCTGACACTCGGCATTGTGGGATACGACAGAGAGAGGACATGGTGGAGCTAGAGAACACACACACACACACACACACACACACACCAGCCGTGTGAGAATCGTGAGAGTGAGAGTGTGATTCAGACTCACCATATGAACTCAGAACTGTACTCATTTCTCCTAATCATCATTAGCATGGAGAAGGGGGGAGAAAGAAAGAGAGAGGGAACTGCAAAATAAAAAAAAACAACATGAAAGAGAGAAAAAATGACTGAGAGAGATTTAGAGAAAACAGAATGAAAGTGAGGGATGAGGGGAAACGAGTGCAAAGAAAGAAAAGGAGAAAATGAGAGACAGTAAAATGGATAGAAACAGAGAGAGATGAGAAAAAAGAATGAGGAACACTTAGAGAATGAAACCGGGGGGGGGGGGGGGGAATCAATGAAAAGGCGACAGACTGAGAGATGGACAGAGAAAGATACGAAAAAGAAAGAAAGAGAGAGAGAGAGAGACAGAGAGAGAGAAGCTAAAAAGCTCAGCTTGGAGAGAGGGATAATCAGATGGAGGGAATGATGTAGGGAGGAGGTGTGATTTCATGCATTCAGTCCCCCCGTGTGTGAATCTTTCATGACCCTTTCCTCAGTTGGTGAAATATTGAGGGAGAGGACGCTCTGTCCCCGAGTCCACACTCAGCACTCGCGCCTCACCAGGGATTTATAAACACACGCATAGACACCTTATAAACCTCCATCGCTGATGATGTCATCATGCACACAGCGCCGTGAGGTCATGTAAACGTTGTCCTGCTGTTCCACGTCCACGCTGTGAAATAAAAAACGCTTGTCTAATCCCCAGAGGAAGACATTTAATATATCAGTAATGAGTAATAACTTTTCTTTAATTGCTTGAACACACTGACTGCCATTTTCGATTTTTTTGTAAATACAAAGATTTCTTTGTTAAAATGTGATTGGCTCTCATAAATTCCTCGGACTAATCCCACAGCGAGTTTTCCGAACCCCCTACCGTCACTTCCCTCTTCCGTTCCTCCCTGCAGTAAATTCCCGCTCAAATGTGTTCAAATGGGGGTCAAAGGAAAGAAAACGAAAAGATAAACACAGACTCACGTGTTTTACTGCGATATTACAACACCATGAAAATACATTTTAAATAAAAAGTATGTAAACATTATAATGTAGGCCGTATTTTAGCTTCTAGTTTTGATATTTAAGAACGGAAAACATCTAATCATTGATAAAGTGAATGTTTTTGGTGAAATGTCAACATTAATCGCAGGAGTCTCCAGTGTCAGCAGCTGTAACTTTAGGTTTTTTCGACATCTTCAGGACAGAGGAGTTTACACTTTGCGGTTTCTTGGTATTTTTGCGTTTTTTTTTCTTCTTAACTTCCAGAGATAAAAAAAGAGGCTGGTGAGGGAACGACTGTTTATAGCTGCTATAATGGAGAGAACTTGTTTCGCAGACGTTCCATAACATTAAATGTAACTATAAATGAATCACAAGCATGATGTGTCGTTGTATAATTAATAAAAAAAATGTAACTGTTAGCAAACTGCTGTGGTGTAAGAGGAATAAAGCACTTCAGGACATGCTGTGGAACTTGCAGAATTTTCTTCTTGAAGCAGACTGTTCTTCTTATACAAAGCCATCTGCTCAGACAAGGAGAAAAGGATACAGGTGTTGTGTTGTTCAACAACATTAAGGTGGAAATGAAGGTGATCTTGTGTTTCCTGATCTGTTGTTGTGGATGTTTGTTACTCACTTCACCGGTAGCAGTGGAAAGGAAGCTTCTCACTGCACTGTCTGTTCTCTTGACGTTCTTTGTGTCGTGACGTTACGAGCTCCACAGCAGAAGGGTGAATCCGGGCACGATGGCACCGAGACCGAGCTCTCCAGCTGTTTTCCGCTCACCCAGTACCAAATTCCATTCAGGAAGTGCATCCCTGTCCACACGCGGTCCGTTTGGTTCTGCATGGCCTCCTGTTCAACCAGCTGGAGTTGAGTCTTTGTAGTGAGTCCTGCTCCCATGTCTTCTTCTTTTCAACCGAGATTATGAAGCTGTAACAGCAGCAATAATCATTCCTGCCACCTGGCTGACTCCGAACACAATCTTGTGTTTTATTGTTATTGTTAGGCTGGCCAGTCATCCACAGACAATAAGAACACTCTTTCCCATCACTCCACAGCCAGGCACTTGAATTTCCCATGCTCCTGTACATCCCGATCCAGCCGCTACCATCGCTTCCTGCGAAATCCTGGTCACTTTGGTATTCTTCTTTGCTTGTGACGACAGCCAGACCTCTATACATGTGTACGCAGTAATCCTGAGCATCCATCCAGTACAGAGAAAGTTGTATTCGTATGTATCAGACCCTCGGCCTCGGCTCCAATGAAGGACCAGGACAACGCAAATAAAGCAGGACGACTTTTTGTGCAGATGTTTTTTGAGTTCACACAGGTTGCATGCCAAATTCCGCTCACAGACTTGACATTTCCATCCAATCGGCAAAGACACCTTCGTCTGAAAAAAAAAAACAAGAAGAAAGTCGAAAACAATCCAACAGAGTTTTCCATCAAATCAGCCTAAAAACAAATGACGGTTACTTGAGAGATAAACACAGGTTAGGACTTGGTGGTGCTCCAAACACAGAACGGCAAAGAAGTAGAAAAAACCCCCCACAAACTCACAGTAATAATAGTAATAGAAAATAAATTGGGGTATTATTAATAGAAGATGTGGCATGAGCTCTACAAAATGCTGCAAGACATTAAGTGTATGGTCTGATCTGATCCAGAGAGATTTGAGTAGCCAAAAAAAAAAAAAAAAGGAAATCTAAAATCCATTGAAGCAGCTGCGTGACCTGACTCCGAATACAAGAATGTCCCTGTCTGAATATTGATGTAACTTTTGAACGACTTTTGAACGTGTGGCCGTTTGTGTAATTGAGATACACAACACCTACTTAAGCCCTTTATGATCGCTGACATAAAACGTTTATAAAGGCTGTTTCCAATGCAGTCTGACTGCTTTCCTCAGTGCTGCTGTCGAGTTCAAATAACACCTGAGTGGCCTAACAAGGATTTCAGCTGACGCTGACGTTGTGTTATGACATTTTCCATCCTGACATATTACATGGTATAACAGTGATGACTTCTGCACACATCTGATACATAAAGTGTTGGTTTTATGACACGGTGACACAGGTTACGATGCTGAATGTGTACTTTTTTATGAGT
This sequence comes from Pangasius sanitwongsei, assembly GCA_037576675.1. Lineage (NCBI taxonomy): Eukaryota > Metazoa > Chordata > Actinopteri > Siluriformes > Pangasiidae > Pangasius > Pangasius sanitwongsei. Next base: position 30,889,823 of record CM075005.1, read on the forward strand.
TTTTTATTGTAATATTGATGATTTCTTTCAAACAAAGCCATGACAAGGTCCCGTCAATGTCACCCTTTGAGAGAATGACCGGAAATGTTTGTATAAAAAAATATATATATATATATATATATAAAACACAATGATAAAAATTCATTGTATTCCTTTTAAAACAAAAATCCATAATAATGCCTTTAAAAAAAAACTTAATTTTTTCCCCCACAGAAACATGAGTTATTGATACCTCTAAAAAAAAAATTTTTAATAAATTAAAACATATTGCTTCCTTCAGAAATTGCTTTCAGTCTCTATAATTGTGTGGAAATATTGTAAGCATAAAACTAAACAATTAAAGATTTAAACAATTCATTTCTAGTTCATCATATTCATTGCTGCTTTTGGAATATTGTTTTTAAGATCATAAAGCAGATATAAAAAAATCACAGCGATGAAATGAACTGGTAAGCATATTGGATGTGTATATGTGTGTGATCATCTCCATGGTAACAGACATCCAAGACCTAATTATGTTTTGCACTAAATGCATTCTCACGCATGTTAAATTCATTACAGAGTTTTTTCTGTCGGAGAGCGCCGAGCACCACGCCAAGAGATCCCGACGCTGGCGTTTTAGCTCTGAACTGTAAAGTTAAAAAACAGCTTCCTGTTCTGTGAGTGTCATTTCCTGTGCTGCTCTTTGCACCTCCATCATCCTTTACCACCCCTCCACATTTATTATTTAACTCCGCAGTTTCGCCTGCTTGAATATATTCCCTGCTGATGTAGGATATTTTACTGCGTCTCTTTGGATTTTATAGCAGGACATCGGCATCATTTATTTAAACATCACTGATATGGTTTTTCTTCATATCGGTAGAAAAGTATAGGCAGGAATGGGATCTGGAGCCTCTTGGCGGCGAGTGGGACTGGACATTATAGCAGCAAGGATGGGACGCTGGTAATAAAACCCTTCTGGTTCAGATTAACGGCTACAAATCATTTTTAACACTGATTCCACCATGCCGCTCACGTGGATGTTAAATATTAGATGCCTGATTGGAGACTTCAGCGCCGTGTCATGCTCGTTAATGAGGTTAATTAAGATGTGGATGTAAGAATCAACCACACCTTAAATCATGAGAACCAAGAAGAGTGTTGCGATTGTAATTAGCTCAGTAATTAGCTCATTGTCTTATTTTCATTACATTTTCATAAATTGTTACTTTATTAACAGGTTGCACAATTTTTACAGGTTTTTTTTTTTTAACTGCTCAGTTGTGTGCTTTGTATATCAAGTGTACATATTTAATTTTATACTAGTACGTCTTGATTTTATCACAGGGTGGCATATTCAATTCTCATGCAAGGAAGAATACAATTCATGTTTTTAATGAATGCAAATCATTATCTCTGTGGATTACTGTTATTAGTGAAAGCGAGGCTTCTTGGATTCGCAGCATTGTGTTGATTGTGTAGCACTCGCTAAAGCCAGCGTGTTCACTCATGAGTTTCTTTGTTCATTTTTAAAACTTTCCCCACACTTCATTCTGGTGTAAAAAAAAAAAAAAAAAACCCAAAAACATCCAGTGGATAGAAACGCCTTGTTGATGAGAGAGGACAGAGGAGAAGCCAGACTGGTTCGAGCTGACCCGAAGGCAACGTTAACTCGAATAACCACTCTTTACAACTGTGCTGAGCAGAAAAGCATCTCAGAACGCAGGGGCAGAAGCCCAGATTGCGACTCTGAGGCTACAGTGGGCACGGACTTAGCGAAACTGGACTCTTGTCCTGTATCTGCATGATTCTATGCATTGTGCTGCTGCCACATGATTGGCTGATTGGCTAAATAACTGCATGAATGAGCAGGTGTAGAGGTGTCTCTAATAAAGTGGCTGATGGGTGTCGATCCCTCATGAACAAGCCAGAGATGACAAGAGAGGAAAAACTCCCTGAGATGACATGAGTGAGAAACCTGGAGAGGAACCAGACTGAAAAGGGAATCTCTTCGTGAGATTTTAGGCAAAAACTATGTTTTGTTTTGTTTTTTGGGAACTGCAGATCTTGAAGATATCTCTTTGGGCTGTCAGCATGCAAAATCTTTAGCATTTATGAGGACTCTTTATGTAACAGTGAAACGACACCACTCACTCCATCTGATACACTTTTTTGGAGCTTTGGACCAGGATTTCTCCAGCTGGCCTTTCTGTCCATCTCCTTCTTCACTTCTCTCTCTCTCTCTCTCTCTCTCTCTCTCTCTCACATCCGATATATCTTGTGATATCTTTATTTACTCTTGCTTAAAGGTGTTATATTTAAGGTCTTCACTGGTCTTCATTACACACACACACACCCCCACACACACACACACAGTACTGTGTAAAGGTCTAAGACATGTGCAAAGGAAATACTGTAGAGCAAAGATGCCTTCAAAAGTAATGAAATTAAATGTTTCTACATTAAAAATACTATACAGAGCAGTAAAGAGTAAGAAATGAAACAAAGTCTCGCAGAAGCAGACAGATTTCTTTCTGGAGACTTTGACTGTTGCACAAAACCCAGCAGCCTTCATTATGTTTCTGTCTGAAAAGTGTCTCTTACGGAATCTGCTGCTTTCTTTACCGACATACAAACATTTTTCAGTAACGTTTAACTTTGTGCTGGAAAAACTAATGTTTGGAATCTAAAATGTTTTTGTACTGAATCAGTAATGTAGAAGTCAGAAAATAAACATCTATAACAAAGTTTGTATTGAAAAAAAAAAAATAGGGTGCCTGAGACTTTTGCACAGTACTGTGTGTGTGTTTGTGTATATATATGTGTGTGTGTGTGTGTGTGTGTGTGTGTATATATATATATAATATCTGTGAAAAATATTTCACTGTATGATTAGAATAAAACTAAAAATATCTTGTATCTTATTCAGGATCACGGACGCAATATGCCACTGTGTATAATGTGGCAATTCTGTAAAAGGTGTGTGTGTGTGTGTGTGTATTTCCCTGACTGCAGGTTCATATAGACTTCAGTAAGCTAATTAACATTCTCCCACAGCATTCCAGATAAAGGTTGATTTGTAATTTAATCACGAGAGCTGATCGCTTAATTCTTTTTCTCCTCTGAGCTTCATTTAACATTTACGATTATTTCCTCACATTAACACGTGCGGTCACTGGGGCCCTTTATAACCACCTCCACTTGGTTTTGTATACATTAAAAAAAAAAAAACACACACACACACACACACACCCTGAACACACACTAGCAACGATGCAATCCTGCACAGATGGATTTGAAATGGTTCTCTGATTCATCAGCAAAGATTACTGCCATGAATCATCGAAACTGTAAACTCGATCATTTTTCCATATACATAATCTCCACAGGAAGAGATGAGGAGACGGAGAAACAGAAATCTGCCCCTGATTATTCTGTGTGTGTGTGTGTCGTAAATACTGACCTGCTCGATTGGAAATGATAAAAAACCCTCACTTACAGCATTCTGCCTCTCGCTCTCAGGCACTAGCTCCTCAAACTGAGTGATAAATAATTAATGACATGCCTAGTCTATCAGTTTACTTGACTGACAGCTGCATTTTCCTACTGTTTCATACAAATCATGATCTCTGCCGTCTCCTAATTCCATTTTTTTTCCTTCAGCCCTAAACAATACTTGCAGTCTTTCAGATGTGAATATTCTACTATTCACAAAAAAAGACTGTGTGCTAAATACTAGCATTTATGATCGTTTTCGTACAGCATCCACGATTTTTTTAAAAAATGTACCCAAACGTACGGGTGACGTATGGGTGACGTATAAACATGACCACATCGCCGTCGTCTTGTTTTCCTTCATACAGGAGACATGAAACCCAGTTTCCTGCTAATGGAACAAAAAGTCGTGTGCTCTATGACATATAGCTAAAGAGGCCACATTTGCGCGTGTCCCCGTGCTCTGTTTCAGGCTTGTACAAATACACTAATTAGCATACTAGCTAGCTATGATACTTCACTACACTACTTCACTAACTTCCTGTATCGTTAGTTTCTGCTAGCTGTCTTCCAGGGTTAACGCACGCTCACATTTAAACAACTGTGTAATAACGTATAGCTAAAGAGGCTGTTTATGCTAGCTGCACAGCTACTTAGCACACACTCTGTGGCTGAATGTTTCCAGTTTCCACGTTGTTAGTGTATTAATTCTATCTTATATTTTACACCACGGTATATTAAATGCTCTAAAAAGAGAGTCTGGTGAGGGAACAACTGTTAATCGCTGCTGTAAGGTAAGCGAGAACAGGAACTTGTTTAATGTCGTGGATGTTACACGACATTAAGTGTAACTATAAACGGATAAAAATGACAACATATTCTTTAATAAAGAAAAAAACTGTAATTATTGGCAAATTGCTGTTGTATAAGAGGAATAAAACGCATTAGGCAGTGCTGTTATAGGAAGATAATCCACTCCAGGGTGGTAACAGTAACTCCGCTTCATCACACCATGTTGTTGTTGATTATTTTCCTCTAACAGCACAACACAGAGTGGTTTATTTCTTACATATACTGTGCTGATTAGGTGATATGGGGTCTAAATATAGCACAAATAATATATATGTTTATGTTGGACAATTGATTAAGTGTTATTTTAGTCTATGTGAACATTTCATGCTGCAAAATTTTGCATGAGCACACACACACACACACACACACACACACACCTGGACAGCAGGTGGTACCGGACCTTTATTATTTTGACCTTTCCACATCCTTTACTTTTTCCATTACTCGCTGCAGAATCGCTCACTGCATTGATCTCCTTCTCTTTCTTTCTCTTCTAGCCATCACTGGACCTGCTGGCATTTGCAGCAGCCTGCCGAGCTGTTGAAAATGGAGAGAAGTCTGAAAGCGTCATGAGAAGAAAGGGCACTTTTTATTTCTTTTTTTTTTTCCGCCGCAGTATGAAATGTGTGTGTGTGTGTGTTGGGGGGGGGGGGGGGGGGGTGTTGCGCTCGTACTGACAGCTGCGTTGCTCTTTAAACTCGGGGTGTGTGATCAATAAAACATGCGCTCTGAGCACAGTGCTGGTGTGCGGTACTGGTTTGAGTTGTGCAGCACGTATAGACATGCAGTATGCGTACTATGGGGGAAGAATGGAAAACTCCAAGTCTGCTTGTTAGATCTCTGTCGAATGGAGAAGGAAGAGAAAACACACTTTGCCCAACATGATGTTTTATGCTAATGAAGCTCATCTTCTACCCTGAAAACTCTTTTACAGTTCAACCCCTGATGCTAACTTAATGTTAACTTTTCCATCAAATGTATATAATAGCTTTCAGTTATTTGTATGTGAGTGGTGCTTGTGTGTGTGTGTGTGTGTGTGTGTGTGTGTGTGTGTGTGTGAGAAAATAGTTGGCCCATGGCCTTATGTCTACATCTCTCTCGCTCTTACTGTACAAATATATCACGCTGATACACTTTTCACATGCTGACCTCCTGAGGATATGTTTTCTCCGTCAGCACGCGTGAGATGACGTTTTGAAGCTGAGCAGTCTTTTAACAGTAATTATACTTATACACACACACACACACACACACACAAACATGGTGTAATTAAAAGCTTGAGCTCTCCTGAGACTCGAATTTCCTTAATGTACCAGAGCTGAGTGAGAAGCTTCCTCAAGCTCTTTGCGTGCGCACACACACACACACACACACACACACATACACACATACACACAGAAACATTCACACACACAAAATGAGAGTAGGTGGTTAATGAAATTACAGAACAGTGACTAAATATGTGATTAAAGAGTTGTTCTTCTTGTGCTTTCATTCCCATTTACTAAGTGCAGTTAAAATAATGAATGTAGTCACAACAGCAGGCTGATGTTCCTCTGCTTCTGATTGGTCCACGCTGGATAAGGGGCCAGTCGTGGCCTAATGATTAGAGAGTCGGACTTGTAACCCGAAGGTGAACCTGAAGGTTGTGGGTTCGAGTCTCAGGTCCGGCAGGGATTGTAGGTGGGGGGAGTGAATGACCAGCGCTCTCCTCTACCCCCAATACTATGACTGAGGTGAGACCCTTGAGCAAGGCACCGAACCCCCAACTGCTCCCTGGGCACCACAGCAAATAAAAATAAAAATAAAAATGGCTGCCCACTGCTGTGTGTGTGTGTGCGCGCACTTGGCTGGGTTAAACTTTTTTTTATACCACCTCAGCCCTGTTCTATCTCTTACAGTTTAAAATCTGCTACTTTTTGATGATAAAATAACTCCGTCTTTGTGTTTTCTCAAACGTCCAGCCTGTTTTGACACAGATTCCCATAAACAGCGCTAATAACTACTCTCGCAGCGTCCATCATGTGTATCGCAGATCAGTAGTCTTACACGTTCTTCTGTAATCCAACACATCTGGGTGTCTGAGTGAGCGAGAAATGAAATAAAGTCCTCTAAAACGTGTCCTAATACAGAGGGATGGAGACAGATATGAGCCAGAGAGAAACATGAGCACTGGCATGTTTGGGTTTACGGGAAAGTGAGGGACAATTTGATCAGGTGAGAAAAAAGGGCTGGATGAAGTGCAGACTGAATGATTAGATGAATGAAGAAGTGAGTTTGGGGAAAGATACCTTTCAGAACCTTTCAGAGGATCTTCACAAACATTCCTCCAAAAGTCAGAACAGACTCAATGACTAGCAGAGAAAAAAAAAGAGAGAAATGTTTGCGTTAATAAGTGCGCCTACTTTAAAAAGTATCACAGATTTCTGGGCCGTAACTAAGCAACCGAGCTGAATTTGGTTCTCCTTCTTGCACAGGTACAGTGTGAGCTGAGCCAGGATGTGTGGGCGGAGCTAGCAATAGTGCAGATCGCTGATTGGTTGAACACGACGCTTACAGAATCGTCCTTATTTAATGTTTTGGGTTGAACGAGGCGATTTAGCAGAAAACATCACATTTTTATCATTGAATTTAACGTTCCAGATCCACAGTAATATTTTCTTATCTCACTTCTTTTTATCTTGTATACCTGTAATCTGTGTAAAATCTCTTGTCTTCAAATTAAGCCTAATCACAAATGGCTTCTTAGTAACCATATACGCTCAATTCATGTGGTAGAACATAGTGGCACTTTACCTACTGCACTACGTGTCATGTTCAGTGTTGGTTCCTTAATTCAAAAATTTACTTCAATATAAATGTAAAGAAAACCTGCCCATGGTTTGAAGGATAAGCTGACTGAGCACTTATCTACTACACTTACAGCTCAATTATGAAGTTCATTCATAATTTTATCCATAAAATTTTTATGTCCTTAATTATGTCATTAATTATTCGTGTTATATTTAGGTATTTAATATTTGGCCTGGAATAGCATTCCATTTTTTTAGTGTATTTACAGAAAAAACAGAAAATTCAGCAAATTTTACTCAAACTCTGCCCCACATGCGTAGCTCTCATGTAAACTCCTGAATAGCCTTTAAGTGTGGAATTACGTTTGAGGCGCTTAGTTCAGCTCTGAAGACGGCCCTATATGCTTTAGTTCTGGATTATTAGATGACTGCAGAGATGGTCAAAGAAAACAGCAGGTTATCTGGTCTGTAATTTTCTAAGGGGAGGAGAGAGAAAAACACCAACATGGCTGATCCAAGCGGAAATAAAATCCTCAAGTAGCACCTGCACATACTGGAATTACTCCTGGTCCGAATTTGAATCTAATCTCATCCGAACATGTCTATACTTGTTTGGCAGAAAACAAGACTTTCTAGGGGTTAGTCAAGGTCCAGTTGATGATGTTATAGTGACTTCAATGCAGAGTTGCTCCTCATTTAAAAAAAACTTAAATAACTTAAAAAAATAATTGTTGACATTTGTCATTTGATAAATAAAAAAAATAATTTCAGTCATTTCAACATCAGGTCCTAAAGTATTGTATTTCAGGGAGAAGCCGATACAGAAATCTTTGGTTGCAGCCTTGGCTCAGCTCGGCTCGGCGTCAGAGAGATGCAGGTCTTATCCGAGAAAAAGGCTAATAAATGAAGATGGGATGTGTCTGAATTATTCACAGCCACACTACTGTTTCATTAATCTCTCTCTCTGATCACCACCATCTCACCTCCCACAGTGTGTGGATATAAATACCTGAGAAAGAGAGAGAGAGAGGCATGGACCTTAACAACTTAATTCTGGTAGACATTACACGTGTGCCAAACCAGGGAGATGCATTTACACCAGATTCATACATAAACAGGTCTCACAATTGCTAATTAAAGGAAAGCTCCACTCTGAAACACATTAGATATGTTTCAGTTGAAATATTTGTGATGTGCTGGTGCTAATTTGTTGGTCGATGCTGTATTTTCGTTAGCAGGGTGACATTGCTAACATAGTTAAAATACAGCACGTGCTAATGCTGCGTTCTAGTCAATTCGGAAATTGGAACTATCCAACCTCCGTCTGGAAAAACAGCAATGCAGCTCCATTCGATGTCAGATCTCCAGCTAATAGCCTTAGATTCAATTCAACATCCCCAGCTTGTCGAACAGTGACGGTGATGTGGCGTCATGCTAACATGGCATTCAGGAAGAGTGGCGCTGTCTGTGATAAACACTCATCTGAAGACAATTTTAACCAGAATCATTTACCAACCTCATAGCTCAGGATAAATCAATCTTGGAAAGTTTTATTAATAATTACATTCTCTACGATGATCATAAATGCCCATCGCTAGCTACTCAAATCCCGTTGGCAAACAAATTCAGACGGCCAAGTCGGCTGACTGGGAAACATTAGCATCCGTATCTCACAGCCTGGTTTTCTGTAGCATTATCCTTCATTTGTAGCTACCAGACCTCTTATTACTTTGTGTTTAAATTCCTAACAGGCTTGAAAGGAGAGCAGGTGCCTGAAGGCACAGGGATGTGAGAGCAAAGCTATGATATTAAAAATGTATCAGAATCTGCTCTCTCTCCAGGCACATGTCTACTTTCATTGCTTGCTGTGCAGCAGAGGAAAAAGTTGGCATTAATATTTTACACGATCCTGGACGGGTTAAAGGATGTGCACATGACTGACGATGGCTCTGTAGGTCCAAGATTTGTGGTCAGAATTCGTGACCGCGGTCAAAACGAAGGCGGACATTTTTATCATTGGTGAATCCGTGCTCATTTGGTCTCCCACGTTCTGACCCCTTTCAGTTTCCATACTCAGTCTACTCATCTGACCCTTTTCATTTCCCACATTTTTATTCCGTCATCGCTTCATTCCTTGTTCTTGTTGAACCTCATGGCTTGTGATTGGTTCCACCTGGTCCTCATTTCCTGCCTTATTTAAGCTCTTTGCTTGAGGCTTTATCTTTTCTAAAACCCGGTTTCCCTAGTTCTAGGTTTCGAGTGTTAAAAGTGTTTTTTTTTTTAAACTTAAAGCGGCCTGAGATGCTTTTAGATGTGATGAACCATGTACAAGCACATTAAATGGACTGATTTTTTTGGAACGTTTCTTACTAGCTCTGATGTTTCAGTTTGTTTCCCATGAAATGTGCTCTATAAATAAAATGCTAACTGGCTGAGATATTAATGTGCATGTCTGGAAAAGTGCGAAATTTAAAAGCACTCATCACAAGGCTTGGGAGTGTCAGGAAACACAATTTGGATTAAGTATAGATATACAATTAACAAACTACTACATTTATATCAATATATCACTCTTTAGATGTTCTCTTATTTTAGCCTTATTAAAGCAGATTACATTTCATATTTTCCCATTTGCGTATAACAGATTTCATCTAGTTTCCAAGTTCAAAACTGAACATGGAAGCTAAGGCTGGGAATATGACAATATTTATGCAATATTGCAATATTGCGGCTGCGTTTCTGTCAGAGCTGCTGTTACATTAATTAACACCTTCTGACCAATCAGAATCTAGAATGTAAGAGCGTAAGTGTAATTCTTTCTAGCTGTGTTATAATTGAATGACTGTGTAAAAAAAAAAACAAAAAAAAAAAACAACCCATTTACCTAACCACCTGCAAACTCAGTATAAAAATAGATACGTTTCTGAGCTGGACCTGAATTTGTGAGTCGATGCTGAACTCTTCTCTGACTCGAACTCCACTGCATTGCAGTTTTTACATCGTCCCAAGCCACTGAGAGAAACCGTCAAAGCTTATCTTCTTCATATGGCAAGCAGCGTCCAAATAAATAGTGCATGATTTCAGCTTCCTACACAGCCTCCCGTCTCGGCCACGTCTCCTCAGTGTGAGCCATCTCTCGAGTGTGTTCCAGCTAAAAAAATGAGATGTGTGGCCATTTTTTATCTGTCAGCTAAATTCTTTACATAGGTTAATGCCTTCCATTTTAGATGTAGAACTCGACAGAGTATCTGATGAGAGAGTTAACTTTTTCTGCATCCTAATTGTGTGCGCTCCTACTGCCTGAATGAGTCTTTAAAAAAAAAAGATGATGATGAAGTGAAGTGACTTGTGGCCAAGTATGGTGACCCATACTTGGAATTTGTGCTCTGCATTTAACCCATCCAAGTGCACACACACACACACACGTAGCAGTGGGCAGCCATTTTAGCTGCGGCGCCTGGGGAGCAGTTGGGGGACTGGTGCCTTGCTCAAGGGTCTCACCTCAGTCGTGGTATTGAGGGTGGAAGAGAGCGCTGGTCATTCACGAACCCCACCTACAATCCCTGCCGGACCTGAGACTCAAACCCACGACCTTCGGGTTTACCTTCAGGTTACAAATCCGACTCTCGGACCGTTAGGCCACGACTGCCCCAGAACAACTACACACCAGGCACTGCTGGGATTCGAACCCAGGATCTCCTGTTTACTAGGCAGGCGCTTTAACCAACTAAGCCACAGCGCGCTAATTAATACACCTATTAGTCCATTTGTCGAGTTCAAATCAGAGCGAAATTCTTTCATTCGCTGGTCAGAAATACACACAGAAGATCACAAAAAATCACCGGAGCACAAATAAATGATTATATAATTATATAAAAAAACTAGTTTTAAGACATGGTGTGTGTCATATTTAGTTTATTTCCTCTTTTTGTTCGTCCAGAACACATGGCATTTCGGCAGCGCTACAGCTCTGTCCTTTGGCTCAGTTTGTGCCTCATGGCTCACGTATACAGATATTTTTGAAACTAATATTTAAAAGAAACGCTGTTCATGCCAAGAGCATTCTCAAAAATATTTTCATTCACATGAAAACGAAAAAAAAAAAAAAGAAAACGATTTTGAATATGCTCACAGGAGTATGTCATAAACTGCAGAAAAATGCATTTAAACATTTTCACATTTTAAAAAGTTTTTTTCAATTTTCTCCTTGTTTTCGAGAAGCTTTGCTTCAGTGACTCAAAATACTGTTTTCATTGTGGACAGGAGGAAAAAATGCAAAGAAAAATTTACATCTATAAAATACACACACACACACATATGTATATATTTAGCAGTTTAGCAGTTTCTATCCAAAAAAAAAAACGCTGCAGCCCAAAACACACTGCATGTTTGATTCAGTATTGAATCAGTTGAATGGATTCAGAGTTGAATCGCGTTCTCACTGCAAGCGGATGGAGACCGCCTCGCTCAGACGCTCTCTGAGTGTCATTGCTGTGTTTTAGCCTGATTAAAGAACCACGTGGAGGAGGGGAACACGCCAGGGTTCCATTCAAACCCAATAAACGGTGCATGTGTGAAAGTGTCGACAATGAGCTAAAACTCTAATTTGCAGCATGTGATATTTATTCGACGGAAATATTTTAGACCTCCTCATTAACCCAAACATTAGCAGAGACTGCAGTAAGGTGAACTTCATGATGAGGAGAACCTGCAGTCACGTCCCCGTCTGTAAGCAGCTGTAGATCCAGCGCAGATCTCCTGTTGCGCTTCATTAGCAAACCCAGTCATGCTCTCTAATTGATTTACTTCAGCAGCGTGTCAAGAAACAACACACACCGCTCGATCACCAACATGTTGAACAGGGATTACATTGTTACAATGGATTATGGGTCATTATGGGAGGAGGAAAATCATTTCAAGGTCAACTTCGTGCTCAAGCGCTGTTTAAAAAAGTGCATGTTATATTTATACAAGGCTTTATTGCGATATAGAAAGGTGGAAGTTGTTGCAGCAGGATGAGAAGGTCAGTCCAGACTTCTCTATCCCTAGCCACAGCTCTTTCTGGGGGTCTCCAGATGTTCCCAAGTGAGATTTACAGTGCCTTGCATAAGTTTACACCCCCCTTAAACTTTTCCACATTTCGATGGAACTGAAATTGATTTAATTCGTATTATATGTCATAAATATTCACAGCACAAAATACTGAAGCGGGGCTGGGACAAATCAATATCGTTTGCAAAATGATTTGCAAATTAGAATGTAAAAGTTGTGAGTTGGTTATGGAGCATACCTAAACAAACATGACCAAGGATCTACCAGAACAAAGTTCTGGAAAATTACCAATCAGGGTTTAGTTATAAAAATGCATCCCAAACTTAGAACATCCCGCAGAGTAACATTCAATTGTTAGATATTAATTAAAAATGGAAAGAATATGGCACAACCACAATGGTCCAGCAAAATTCAGTGCCTGGGTAAAGAAGGGATTAGTCAGAGAAGCAACCAAAGAGCTCTTAGCATGATGCTACCACCATCGTGCTTCACTGTTCTGGAAACGTATCAGCCAGGGATTGGTAATAAAAAAGTCTTGCAAGCTTTGAACATCCCGATGAGTGCCATTAAATCGGTTATTTAAAAAAAGGAAAGAATTTGACACAACCTCGACTCAGCCTAGAGGGAAAAAGAGGGGATTAGTCTGAGAAGCAGCCAAGAGACCGAGGGTAGCTTTGAAGCAGCTGGAGAGACACTGCTTCAGAATATTGAATTTGAGGTTGTTTTTTTTTTATTGTACTGACAAATGCATTTCCTTACCTGCTGCATTAGTACACAATTTTAGTACACAATGGTCCTACATCGTCTTAAACATCTGTCTTAATAAAAAAGATTTCCGCGGTTGATCTGTTTTTACGTGTCAGTGCAATGCTACACCTTCAACAGCTTCTGGTTAATATGTTAAATAAATGAAATCTGTATGTTAAAGTGAAACCCATGTGAAGTATAAATGTTCACAGAGTCAAGACTGCTGAGAAGCTTCGGGTTTGAACGGAAACAGCAGTGACTCATGTTTTTTAAACCATGCTGAGCATCACGTCGGAGGTGAGCAGCTTTGGAAAAAAAAGCTCTCTGATTCCTCCTGGGTGTTTTTCACCATGTGCTTAAAATAATGTCGGAAATATTAAGGTTGCCCAGACGACAGCGTTTTAGAGGAAAAAATTCAGTGGCTGTTTTTCTCTTCCTGTTTGAAAAGCCGTGGCTTGGTGGGGGAGAGCGAGGGAGAGAGCGAGACTTGGAGAGAGGATGAAACAAAAGAGGCATTTGATCCATTTTAGTCCCGAGTGAAGTCTCTGTACCTGCTACAGGTGTGTGATGATGGAGTCCTGAGACTTCGAATAGAATTATCTCTCCTTTACTCGAACTCATAAGAGCAAAAACCATAATCTGATTTAATTTAGGGTCATTTCATTTAATTTAGGCTGAAGTGTAATGAAGTTTAAAAAAAAAAATGATCCTAGCTTCATTGTAAATAGTGCAGTTCTTGCTTTTGGGCAACAAATCGATAAATTCATTTACATTTATTCCTTAAGGAGTTGCTTTTATTCAAAATGGAACTAGATCCCAAACAAACCGAGCGTAATAATGATTAATACTGCGTGTAAGCTTGAATCTGGTTTCACACTGTGTGATTTCGGTGCTCTTTTACGATCATTACTGGCCACTCTGAATGAGATCGTAATAAAATAATGTCTGGATGCTCTAACAGACTGTGTTATGACGTGTGTGTGTGCTCCGTGCCAGATTATACGACGAAGATCCTTTAACGATAGGCCTGCGATTAAAGTTAATTAATAAAAAGGGCAAACATTCTTCCAAATGAGCTTGTGGTAATAAGGAGATTTTTTTCTGCCCATTAGCATGTTTTGTTTTTTTTTACGTTCCTCCATCGTCCGCTAACATATTCGTAGCTGTCCCATGGTTTTGACGGCCTCCTATTGGTAGGTTTTAGACGAGTGTCATAGCAGCGCTCACACTCTGAGACCTTAATCAAAAAATTTCTCCCACTGACACAACTTTGTCATCGGCCATCTTTTTGGTCACAATGGCACTGAATCATGTCACGTTACGCGTTGTAAGACCGCTGATCTCAACTCGCGACCAGAGAATTATTTTACAATGCGTGATTTTTGCCTATGATAGCAAAATTGTACAGCTTAAATCCGACTTAAGATAGATGTCGGATGATCGAAGCTCGAATGATCACTGGTGTGTTTTTTCAGTTCCTCTCTCACGACTTTAGCTCCCATTTACCGTTTCATGGAAGATGGTTTCATGGTTTCATCTCATCCTGTCATAGAAATGTGTATGGAGACATTATGAAGAAAAATAAAGCTCAGAAGGAAGTAGCAGAGATTGTTGAGGAGTCTGGTGAGTGTGTGTAGCTAATACGGTTAGTTTGCTTTGCTAATCTAATCTGAGAACGAAGCTAGTACGAAGCCATGCGCGTGAAATAACGTAGACCAAACAACTGATTTTTATCCTTATTAGTGCTTTATTTACTTTGTGTTTATCTAGTTACCTCACTGTACAGGTCACGCCCACAAGCAACAAACTACAAGCAATACGAGTGACTTATCACCTGCTAGCGTGATGGTCGAGTTATACACCACTGTGCTGTGACTTCAGCGAGGTTCTCTCCATGTCCGAGTGCTGCAGAGTGTGTGCTGCGGCTCTCAAAACACAAACACGGTTAACTTCAGAGAGGAAAAGTGTCTGTCCCTCAGGCAAACACACACACACACACACACATTCACTCACACAGCTCTGTGTACACTAAAAGTCGTGGGGTTTAATGGTCACCAATTTGATCAGGTACACCACTCTGTTTATAGCTGCTATAACGTATGTGGGAACTTGTTTCGTTGACACTCCACAACATTAAATGTAACAATAAACGGATAAAAATTATGACCTGTTGTATTTTAATAAATAAAAAAATTTTAGTGTTGGGAAATTGCTGTTGTATAAGGGGCATAAAACACTTTGTGACATGCTGTTACAGGAAAATAAGTAGCTCCGTTTCCTCACACCACCCTGAAGTTGATTATTTTCCTGTAACAGCACAACACACGGCGTTTTGTTCCTCACACAACTGTGCGTTCTCACCGTTCTGGAGCTCGCCGTTCCGATGCTGTGTGCTTGAACGTGTGTATAAGTCCATTATAATGTTTCTAGGAGAAGTGAGTGCGTTTCTACTGAATCCCACCATTAACCAGCTCGCATTGCGATCCTGCGGGCTTCCCGCTAACGACGCTTTAGCTAATTAGAATCCTCTGGTCATATCTCATTATGTATCAGCATAGCAATTAGCATAACAATAGAGATGCATTGAACTGTGCGTTCTGTTCAGATGGTCTTGAACTGAAGTGGTACTTTATGCTAATCTTTGTGATATTTGATTGCAATTTATATTTTCAGCTACAGTAGCATGTTAGCATCTATTTATCGTTTCTTGAACTCTGTACATGTTTTTTTTTTTTTTATTTTGGTTCATGCTAACAAGCTAGTCGATCAGCCAGGACATGTTTGGTGTCTTTCTGCACTAACAAGTAATGGATTATACACCATATAATATAATGGATTATATGTGCTTACTAATTTAACTGAAGGTCAAAAGATATGAAATAATCTCAGTTGGCATTATATAAACTGTCTTTCAGTAGCGAGTCCAGCCGTGTGTGTGTTGGTGAATAATGGACATAACAGCGGGCCTGCGGTCCATCCTGATCTCCATCTCTGCTTTCAAATGTTCTGATTTTGTTGTTTTTTTTTATTCACTTTGACGTCACTTTTGCTTTCCCTAATTTTAGAGCGGAGCCGGTAGGTTGTTGCTTAGTTACAGAACCGTATGTTCAAGCTCCCTGTCGCCCGAAGACACTTGAAGAGTTGATGGAAAAAAAATAGGAAACAGTCACGTACATGCTTAATACACACACACACACACACACACACACACACACACACAGGAACACTGGCACACAATATGATCTGATGTACACAAATAGACCTGGAAGTTCAGCTACAACTTCAGACTTTACAGTCTGTCTCTGTGGTTCTGTCTGTCTCACTCTCTCTTTTGCTTTGTCTCTCTCTCTGTCTGTCTGTCTGTCTCTTATATATATAATGTCTCTCTTTCTCTTTGTATCTCTCTGTGGTTCTGTCTATCTCACTCACTCTGTCTTTCTATCTGTCTCTCTCTATCCTTATCTGTCTCTCTCTCTGTCTCTCACTCTGTTTTTTTTCTGTTATTCGTTTGTTTGTTTATTGAAGTTCAACAATTTCAAGTTCTTGCTATTCCTGTCTGTCTGTCACTCTCTCTGCCTTGCTCTATCTATCTCTCTCTAATTCTCTCTCTCTTTCTCTGTCTTTCTTACTCAGTCTCTTTGTTTTTTCTCTCTCTGTCTCTCTTTGTCTGTCTGTATCTCTTTCTCTGTCTCACTCCATCTCTCTTTCTTGTTCTCTCTCCCTTTCTCTTTCCATCGCTCGCTCTCTCTCTCTCTCTCTCTCTGTATGTGTGTCTGTCTCTCCCTGTCTCTTATTCTGTTTTTTCTCTGTCTCATGTTTAATTACTGTCCTCAGCCCTGCAGAAGCCAAAAGCATAAAGAGTGCTCTGTAATTAAAGAGGCGATTAGCCGTAGCTACGGGATACAGCATGGCAAGGTCCCAATTCCACTGCCAAAACTGACACACACACACACACACACACACACACACAGGGGTATTTCTGAACCCATACCCGAAAGTATTTTTTAAAAGAAGAGCAGCGTTTGTTTTTTCCCACCAAATACACAAATTCCTTACTCAAGTAAAAGTGAAAATATTCTTTATTCTTGGCAAAATGCAAAAGAACAAATTTCTAAAAGTCAAAGTTACAAACGCAAAACAGGTCTTCACCTCAAATGGCATTTAATTTATTAATTAATTTTAAAATGGTCAGATAATCTACTAATTTCCTTTCTTTTTTTCAATCCTTAATGGTTCAGAGGAACAATCCACTCTACAACACAAAAATTACTGAGGGTCTTTCTTAAAGAAAAGGGGTGAAGTAGAACCTCTTCAAAAAAAAAGCTAGAATTATTACCCATCCTTTTTTCTTAGAGAGAGAGAGAGAGAGAGAGAGAGAGAGAGAGAGAGAGTGTCTTTATTGCTTCTTGTACAGTGAAGAGATGAAGTTCAGTAAAAATCTATTCTATACTTCCTGGACTTTTCACTTTAATTATAATGTGTGACGTTTTTCACACCAAACTCAAACAGAGGACGTGAAGTTCTGCGTGTAAACAGTGATACTGTTATTGATATTGTCTCATTGCAGACGCACATCAGACTGTCTGAGAGCAAAATATCACACATCATACTTCTGCAATACTGAAAGCTAATATGGCTGAGCCACCAAAACTGCTTCCAATCCAGTTAAGATGAAACACACAGAGAGAGAGAGAGAGAGAGAGAGAGAGAGAGAGAGAGAGAGAGAGAGTACACACAGAGACAGACACAGAGAGAGACACAGATAGACAGGGAGAAAGACAGACAGAGTGAGACAGATGAGAAAAGACAGAGGGAGTGAGATGGAGAGTGCAGCAGGGAGACAGCAAGAGACAGAATGAGAGAGAAAGAGTGAGACAGAGAGACAGAAGGAAATAATGAAACAGAAAAAAAGACAGAGATAGAGAAACAGACAGACAGACTAAGAGAAGAACAGAGAGAAAGAGTGAGAGACAGAAAGAGAAACAGATAGACAGATGGAGAGACAGACAGACAGAGAGAGCGAGAAACAGTGGGAGAGAGTGATAGATAGAGATAGAGAGATAGACAGAGAGAGTGTGAAACGGTGTGTGTGTGTGTGTGAGAGAGAGAGAGAGAGAGACAGAGAAAGGTTTTCTGGTTTGGTGGGTTTACAGGCAACTTGTTTGTCTGTCTCGAGTGCTTCAGGACAAAATAATTACAGTCATCATCCCTCCATCCTCCTGGAAAAAACAGCGATTGTGTAAGAGCTGTGGAGAGTCGTTTCACTGCAGCGGCTCCACGAGAGACACATTACACACTCGGAACGGTGACGAGGTCAGGCTTTATCAGCGTGAGGGGTCGAGGGAGCGGACTTCACAAATTCAAGTTGGAAGATGAGAGAAGGACCTCAGAGAAAAAAATGACCTTTAGGTAATGAGTGTGTCCTTAAAGTCACTAAAGCTTATTTTCTGACCTAAAGCATCTCCTGTTAGCTAATTATCAAACGAGTAGCTCACTGGAGCTTTGCTGCTGAGTATACTCTTATAGAATCTGTCATTAGTGTGTGTGTGTGTGTGTGTGTGTGTGGTGGAAGGATTGACAGCTAGCAGTATCAGATTTCCAAACCCAGTCCCGGGAACGTGAGAGCAGGACCTCGGAATATAAATCCGTTGCTTGAGAATATGTTAACACACAGACTGTCCATCGCTGGAGTGGAATACACACGTGCAAACACACCCGCCTCAGAGAGCCCTTCGAGATCTCAGTCATCAGATGCTGTGTGAAGTGTGAAGTTATAGTACCAATCAGACTCGATCTGATCCGAGTGCAACACACCAAGGAGCAAAGCGTAAGCTATTGAAGAAGGGGGCTAAAATTAATGAACACCTTTCAGTATGAATCTCACAATTGGACGCTTTTGGACTTTGACATTCACGCATGTCAGATAAAAGCTCCCAATAAGATTCAGTGTCTTAATAGATCACGTACTTCACCAAATAAAATGGTTTACAGATTTTTTAGCAATTATTAAAATGCAAAAGCCGTAACACTGTGTGGCCAGTGTTTTACTTTGCCCCTTCTGTAAAATGAGTTAAATGTCACTTACGTCCCTCTTTTTGGCATCTGACATATCAAGTGTCTTCATCTCCAGGTCTCCAGGTCTCCAAGTCTCCCAGTCATTTAGTCTTCAGTTACTCAGTTTACAAGTTACCAAGTCTCCCAGTCACTCAGGCTTCCAGTCACTTGATGTTCCAGTCTCCTAGTTTCCCAGTCTCCTGGTGTTCAAGTCTCCCAGTCATTCAGTCTCCTGCTCTCCAAGACTTCCAGGTGCTCAGTTTGCAGTCTCCTAGTATCACAGTCTAGTCTACAAGTGTCTCAGTCAGTCTTTCTCTAAGTTACTACAACTCTCCAAGTCTTTCAGTCTACAGTTTCCAGTATTTTAGTTTCACGTCACCCGGACTCCCAGACTCCCAGACTCCAAGCCACCCAGTCTCCAAGTCTCAGTATTCCAGATTAAATGTCTTTCAGTTACTCAGTCCCCAGGTTCCCAGTCACCAAGTCACACAGATTTCCAGTCTACAAGTCACACTGACTTCCAGTCTCCAAGCAACTCATTCCCCAGTGTCCACTTTCTTAGTTTCAAGTCTCCAATTCTGCCAGACTTCCAGTCTGTAGGTCTCCCAGTCTTTCAGTCTCCAAGTCTCTGAGTCTCCAGTTTCTTAGTTTCAAGTCTCCTGGTCTCCAGATCTCCAGTCACTAAGACACCCAGTCTTCTAGTCTTCCAGTCTCCCAGTCTCCAGGGTCCAGTTCCTTAGTCTCCAGTCTCCAAGTCTCCTAGCTTCCAAGTCTTTTTCTTCCAGTTTACAAGTTTTTCAGTCCGAGTCTCCCAGTGTCCAGTCCTTCAGTCTCAAATACTCCAGTTTCCCAGATGCCTGTTCTCCAAGTTTCCCAGTTGCTCAGTCTCCAATCACCAAATTTCTCAGTCTCCTACTCGCCTGTTTTCATAATTTCCTGGTCACCCAGCCATTCAGTCTTTTAGTCACCCAGTTAACCAGTCTCCTAGCCTCCTAGACTCCCAGTCTTCTAGTCTACCAGTGGTCTAATCTTCTGATCTTCTAGTCTTCCAGTCTCTTTGTGATGCAGTCTCCTGATCTTACATTCTCCCAATTTCTCAGTCTCCTAATGTTCCAGCAACCTACTATCCTGGTCTCCAAGTCTCAAGTCTTTTAACCTTCTACTTACATAGTCTGCTGGTGCTCTAGTCTGGCTCTTTGATGGTTTTTTTAATGAATCTGATCATGCTAATGACTTCTGGTTCTCTTAGTCATAGTATGGTTTATATAAATCTTGTATAAGTGTTAATAAAGAAACTGCCCCATAAGTGTGCTTATAGATTAGAATAATTCAAATGACTGTTTATGCGGGAGAAAGCAGTCATACCATTTTAAACACATTGTCATGCATCGTGTATCCTTAGTGTAACAGTGACAAATTTCATATTCATTTAGCATATAGCATACTTACCTCAAGGACACATTCTCACAAACACACACACACACACACAGACACAATTCTCATGGGACAGAGTTAACAAGGACTATAAAACAGGAAAGTTTTCTCACCAAGATAAGGTCGGATCACTGTGTGTAGGAGGCGATGTTAGCCAAAGGCACATATTCTTTTCGTGTTAATTAGCTGTCTTCACATACTAGATTAGAGTCACACAGTCCAGAGTGAGTAGAGAGCTAGGGATTTTTAGCCTCAAGTGTGGTTTCCATCCACCTGTTCGTATGCAAACGGAAAAAAAAACTGCATTTGAAAAATGCTTAAATGTTGAATATAAACTCAGAGCTGTTAAAGTTGGCATATGGATCAAAAGAAATTGTGATAAAGAGAGATAGAAGTAGATTTCTGGAATATAAAATATGATTTAGCAGGTGTTGTTTTTATGGCTTTTTATTTAGACACGCTTTCAGAAATTTCCTTGGATTTTACAAAACTTATGGATAACTTATGGACCTTCTGATCAGTAGGTCAGAACATTAAACACTGATCCAAGTGAAACAACTGGTACGTCATTACGTAATGAATAAACCACTCCCTGTCATGCTGTTATAGGAAACTAATGAATGGCTGGTTGTTGCGATGAACCAGAGTTACTGTTACAACTCTGAATTATTATCTGATCTGATTATTTTCCTATAACAGCACATCCTGCCGGGTTTTCTTTCTCTGATAACATAGCAATTTGTCAGCGATAACAATTTTTATTTATTAAAGAATGACACGTCATACCTTTGATCCATTTATAGTTTAATGTTGTGAGAGCCTCTCTTTTTTTTAGTAACAGCCTTTAAAGTTAGAGCTTTACATTTGATTTTTAGAGAGCTCTGACACTGGAGACTCCTTCCATGAATGTTAAATAAATATCTCCTTACAGAGATACATTTTTTAAAATTAATACCACAGACAGTAACGAGAGCTCAGGCTCAAACCGGGAACCCTGGAGCTGCCACTGTCAATAATTCTGAACCTGACTGTACATCTATATTTAGATACATATATACACACAACAGGAGAGAGAAGATTCTTTCTGAGTGGGCTAATTTTTTCATCTGAGCTCTTTTGCACCATCAGAATGAAGGATTTGACACTTTGTACATAACGCTAATGACATCTCTGTTAGCTTCGCTAGTTGTTGCCATGGCAGCGATGAAGTAAAAAGGAGAAAAAAAGCTCATCTGCTCTGTTGGAACATTCAGAACCCTATGGAGCGAAGCTTCTGTTTTAAATTCATATTCATTTTGAATATCAGTGGGTTTTACCTCCGGTAGCTTCATCAACACTTTCTGCTGTTTCTCTTGAACATTTCATTTGTTCTCTACCTGAGAAGAACTGAACTATCTAAAAGAGTTGAAGTTCTACGTTTCCCAGTGTGTGTGTGTGTGTGTGTGTGTGAGAGAGAGAGAGAGAGAGAGCGAGACTTGTGTGTGTGCTGAATCGGAAGTCTATCCTGCAGAAAAATTGACTCTAATAGTTTTATAAAAAGCTTTCTCTGTGAAAAGAGATCTAATAGTGGCCGTGTGAATAAGCCGCGTTTAAAACGGCTGGATTTTGAGAGCTCTGGAGAGGCGTTTGAATCGATACTCCAGACTGAAGGAGGCTTCAGAGTGTGCGGTTCTGTTTATGCTTTGAGGTGAGCAGAGAGACAGAGATGTTGAGAGTGCCAGAATCAGACCTCTTGACTGCTGGTGTTTAAAATAACTTACCTTTAATATGATGGAAAGATTGCAGCAGTTTGTTTGAAATGTTCACGTGAACATGTTGTGAAAGCATGAAAGCTGAAATTATGCATCTGAGACTCTTTATATCTTTATAAATAAAGCAGGTTTTTATAGGCAACAATGATGATGCTTTTTATACATTTATAATTAGATTTAATGTTGTGGAACATCTGCAAAAAAAAAAAAAAGTTCATTCCTCTTGTCACTGACGTTGTAGCACCTATAAACAGTCGTTCCCTCACCAGCCTCTCTTTTCTCTCTCTCTTGAAGTCAATATAACAAAAAAATGCAGCTTGTCATGTTAGTGAGTGTCGGAAAAATACTGCTTTACCTCTGACTGTAACAAAACACTGACACTGGAGACTCCTTCCATAAATGTTAGATAAATATCTCCTTATGTAAAATTTCACCATATCCATGATTACTGTGAATGAGCTGTTGCTATAGAAACGATAACGTATTAGAACGAGTGCATTAATATAAACCTGTGAATTATGCTTGCACTACTGTCAGAGCTGCTGTTACAGAAAATTAATCAACACCTTCAACAGCACTGTGGTATAAATGTAATTATTGTTTTATAGGAAACGAAGTTCTGTAGAGGATAAAATAAAATAAAATAAAATAAAATAAGGTGACAGAATGAAGAGTCATCTTTGAGTTGATCCAACTGAGTCAAAACCAAACACGTGCCGTGCACACTTCATTCCTCATTATGGCACATGCTGCATTTCTGCACGTGTTAATCACAGGTGTGTGCTTATAAGAGAGTCGTGTGTGTGTGTGTGTGTGTTATCTCTTCTTCAGGTTGGGTGACACATTTTGATGCGTGTATTAGCCTCGAGTGAGTCAGTAGCGCACATCTGTACTCTTTATGCGTCCTACATGGCAGACAAATAGCAACAAAGAACTCACTTTTTGTGCCCTAGTTACAAGACCTCGAGTGTGTGTCAGTACAGTTTTCACACCCCCTCGTCAACTTCTCTCAACTCAGACGTGTGTATCACGTACATCACATCAGTGGACACAACAGACACAACTTGAGGAGTGTGTACCAGGAGCAGAGTGTTTCTATACACTATATTACACTACACTATATACTACACTATATGCTTCGTATTATACACTATATACTATACACTACACTACACTATATACTACACTATATGCTTCGTATTATACACTATATACTATACACTACACTACACTATATACTACACTATATGCTTCGTATTATACACTATATACTATACACTACACTATATACTATACAGAGTATACTATAGAGTATGTATTATTTATATTATTTATACACACTATTTGTCTGTATTATATAACTGTCTATATAATTTGTATATATGTAATATGTAGTATTATTTTCTACATTATATTACCTTGGGTCATGAAATATATGTACAGACAATTATGCAATCAATATTGTATCACAGCATCTCATTTTTGCTTATCTGCCATCTGAAAAAGTAGTTTACAGGAAAAAAGATTTATATTTTATTTCTGAATTTCTGTCAAAAAGCTTGTGCTCCCCACTACTTCACTTCATGAATTTGAGTTTTCAGATACTGTAAGGCTTCATCATTAACTGCTCGTTGCAGGGATAATTTATTATTTGATAAATGATCTCTTACACAGACACACTTTACCATCTGTGATGATTCCGTCCAGATGAATGATTTGAAACACGGACTAAAGCGCCACCTGGTGGACAAAAACAACTCAACACACAAACTCAATGCCATTAGGTTAGTGTTGTACTGTATATGTGCTTCTCTGTTTGGTCCTTTTTATGAGGATTATTTATTTTTACTGAGCTCCACTCACAGAGTAAAGCGTATTAAACTTTTGGAGCTTCAATTAGAAGAAATGGAGGAAGTAGTGCATCTTTAAAACTGATTTAAGGTCCAACATTGGACTTTCAGGCCACTTGTTTGTCTATTATTATTCACAAACAATTATTTGATTTATATATTATTGCCAATATAGAGTGCATACAAGACAAACATAACTCAAATGAGATATATACACAAAAGTAGAATAATAATAATAATAATAGTAATAATAATAATTTTATACAGACCCAACAATACCAAAATGAAAACATTTACATGTAAAAAGAAAATACTATAAATAGCACTTGTCTCGTGAAAGAGAAAATGTTTGTTGGTATTGTTAGCTGTTCCTCTCTACCCCAGAGCCCCTCTTCATTCCCTTTAACCTTTTTTAAAGCCTCATTGTTCTCCTTCCGGACCGGATGTTTCACTTTCTCGTGAATGAACAAAGCTTTTGAGCGCGAGAATCCCTGCACCGGCGCGCGCTGTCTCCCGGGGCAACGGAGAGGTTCAAGGAGTCGACTCCGATTCTGATTCCAAGGAATCGATTCCGAGATTCGATTCCACACAATAGTTTTGAAGGTGTTTGATGATAAAGCTGAGGAATTTTAGGTTTGATTTTTAAGTTAAATTGATTTCCAAAGTCTGTGACTTAATGGGAAGTCAAATGTAACCCTTGTGCAGTGGGTGTAGGCTGCTGTGCACAGCTGAGACAGAAAATAATATTTAAACACTTGACCAACCTTGAGTACATCCCAAGCCATTTCTCATGCACGGGGATGCACTAACAATCAGTGTGTATAATCAGGTACGAGTATAGTAAGAGATAGATAGATAGATAGATAGATAGATAGATAGATAGATAGATAGATAGATAGATAGATAGATACTTTATTGTCATTGCCCAGTAAAGGTATTCAGCAACAAAACGCAGTTTAGTGTCTACCAGAAGTGCAAATAGTAGCATTGTGCAAAATTAACAAAGTGTGTGTGTGTGTGTGTGTGTGTGTGTACATATATGTATATGTGTATACACACACACAGAGTAAATAAATTGAAACAAGGCTCTGGGTGGTGAATATGTACAGTAGCTTATTGGGCAGAGTTTATTGAACATTATCAGTGATATTACACTAGATTATAATAGAAAAACTATAATAGGTATATAAATATAAATATATGCAAGTATTAGTCAAATACATAGAGATAATATGACGGATTGAATTCATCAGAGTCTGGTACTTTCTGTGGTGCCTCAATGGTTACTGCGTTACTGGTCAGAAGGTTGGGGGTTCAAGCCCCAGCACCGCCGAGCTGCCAGTGTGGGGCCCTCGAGCGAGGCCCTTAACCCTCTCTGCTCCAGGGGCGCTGTGTCATGGCTGACCCTGCGCTCTGACCCCAGCTTCCCGACAAGGAAAGAAATTCACTGTGCTGTAATGTATATGTGACAAAATCAAGGCTTCTTCTTTGAAGGAGGTTGATTTGTCAGAGATTTGTCAGAATAGTATCCTCTGTTCTCTGTTGGGAATCGACTCCACAAGCTGTGTGCTCAAAGAATCGACTCTCTGCCTCTCAGTGAGTCGACTCTGGGTGCTAGGCGTGAGTAAACACGGGGCAGAGCGGGAGCGGGTGCGCGGGGACGCGGGGACGCGCGTAGTGATTTCCGCGCTGGCATGACGACTGTCGCGCTGGGCGCGAGCGCGGGATTACTTGCACAACAGCACGGGATGACGTTTAGAAGAATTAAAATCACTGGGGTTTGTGTGCAGGTATTTCTTTTCCTTGCATAGTTAGAGCTCGTGCACTTTGAAAGATGGACCGCAAAGTCAGCATCAGACGCGCCACTTCGGCCGGTTACCGCTTACCGGAGCGCCCCAGCGTCGCCCTGGCCTCTCAGTCCTCGGTGTCCGTGAAGAGACCTCCGCAGAGCGGGCCGAGGAACACGAGCGAGCCGCCGCCGCCGGAGCGGGACCCCGACAGCCGGGACCCGGTGAAGCAGGACCGGGTTTGGAGAGAGCTGGTGCGCGCGGAGAAACACGGGGTTAAAGAATGGTAACGATGTAGCGATACTTCATGAGACTTTGGTTTCGGTCTTTCACTTCTCTCTTTGAACTGACCTTCTTGTGTGTCAGCACTTAAAGTGACACGCCGTTTCTCTGTTATCCGATACGGGAAGGTTCGCGGTTGACCGCGTGCCCCGTGCACGGTGTGCGTTACACGGTTGCTTGGCCCCGCGCGCGATCATAAAGCCGTGGATACTGTACACAAAAACACGGGTTCCTATTGCATCTCTCTTCAGCAACACACTCCTAACAGACACACAGCTGGCCAGAAAAGTCTTGTCTGGAGCAGTGCTTTAGATTAGAGCAGGAGTGTGTCCAAAGCTTTATTATTATTATTATTATTATTATTATTATTATTATTATTGATTAAATAATGAATATGAGCTCACAGTGCAGACTTTCAGCTTTCCTCTGAGTGTGTTTACATCCATATCAGGTGTGGGAATTACAGCACTTTTTATATGTGATAGGAGTAATAGGAGAAATTATCAATCATAAATGAAATAGTCATTTTTAATATTAGTTGCAAATCCACTTTAGTTAAGCACACTTTCAGGAATCCAGTGAAGGTCCGTGCTTAGTGGCTTGTCAGCTCTAGTAAACTCCTGCTCCCTGTTTGCTCTGTTAAAAAGATGCTTCCAGATGCTTCATTTTCTCTGCGCTCTCATCCTCAGATTTATTTATTTACTTATTTTGCATTGCCCATGTGTTTCACGATGTCTCGTGATATTAAGTTGCTTAACTACCACAACAGCGTCTTGACGTATGAGGCACACGCATGTGCTCAGGCTCTCGATGAAGAAGTGTGCTTGCTTCTAGCTCTTTTGAAACCTCTCCTTCTCCCTGTTAACTTTGCGCTGTTCTTCTGTAGCTGTGGCTGAATGTCACTCAGAGAACTGGTTTGCAGGTGTAGTCAGAGAAAGGCTCGTGCTGCCGCGCTCACGTTATTTTTTGTGTCCAGATATGGGCGGAGTTAAGAGGTGGCCAGTCCACCCTAACACCCAGAGGGGTGGTCATGCTTCTTCTCCTCCTTCTTCTTCTCCTCCTTCTTCTTCTTATTGTCAGTGCCATTACCAGTGTCATATGATGCGAAACTGAAAAATCTCGCTTTGTTATTTGCTATTAGTTTGCATAATAACAGAACACCCAAAGGATCATCATTTCGAAAGCGAGGATTATCAGAGAGCGTGATGTCGTGCAGGAGCAAGCAAGTTTAGCGAACTGTTCCCTGCTGCCCCTGAACAAACACTGGTCAAACTTCTTCTTTTTTTTTTTTTATGTTAATGTGATTCATTATTTAGAGGCATAAAATTTATTCAGTTAGATAATGATGTTGAATTCGTAATGCTAGCTATGCTATGTTAGCTATGACTTTTATGTAGCTTGCTAGACGACAAACCAAGCAAGGTGCCTTTAACGTCCAGTGGCGCAGCCATGACTTTCTTTGGGATGTGGATTTTGTCCCACTCTAGATAAAGTGCCAACCTCGTTGGGTCTAACCTGGCCACGCCCCTGTGAAAGGTCGACGCCCCTGCATTGAGGAGCCCTCAATATGAAAATCATATTTATTTATTGTAGACGTTAGATGGAGCATTTCTGCATTTTTAAACACCTCAATGACACTTTTTGGTTGCGAAAGCAAAAATCTCCTCCAACAGCGAATCAGAAGCCGCCCCTGTTACAGTTCGAGGTTTAATCTGTAACTGAACACCTGGACTGTGCACCAGCGACGTACGAGTGTCCAGTAACGGTACAAAGTCCACTCCAGGGGACCTGCTTTTATAGCTATTTGTAACTTTTTCCCCGTTTATTATTTACTTGTAATAGCTTGTGGGTTTTTCTGTTCTCAGGGAGAAGAACTGGAGTTTTCTGAAAGACTTTGATCAGCTGGTGAGGAGTCAGTCTTCATGTACTTCTGTTAATCTACAAGATGTTTTAGTAGCATCCTGGCTCGTGTACCTGTATGTGTTAATAATGATCTTGTAAATGAATTTACACTGCCAGACTAATCAAAGTTCTTTACAGCTTAAAGGAATGATTTTTTTAAATTTATTTATTTCACAAACCAACTTTTCAGAAATTAGGCAGTACAGTGATATTTTCTGCTTAGTTTTGTTTTATTTCTGAACTTTTCCCTCATGAGACCCATTAAAATGAAACTTGTCATTAGACACGATAGCTTTGATAATGGGGCGGTTTGATATCTGTTAGAAAATTTTAAAAAAACAAACAAAACAAACAGACTTCTGTTCAAAACACTTAGCTTGTAACGCTACGTGCCCTGACACGCTGAGTTTATAAGCTAGCATTATTCATTGTTGGAATTATATAGACTTTTTTTTTTTTTTTTTTTTTTTAAATATAATACATTATTGTTATAAAATCATACACTGTGCTAGAATGTTGAGCAATTATAGTTGGCCTAACACCAAATTGGATTAAAATAAACACGTTTGTTGAACCAGTTAAAACCGGTTAGCATGATCTCATCTTCTTATGCAACTTAGCACTTTTGGCTTAAATTCTTCCTTAGGAATATTTTCTCATTAACTGTTCACTCTTTCAGGGTCATCCCCGGACGGAGGCGCCGCTCCCCAGCTACGCCTCTCTGTACTCCGACACGCTCCCCAACACCAGCAACCAGACGTTCGGCAGCCGCATTTGCACCGAACTCGGTAAAGAGCTGATCCGAATGGACAAGCTGCTAATGCTAACGGCGACGCACCAAAAGACCAAACCGAGTCCCGAAATGCAGCCCTGCTGACGACAGGTCTCGATCCACCCATGAGGTCTGAGCAAACGCACGGTTAGACTTGTCTTTAGTTGAGGTTTTTTAATGAAGTTATCAACAAAACAAGCTTAATTTTTTTTTTATGACAATTAGTAAAACCGCTGTGTTGGTGAAGAAGATGTTCAGCTTCTTATCTGCTCATTATTACTGATATTTTTACAACAACATGGCTGAGCAATGCATTAACAGTGGTGTAAAAGTGGTAGCTATGCTGGTATGTTTGGCCACGCCCCAATCCTCACTAGATAGTGTCTATAGCTACTCTTAGCATCCTTATAGCATTCTCCATAAACCCATCTCTGGAAGCGTTTCTTTTCTGCTACACTGCTTAGCTTAAGGAAGGACCGTTTATAGCTGCTATAACATACAACTAATAACAGGAACTAACTTGCATCACCGACAAACCCACAACATTAAATATAACTATAACCGGATAAAAATTATGCTGCATTGTTCTTTAATATATAAATATTTAATCCTTGGTAAACTGCTGTTGAATAAGAGGAATAAACCTCATGCTGTTATAGGAATGCTAACAATACCTCTGCTTCATCACAGCACCCTGTCGTTGATTATTTTCCTTTTCTTAGCTAACAGTTCTCGGTAGTGGATTTTTTTGGACCCGACTATATCCTTTTTCCCAGCATATATAATATATTTACAGGGTGTTTTTTCAGGATAGATAGAATAATACTGTAGAAACATGTGACTAATTATGTGTTATTATGAGGTTAGCTGTAATGTGAAATCTAGATCATTTTTTATACCATTATATAGTGTTTTTTTTTTTTTTTTTACATTTACATTAGCAAACCAAACATAAAGTTGAGCAGATGACAATTAACATGTTTTGCCTAAAGGCCTAACAGTTGCTGTTTGAGAGATTTGGGATTTAAACTCACAACCTCCTGGTGACATTAACTGCTGAGCCAGCTGTTTTCCTTTGTATTTTTTCACACTATAGTTTTAAAAATGTTTTCTAAACTACCAACAACTCCTCCTCTTCCACGGGTTATGCGATAGCTCATTACAAAGCTAAGCAATTATGAGAGCTATATATATGTATATGTATGTTTCAGTTTTGTTTACTAGTATTTATACTGGATTTATGACTTTAAAGTACATTTTTTTGCCAGGTTTATTGTAATCAGGTCTTGCAGATTGGCTCCTGTGCCAAGTTCTTTCACATGCAGCAAACGCGGTGCTATCGTTTTGTTCGCTGTAAACGTGTCTCCTCTGAGGCTCCTAAATCTCTTTGGAGTGTAAAAGCAGC
This sequence comes from Pangasius sanitwongsei, assembly GCA_037576675.1. Taxonomy (NCBI): domain Eukaryota; kingdom Metazoa; phylum Chordata; class Actinopteri; order Siluriformes; family Pangasiidae; genus Pangasius; species Pangasius sanitwongsei. The sequence goes on from CM075005.1 coordinate 30,919,980, forward strand.
AGGACTCCACAGTTCCTGGGCGAGGTGCCGTTCTGTGCTCCACCTTCCAGGAACCGTGACTGATATATTTTGTTCATTCATATAACAGGAATCAGTAATGACGCAATTACATGAAATCACAAAGTATAAGCTTTATGCAAAAATAGCTTTACAGCAATATATTCATCATTAGTGGATCATGTAACGTAGCTAAAGCTAACACGACAGACGCCTGAAGCTAGTTTAGTAACGTCAGGATGAACACAGCCTACCCGAGTCAACTCTATCGCAAATCACAAATCAAGCTACAAATTCAGTCATAAAATGGATCCTTCTGAACTTCACATGACCTACGAAAGGTTAATGATAAAATTAGCTAAGAGCTGGGGTTGAGTGAGAGGAAAGATGTCAGTGGTTTTTCCATCCCAGTGCTGCACAGTGTGTCTTTTCCCCCCAGTTCAAATCAACTCAGTGTGAAAGTTGCAGCTACGGAAAAAGGCGCGTCTTAACGTGTAGCGCCATCTAGGCTGCGTAACTCTGGAGTCCCGCTAGGAGCAAAACATACTTGGACAACATTACTGACTTGCCTGTTTTTAGGTTGTGGCAGAAATGTGGGGCTGATCATTCTGTAAAGCTTCAGTACAGCAGGCTCCGCCCCCTTTAATACCTAGTACACCGAAAAGATCCCAACTCTGGAGCAGGACCAGAAGTCGTCCTTGCAACTAAAGTTCCTGAAAAGATTCCTGAGGTGGAAAATGTTATAATGATGAGCAGTAATACATGTATATATCAGGTTTTAATGTCGTTTTGGAATATCACATACACATTTGTTTTTTTTTTTTGTTTTTTTTTGTTTTTTGTTTGTATATCACTGTGTACACAGCAACAACGACGTTCTGAAAAATCTTATTTGTCCTTTTTTCCCGCTTTATCACTGACATAGCTAACAGGTTGAACCTTGTTGTTTTTTTGTTCTTGGCTCCTCTGAATGTTGTTGAGCGTGTGGGAGTTCATATCAGCGGCGTGTCGAGGCTTTCAGAGAGAACGAGAACGTGGGCGACGGAGGGAGCGTCTGCCATGTTCGTGTCTAATGTCTTCCAGTAAAATGGCTCTGATGCCTGCTCTGATTTTGCTTTGACTCATCGCCGACTGACTCACGCCTCCGTGGAAAGCAGGTGCACCGAGGAATAATCAGAATATGATGACACCCACGCTCACATCTGTTTTTTTCAGTCTATAATCCAAGACAATTATCAAAGATGCAGAGCAGTTTCTGTAAAATATGATTGGAGGTACTTTTTCATCCTCTGCCAAATCTCAATAAACGTTCTCACTAAAGTGTTTTGTGCCATTACTTTTGCTTTGGTGGAATGTTTGCACCTTGTAAGTGTAACAATATACCAGTTTGCCGTTATACTGTGGTGAGAAAAACTGAAATAGTTACATCTTTAGTGAGTTTGCTGTACGATAATTCCCTTTATGAGATGCTTAATGAGATATTTAACAGGAAGCTTTCATTCCAGCGTCAACAAGAATTTAGCTAAAGTTAGCTAACTGGAACCAAAAAAGAACATATTTGGCTTCATTACATACAACATAACATATAACTTTTTAAACGTTAGCTAGCTATCCATAATAAGCTACATGACAAATACCTTAACTACAATAAAAAGCAACATTATTTATGAAATTTACAAATAATTATCACTGAATTGTTTTCCCACTAAACAGTTCGGTCTGATTAGCAGTTGCTCATCTCCGTTATTCGTTCAAACTGAAGAATCAGCTACAGAATATTCCAGATTAAAACTACATTGTGTTACGAAGATAATGAAATAAAGTGTTTATCTATATCGCTATTTTGTTATTTACACGATAAAATAGCTGATTTAAACGCTAAGACTTTGTGACTTTGCTCACATTTAGCTCATTTCTTTGCTAGCAGTTAAAGCAGCTGCCCTGCTAGGTGTATTGGAAAAACTTTTTTTTTTATGTGTAATAAGTCATTTTTGACACTTGATTGTTTTACATGTAAAAGGTTTGATCATAAAAAAAAAAAAGCCTCAGTGTCCACTTGACCACTCTTCTCCTATAAAGCCAGGCTAGAAAGCGTCCCCGGGTAACGGCGTGCCGTGTCCACCACAGGGCGCTGTGGTTAAAGGCTTACATACGACTTTTACACACGAGCAAAGCAAAACAAAGTCCTACAATTTCCAATAAAATATGTAACTAATAGAACAGGAAACATCTCAGCTCCGCTTCCTACCAGCGCAGATCGTGTTGTGTGTCTGAGGTTTGCTGTTATATTTAATAATTCTGCTGAGACCTGCTTCAGTTCTGGATGTTAACGACAGAAACTTTTGTGTTTCCAGTTTAATGATCAGAAGCACTGAAGTACAGGGTCCATTAACTACAAAACCAAGTCCATTTCTAATGAAGTGAAAGAAAATGTAAATGATTAGTGTGTTATGTTCCCTTTACATGCTCTTTTGATGGTTTTTTCTTCCTGTTTCCCACGTGTTATTGTTATTAAAGTTTATTTCCAGCATCTTTCTAACATTGTTAAAAAAGTTCGAAATGTTTGATTATTAAAATACGGTTGTGTTTATTAAAACCATCGACAGCAAGTGAACCAGTGCAATGAATGTGTATTTATTTCACTTTTGTGTTTATTTTTTGTTCATTCATTCATTCATTCATTCATTCATTGCAAGACTAATGATTCTTAAATATATAACTTCCCTTTCAACAAGGAAATGAAGTAATGAATATTATTAGAATCAAATCGCAATTATTGTGTTATATTGTATACTTAAACATAAATATTATGTCTATAATTAATTATTTATAAATGATTTATTTGAATTTTACTATAGTAAATAGTTGCTTCATTATTACATTATTATTAGGCTCAAGTATTGGACTTTTGTAAACAATACCAACAAAACTTTCATGTATCAATCAATAAAAAAATTAAATAAGTAAATAAATAAATCTTGTAATTACTGTAGAATTTTTAAGTACATTTTTAGACCCTGATAGACCTTGTTATCAGTATAGTAAGTTTACTTATTAGATAACTACAAGATTGTGCTTTTGTAAATATATTATATATAATGCAATTACTATAGCATGTTTTCTTCTCCTACTGTTTTAATCCCAAGTTTATCATGTGCTTGTTTATAAATGTAAGATAAAATGGATCCTCTAATTATTACATAAGCTGCGTTTGTGAAAGCAGAAACTGTAAACACTGTGGCTTCTTTTCTCTCTTAAACAGAGGCTCATGGGTAAAGGAACGCTGTCGTCGTGTTTGATGACGTCAGAGGAAAATAGCTCGGAGGGAACTGCTGGAATACCGAGGAAGCGTGCAGCGTTCAAGCGCGCCGCGAAATTTCCAACTTCCGTACTGGGTTTGTTTTCCATTTCGGCACATGACGTGCAGTCCAAGTGTCTGAGGACGGAAAGAAGTGAAAATGGACGCTGGAAGTGTGTGTTAGCTGTAGACTCGGAATCAAAAACCTATGATAAACAATGAGAAATAAATAGTAAACAAAAGTGATATGTTTCTAAAGGAAAAGTTGCATCATGAGGAAAAATCCATGAGGAATTTCATACACAGAATTTACTTTTTAAACAGCATTTTATTTCTAAAAACAGTCTTTATGTGCTTCTGTAAATGACTTCTGGGAAGTGGGTGCTAATAGGATTTAACTGGAAATAACCAAACAAAATGGATGCTGGGTAGATTTTTTTTTTTTTTTAAATTACTATTATTACTTTTAAAAAAAATCCAGAGATGAATTACATCAAAGAAATCTTTTCAGTAGGATTTGAAATTTTGTTTTGCATATAAGACTCACATATGCAAACACACTAAAGCGCACTCCTCTAATCCCACAATGCACTGCAGTAGGCTGGTGTACAAATGATGGAGTTGACCCTAAATTCTCAAAAGTGCATTGTGGGTATTTTGGTAAAACTCAAGCACTTTGGTCATAAAGCTTTCGGTGTGAACGCAAAGATTGAAGTAGCGATGGAACAGGATGAGAACATTATCATAGTGAAGTGACAACAATAAGAAAAACCTAAAGTCAGTAAAGAAGAAGAAGAAGAAGAAGAAGAAGAAAGAGGAGGAGGAGGAGGAGGAATGTCTGGGAACTGGAGTGATCCAGAAATAAAGGAGCTGGTGATCTTTTGAGGATGAAATTCTTCAACATCAGATACGTCACTGATGAAGATATCATTGTGGGATAAACAAGCTTATTGCTAAATTCTGGCTTGTGATTGGTCAGAAGGTGTTGATTAATTTTCTGTAAAAGCAGCTCTGACAGTAGTGCAGCAGGTTTATAATGATGCGCTCGCTCTGAGACGACAGAGATCGAGAAACCCTCTGCTGTAGGCTTCTAGGGTTCTGCATAGAACCAAGGGTTGCACACACTCAGAAAAAAAAAAGAGTGCCTTTTCTTCCTTTTACACCATTAACGTTTATCTCTCACCTGGACGTGTGGATATGGTGTAGCTTTTAGAGCAGAGCTTTAAAGGACTTGGACTTTTCTAGATTGAAAAGGTACAAAAGGTACTCAGACACCAGGAACGGTGCAGTTTAGTAGCTTTTTTTCGGAGTGTGCAGGATGCAGTTGTGGATATAAGAGGATGCAGAGAACCCATAATGGACTACGGAGTATGTAGGGAAGAGGGAATGTAGGATACAAGGCTGGTATTGTCTTGTACACTCTCAGAAATAAAGTACCAATGTGAACTTTTGGTTGTTGGTGCAGTGGTCACAGGAAGGGAACCTGTTTTGTTGTGTACCTTTAGTGTGTATCTTTTAAATAGGAAAGTGTAGAGATTATTAAGGTTATATTAATGCAAGTAAATGATTATTATTATTATTATTATTATTATTATTGGTGGTGGTAAAAGATGGACTAAATGTACAAAACACGTCCCCTTGATGGTACAGAAAGTGGAGTTCGGCACCTTTATTTCTGAGCGCGAGCTCCTAAGTCGTATTTACGGTAATTCCGGTGTGAGCACTTGAACGCTGCATGGTTGTGGCAGCGAGGCAGCGAGCGGACAAAAGGCGTGCTGGGAAATTCACAAACGTGATGAATTACTCAGCGAGAATGCCTCGTTTTCCCGAGACCCCCATTTCGTCTTAAAGCCAGAAGCAGCTCGCGCTCCGGTGGAGGAGTGTTTGATGGAGAGACTCGGAAAGAGAAGACGCGGCGGAGGAAAAGTGCGAGGCGCCTGCAGATTGAGAGAGGGAGAGAGAGAGAGAGAGAGAGGGAGAGCCATCCGAGGAGGAATAAACGCCTGAGAAGAGAAGAGAAGAGAAGAGAGGAGAAGAGAGAGGGAAGAAATAGGGAAGAGGGGAGGGATAGAAAACGCCCTTCTCATCACCCCTCTCCAAAAACAAATTAAATAAATAAATAAACTAATCTCCCAGGCACTGGTGCTGTGGACGGGGACTTGAGCATGGCGCGGCGCACTGAGCTGGGGTCCTGCCCGACTTTTCAAACTTAATTGGAGGAGCATTTCCGGTTGGATTAATCCACATTTTTTTTCCCTGGTGGCGGGGTGGGAGATCCCAGCAAACCCTGCAGGCCAAAGAGGAGCTCCATTTGCTGTTGCTCTTGTTGTTGTTTTGTCCGTTTTTTGTGTGAATGCACAGCCCTCGCGCAGGAATCTAACCTTCCCAGCACTGAATAATCTGAGGATATGATCTGATGATGTCTTTGGGAGCTGAAAGCAGGATGGAGAAGCGGCTGAAGAAACTGGAGGCCATGATCAGAGACCCGCGCTCTGCCATCAACCTGGAAAGTTTGCTGGTGAGTTGTCATGAATGTTTCATGCTCGCCAAGGCGCCGTTTTTTTTTGTTGCCAGGTTTCGGTGTTTCCGGTTCACGGAAGAAAAAAAAAAACAAACCAACAAAACGCTGCAATGCAACACTGTAACTGCAGACCAAAACGTATATATTTACAGTACATGTACAATCTGTATTTGTGTTTTGTTGTGTTGATGCATCTCTGTATACGTGTTTGTTTATCATCTCGGCTAAAAATGTAGTTTAGTGCGAGCTCGCGCTCCGGGGTCTTGCCATTTTGGACAAACTGTTCCGTCTTCATCCTCCTCCTCGCGCACCAAATATAGTCATATTGTTGGCCAAACTTTCTCAGTGTGCCTCCTGCTTCCTGCAGGCTGTCGAGCTGCTCCTGTTGTTGTTGTTGTTGTTGTTGTTGTTGTTGTTATGATGGTTGTGCTGGTGCGCTGTTTATTTTTCCGCGTGCAGGTGAACTTTTCAGAAGACCAAGACCTTGCACGCGGAGGTGATCAGGTTTACATCACAAAGCACGCATTTACTCACTGCATGCATGCAAGTGTTTATTCTGTTTATGATGCACGGCTTTCTCAAACATGTCAGGGCTCGTGCCGCCGTCTGGACCTGTCAGGAAGTCGTGCTGACTCAGTTTCCCGGCAGCGCGAGGAAAAAGATCATCTCTTCTGATCCCCTCCAGTTTTCATTCCAAATTTCAATACCAGAGATCTCTCTGTGTGTGTGTGTGTGTGTGTTTCTATTACATTCATGAGAAATGCAACAGTTTGTATCCTCTGCTCTCGTGCATGATCACTGTCATATCCAACAGCATAAAATACATTCTGGATCGGATCAGTCAAATCTGTCTGATTCGATATTGATTCAGGACGGTATCCGACCGGTAAATACTGATTTTCACCCTCCTCCAAATCCACACTTTCCATCATTTCACCGAACAACTCCCATGTTTTTCTCTGAATTCTGCCACAGGTTGGATATTGTTGCTTATGTGTAAACAGCTCGGACTGGATTTTTCCCACATCAGCCACGTACGAATAAAGTCGTAAGTCTGAAACATATCTGATATCTGGTCATCCGAGTCGCATCTAAACGCTCACACCCGATTTTCCTGTTACCATGGTTGTTATGCGACAGAGTCCTTACTCTGAAGCGTCCCATTCATTTGTCTTTTGTAAAGCCACAGCGATGTTACTGGTAAAACGTCTCTGTTTGGCCAGGGGAATGATGGAAACATGGGAGTCGGATATGGATCGGGTCTGATCTGTGTCAAAATATTGGAGACTGTGCATCAAGGCCCACAATGTAAATCTTCATTTATGTCTTCTGTGATGGTGAGGTGTGCAACCCCACCCTGAAACACGTTAATCATGGTTATAATGTAATATTTGTGATGTGTTTAGTGATCGTGGTGCTAATTTGTGGGTTGATGCTGTAAGTCAGCGGTTGTGTGTCGCACTGATATCGTATTGCCCATGCTAGCACAATTACAGTGGAGTTTAATACAATAAAAAAAAACTGAAATATATGTGATAACAATCAGGTTTCGCTGTCCTAAAAATGCTTCTTTTGTCTCTCACCGTTTTCTAGTGAGAGTCATAAACATCCGTCAGGACTCGCATAAACATAAACTTGTGTGACTGTGTTTCAATACACAGGGAAAGTTTTGTCATTTTCCATTCAGTGAGAAAAAGATGTTGCATAAGTCTCTTCACCTAAACAGAAACTGCAGAAGATCGCACTGATGAATAGAAGTCTTCGAGACAATGCCAGCTGCTTGTGCTCGGGAGCTTCGCGTCAGTCGTGTGAGCACTCTTAGACAGAAAGGTTCCTTAAAGTTTCACTGCGTAGTCAGTGTTTATTAGCTTCTTAAAAACTTGGGAAACATAGTTTTAAGGTTCTCCATAGAACCTTTAATGGTTCCCCCTGAGGGAGAACTGAATATTGTGGAGTTTATTTTTTTGTTCCACCGACGTTGTAACCATAATGCTGCTAAGTTTACTCATTCATTCTTTTTCAGTATGAGCTTTATCCTGGTCAGGGTCACAGATGACCCGGAGTCTATCCCAGGAACGCTGGGTGTGAGGAGGGAATACATCCTGGAGGGGAAGCTGGACCATCACGGGGCAACACACACACACACACACTCACTTAGGGGCAGTTTATCCTAGCCAGTCCACCAATGCTATCAAGTTTTTGGGAGCAGGAAGGAAACCGGAGAACCCGGAGGAACCCCACAAAAAATACTCAGCCCAGACAGAAACTCGAGCTCAGGATGGAACCAGGGACGCTGGAGCTATGAACATTTATTAAAATATTAACAAAAGATGCTTTACGACTCTGTTTCTTCGTCTGCCATGCCTTACTCTACTCTTAACTGTCCTCTACACTCTGACTGGTCCTCGCTATTCCAAACATTCTTTTTTTTTGGTAAGAGACCACTGTGGATTTCGTATCAGTGCCTGCTTCGCTAAAGAGTGAATTGAGGTGCTTAGAGGACTCTCGGGACCATTAGTATCGATTTGGTGGTGTGTTCGGCTCTAAAACGCCATCCGCTTGTTATTTCTCATAATTAATGCAGCCCTTATAATGTGAAAGCGGGTGTGTGAGAGCATGAAAACACACTCGCATTTCCACTTTTTTAACGTTTTTAACTTGGGAAACTTCACCTATCCTACACATCCTACAACGTGTACTGAAGTGTAATTTATATACTAGTGTGTGTGTGTGTGTGTGTGTGTGTGTGTGTGTAAGTCCAATGTTTCTCAGTTTTCTGCACAGTTTCCTTCTTAACCACACCTCACTCAGTGTATCAGCTCATTAACACACTCTTCATGAGGCTAAAAAGGTGTGTTAGTGAGGTTAAATAGTGTGTGTAGAGTGGTTCACTCCTGTAACGCATCCTGTATCTCGGTGTGTTTCCTGCTCTAACACACCTCCTTCAGTCCACCAGCAATTTAACACACCCTTCATGAGCTTCAGATGGGAGGGCGAGTGTGTTACTGTCATGGTGTGTGCTAAAGGCGTGTTGGTGTGTATTACAGCTGCATCCTCTGGACTCACCGAATTACTGAGCATCTGGTTCTCTCTCTGTGTGTGTGTGTGTGTGTGTGTGGATTTTATGCTGTAAAAATCTATATTTTTTTTCTGTATTTTATACCTGAACACTGCAAAACTGGCTCACAGAGAGATGACTCGGTTACCATGGCAATGTCAGTATTAGATATCAGCTGATACTCAGAGCTTCGATATTGGTATCATAAAGAAACTGATATAAAACGGGACCGGTGCACTGTCTAGTTAACTCATTATTTATGAACGCATGTCATGAGGTTAAAGCAAGATTTACTCCAGAATCGTGTTTGGGAAGCGTTGCTCTAATACAGTCAACACACCATCTGATTGTGCGTTTTCAAATCAGAACCCGCAAATATCGGCAGATCGGATCTTTTAACACTGGCGTACGCTCATGTGAGTCTCTCAGATCTCTCAGAAATACACCTTTGTTTTTCCTCCAAGAAATGACAGATGGGCCAATCAAATTATGAAACTAGAACAACTGACATTTGTGTATCTGTTCTGAACTCTCTGACATGAACTGATCCTCTGGAAGCCCCGCCCCCCTTCACTCCATCTCACATTAATAAAGAAGATAAATGAAGACTGTTTTGAGTTCACTGATGTGTGAAGTAGAACACGTCAGTGTGCGTTTGACTTGGTGAACATTCGACAGGTTAACATCAGGTAACTATATTTACGAGGGATGTCGCTGGAAAATTTGGACGAAAAAGAAAGTGGCCAAAACCAGCCAAATATTTAACTGGGGGGAAAAAAAGAAAAACGTACTAAAAGTGTGGAGTCTGGGTTGAATCCAGAAGCAGGATTAAAGATAAAACACTGTTAGTTGATAAGAACAGGGTGTTGTGTGACCTGGATGTTGTGATCAACAGCTGAACTGGAACTCACCATCTCATTAACAAACCTACAGGGTTAAATCGAGTATTAGAGCGTGTGTGTGAGACACACGGGTGTGTTTACGCCACACGCATTGACTCATTCTTCAGTGGCCTTGCTGCTCAACGTCAAAACCAGAGCCACACCGTCGAGCCAAGTGTCCCGATAATAACTCAGAGACGAGCCTGGAGATGCGAGCCAGGAGATTCATCTACTCACGGCCGAGGAATGCAGCAATGAAAATATCTTTTAATGAAACGCTCTTTCCTGAAGCGCATTCTAAGATGACTCGGAAATGTGTTCAGGACAAATCTGCAGTTAACACATAATTACGCAACGTTCAAGATGTGAGAAAGGCTCTCTGGAATTGTTTTGGTAAAGAAAGAAAAAATTCCACAGATTCCCCCATGTGTAGTCGATCAGCTGAGACACGTCTGGTGTCCAACGTTTGCGGCTTTATAGCTGCGCTGGAGCTACGAGGCTAACGTAGCAAACAAATGCAGAATGTTTGTCGCCCAGAGTGTCCATGCTGATGTGGTTTAGGACACTGTGTTTGTGTTATTGTAATTTATATCACAGTGCTGTTGAATTCTGGATTCAGATTTGGTCAGAAGGTGTTGATTAATTTTCTATTACAGCAGCAGTAACAGTACTGAAGCTGCAAATTGCTGAGGTTTATATTAATGCGCTTGTTCTAATAGGTTATCGTTTCTATAGTAACAGCTTATTCACACAGACTTAAATGGTGGACAGTGCACATAATCTAAGTCTAATAAGAAACAGATTAAAAGATTTTAACTAATTTTATCAACCAAAATTGTTGATACTGTCACATTTGTGACATGATAATTGTCACATTTATTTAATTTACAAGTCGTAAAGCTCCATCTTTAAAACATGGGATTTTTGCCTTTGTAAATTTGAGCAGTATTCAAATATGCTAGCTAGTATAACGTATGTGACTCGGTAGCTAATCCTAGCCTGCAATATAGATTATCAGTGAGCCAAGTTGAAGGGTCCAGTTGTGTTTTTATCTGAGCTATGAAGAAAGTGATTAGCGAGTGTTCTGGGAAGGATGACGCATATTAAAGGAGACGCTGCAGAGGTTCCAAGTTCGTTTAAAATTTTCGACTAATGAGAATAGGTACAGGTAAACATCACCAAAATATTGCCGTGATGGAAGATTAGCCTGCTAATGATTAGATGATTAATCATTTAATCCTCTTTCAAAGAGAACTGATTATAGCCTCAGAGGCCTGACCTCTCTGTGCTGTGTGTGTGTGTGTGTGTGTGTGTGTGTGTGTGTGTGTGTGTGTGTATTGTTAAACTGACGCGAGTGGAGTGTCGAGTCCTCAGCAGGATGAAGGACCTGAAGAGAAAAGTGGATGGTGGATGTAGAGAGACGAGCCAAGAAGCAGTGTGTGGGAGTGAACAGATCTCGCGCTCTAACTCTGTGCCATTTATAGCTTTTGTCCCTTTCTGGTTTATCTCGGTGAAGGAGATAGCAGTGTGTGTGTGTGTTGTTACTGGGAACATGTTGGAAAATCGTCCCTACCTCCTGATAGCGCGTGCACACACACACCCACACACACACACCCACACACACACACACACACCCTGTGCACAAATAGTGTCTCAGTGACATCATATAACTTGTCTGTTAATTGAGGAAGTGTTAAACATTGACATGATGTCATTTTTTTTCCATCTCTTGTTTATTAGTTTTAAACAAATTGGTCAGTTGTGTTTAGTCAGTTGTGTGTTAACGGCTAAACAGCACTTCAAAAAAGAGTTGGTTATTTTGATGATTCACAGGAGGAAAAGTTGCGTAATGGGAGCTTAAGATGAATCCGATCACCACACCACCAGCAGGGGGCGCTGTCTCACAAAGCACACATTATATTCGAAAAACTGTTACGTCAACATCTTTCGAATTAGCATACGAGCTGCGTGTGACGTCTTTGAGACGTAAATTGTGTTAGCTATATTTGCTGTCGGAAAATTTTCTTTAGCTAGCTAATGTAGCGAGACCTAGGTTGTGGTACCGGTACTAGCAATGATATGCATTTGGTGATTGACAGCCCGAATATTTAACAGACAAGACAAGCGAGTACTCAAGCGAGTACAATTTTTTCTAAACAAAACGTGGGCGGGATTATTTTCACAACTATTAACTCTAACATCCTGTCCTGTTTGCGCCATTTGGAAAAATGAACAGCAACAAGCCGAGAACTCAGAATTATAAACTTCATTCTGACTTATTGTGCAACAATGACATGATGCTATAAATGCCACTGCTTAAGATTATTAAAGATAGAAAGCTGAAAAACTGTATCTTCAAGGCTTAGTATCTTAAACAGAATTTCGTCTCAAAGTCTTAAGCTTTTGTTATAGGCTGTAGTGTTCTGTCAGCTCTGCTATAGTTTTGTGCATACGGTGAAATATGCTAATCAAACTTGCAGCTAACTGTGGTAAAAGATGCTAATCAAACATGCAGCTAACTGTGGTAAAAGATGCTAATCAAGCATACAGCTAGCTGTGGTAAAATATGCTAAACAAACATAGAGCTAACTGTGGTAAAAGATGCTAATGGAGTTTTACCCTTGTAACTAGCTAGCTCATTATGCTAGTCAGTTTGCAGTTCACCATAGGAGCTAACCACATTAATGTATGTTTCAATTCTTCTCTCTTTTTTTTTCAAATTATAAAGTGAAATAGCAAAAGGAGCTATATAAATTATTCTACTCGCTCACACTCTCTCTCTCTCTCTCTCTCTCTCTCTCTCTCTCTCTCACACACGCGCACACACACACGCACGCACACACACACACACACACACACACTATTGTACCCTCATTTATTTAGTCATTAACTCAAGCTGATTATTCAGTTATCCAGTATAATGCGCTTGTTTGGCTGCTACACTAGTGGCTTTATACGCACCTCTTGCTTGTGTGTGTGTGTGTGTGTGTGTGCATAGCATTGCTCGCTAGCAATATTATCATAATACTCTATGTTAAAATTGTTCTACGTTTTTAAAGGTAGGAGTTCTTTTACAGTTTAGTTGTGTTCCTATCTATGTTATGAAGCTAGCAACTAGCCATCATGCTAGAAATTATAATCTACAAATGAGACCCATCGCTTCCGAGGTTTGTTTATGGTTTAAAATGCTGACTCATGGAAACAGGAACATGGGGTATTGATTTTGTAAGCTGAGATAAAAATTACCACAATTACTGTAGTATAAAATTGTGAGATCACAACATGGCTGGTGAAAGAGCAGTGTTTGTGTTCTGTTATCCCGAGTTGTGGTGATGTTGAAATGGCTATACATATTAGCTATTAGGAGCTTTCCAGAGGATGAAGTGAGTTTTACATCTGATGGAGATGCAGAAGGCAGCATCGAGCCCCAGACCGAAGGTCAGTTACAGCAGAGTGTCAATGATTAACCTGAAAAAAAGTGAATAGAGGTGAATTTCCACAAACGTCACAAGACCACTTCCCCTGAATTATGGATGTGCGATACGGCAAAAATATCATATCACGATACAAGATTTGATATACAAGATGACAATATAAGATTGTATCACGATACAAGATATCGTTGAGATACAAGATATGCACCATAATATTGAGACCTTGGAATTATTTTGGCAAAAATGAGTTAATGTCATAAATATATTATTTAGGTTCCACTGAAGCCATGGGAGCTTTTACACCAAAAGCTAAGGGACTAAAAGTGTATTTAAAAAAAGAGAAAAATGAAAGTATCTGCTTTGACTGCATTGAGGGGTTAAAGAAGCTCCAGCAAAACTGTATGATATTGGAATAACAAGTTCAGAGATGTTTTATTGTGATTTTAACAGAAGAATTGTGCATTAGATGAGGAACAAAAAATAAAATAAAACAAAAATAATATGTTAATGTATACATGGTAATACGATTAACCCTAATTAACATTTACGCATTTTCTACACAAGAGCTGCGATTTCAGTGACATTTGAAATTGTGGTCCGATGTTTCTTCAGTTCCCCGCTCACAACGAGTTCTCGTTTACTGTTTGACGCTCAGAAATGGAAGAATAATTTACAACTGCGGTTTGTTCTTATCCTATCATATATATATATATATATATATATATATATACCCGCTCTTTAAATGTGTATAGAGACGTTACGAAGAAAGATCAAGCTCGGAAGCAAGCGGCAGAGATCATTGGTGCCTCTGGTGAGTGTACGTAGCTAGTACAGTTAACTTGTTTTGCTAATCTAATCTGCGAATGAAGCTTGGACGAAGCCGAGCACGTAACTTAAATCGAAGAACCGATTTTCATGCTCATTTTTGTGTTTTAAGTAGTTCGATTTAGAGGCTATATATAGCTACTGCCGTTTCTCATCTGAAAAAAAAAAAAAAACTGGACAGACCACGCCCACAAGACACTATCAGCTTATTGCTTGCTAGCGTGAACGTAGGGTTACAGTTACAGAAGCACTGACATTTAGCCATATCCACAATACTCCTGGTGTTAACACATCACAACATGGATATCCTATCATTATGTCATTTAGCCCCGCCCTGAGTAAAGATAACTAATCATGGTGTTTTTCCAGAGTGCGTCTGGTTGAGGGTTGAGGCAGGCAGCAGTTGGGAGGACGGCACTGACACTCAGGAGGTGTTGCTGCTGTGGAGCTCTGAGATAACCTCGCTGCAGCCTGGAATGTTGATGACTCCTTATCTCTGTTTCTGCTCCCTTGTGGCTTTTCTGCTCAAACCAGAGAGAGTCGACCTGACACGCCGCTCCAGTTCCTCCATCCCTCCTCATTTTCACTAGATCCGTTAGTCCGTTTGACGAAACGCTGGTGTGTTCTCCGCCTCGGCGCGGTTCTTTAGGCAGCTGTTGAGCGAGGTGGTGTCGTTCCGCTTCCAGGTGAACCCTAGTGGAAAAAAAGCGATTTGACTGCAGGAAGTGAATCAAACCCGCTGTGCTAGATGTGAGACAGAGGGCCGAGCTGTATTTGAGCCAGGTTTGTGCAATACAGCAAAAATATTGTATCAGGATACTTCTGATAAACTTTATGCATCACGATAGCGAGACCTTGGAATTCGAATCCTTTTTTATTTTTGCCAAGTTTGAAACAAGTTCGAAACGTTATTTACGTTAGGGGTGGGGGCGAGATGACAAAAATATCAAATCACCTTACTGGATTTCTGCGATACACAATGCGCACCAACAAAAATTATATAACACTGAAGGACACTTTTTTTTTTTTCCCAGTAATAAAAAAAATTATATTTTGCAATTTAGAGTGTTTGCTGTTAAATCTGTTTGTAACTGTTATTTAAAAAATATAAAATGTTTTGAAAATGTTTTAAAGATGTGGAAAAAAGTGTATTGTGACACAGTTTATTACGATATCAATATTACGTCATCATATCGCCAGCCCTAATATTTAATAACTCAACAGTTACTGAGCTTTCATTGTTGAAAGAATAATAATAATAATATAATTTTGTAATAATAATAAAATAAAATTTTATTGTGTAATAGAACACAACATTTCTGCAATTTCACTTAATTATGAAACCAATTGGGTGTGTGTATGTATTGGATGGATGTATACGTGTGTGTGTGTGTGTGTTCATGTAGGGAAGACTGGTTGTTGTCATGATGATGATGATGATGATGATTGATGAAGGATGTGTGTGTTTTGTTCCCGGGAGTGAAGGTGGATGTAAAGCGATGAGCCGAGAAGCAGTGTGTGGGAGTGAACAGATCTTCTGCTCTCTCTCGCTCTCCCTAAAACACACACACGCACACACACTTTATTGTCTTCCCTACTGCAGCGTTCCTGATTCCACAGGACAGGACCAGACGATGCACTCTGGTTCCGTTTACACCTGACACTAAAGGAAAGAAAACGTTGTGGGCACCAGATGAGCCCAGTGCAAACTGCATGACTAAATCATTACACCGACGTGAACTAGAGCCGGGCAACATGATGATATCACATCCGTATCGTCATATGAATGATGTCACAGTGCACTTTTCTGAGATAGTACAGGTATTGCGATTATTTTTAATTGTTTTTTGTAAGTTACAAACTTTTAAATAGAAACCACCTCATTAGATGGTAAGGTCTTTTAAAGTTTTAATTCATCAATAATCATAGTGCCAAAAAAGTCAGAACCTTATACTTCCAAGTTTTCAATGTTGTGATACATGATATTGTGATCATTTTTGTAATATCAGACACCCGTAACATAAATTATCATCATCATGTGTACTTTGGGCCACACCTCGTACCTTTTTCAAGTGAAGTCGAGTGGCTTTATTGTCATTTCAACCATGCACATCTGGTACAGTACACAGTGAAATGAAACAACGTTCCTCCAGGACCATGGTGCTACATAAAACAACACAGAACTGCACGAGAATACATGAGATAATTACTACATAAAGTGCACTTGCAAACGTGTGAAAACAGCACGAGACCTGATACCGCTTGCATGATGCTAAACGGGAGGCTATAAGCCTCAGTTATTTATTAGCTACATTGGCTTTGTAGCTGTAGTGGAATACTCCAGAAGCAAACATGCCGGCTGATATGATCCGAATAACAAGCAATCCAATCTTGTCCTAAACGGTATAACAAACATAATGAATTGGGATGAATGGCAGGGAAAGAGTATAATTATGTAATTAGCTTGAGGGTAATTTTAGTGCTTAATCGTCTTCAGCTCACAGTGAGGTCTCTCTCCGTGTCTTGTGTCGAATGAGCTGAATAAGCGTTTCTCAGTGAACCGTGACAGCTCCATCTAGCTCGGAGAAGTAAAAGTGCTGAGCAGTGTGTACGAGACTTTACAGACTGAGCTGTAGATCATTCTGTGAATAAAAGAGTGTCTTACTGTGCAATTTCTGTGTGTGTGTGTGTGTGTGGAGCACACACACAGGGATTGATCACAGCCTCTTTAACTGTTAGCGTGATATTGACCTTTATAAAGCAGGTATACCTCAGGGGCGGGGAATGGGCTCGCTAACGATCCGTAAACTGTGTGCTGTAAACATCAGGTTCGATCTCAGACGCTCCAGATCAGAAATTCTGGCTTTGGATGAATCGCTACAAGAAATTCAATGCTTCGGGGTCTGGATACAGCACAATATGACAAGAATATATTAGCGTAATAGTTCATGATCCCTGTCATAAATCATAAATTGCTTAAAAACACAAAATATTGAAGGAAAAAATGAAGAGAAACGAAACCTGGTTTGTCTCTTGTGGACGTGGCCTGTCTAGCATTTTTTCTGATGAGAAATGGTACTAGCTCTGTGTGTGTGTGTGTGTGTGTGTGTGTGTGTGTGTATGTATGTATGTATGTATGTATGTGTATATATATATACATAGTAAATAATGCACTAATCAGTGTGAAAATTGGTTGTTGATTGACTTTTCTCAGCGTTCTCGTTTCATGTTAGCGAAAGCAAAGCAAGAGAGAGATTAGCAAAGCAAGCTAACTGTGCTAGCAACGTACTCCATGTTTTTTACAGGATAAGAAGACGCCATGGCTAGAAGTTTTTTTCCCAAAGGTTAAAAGGGAACTGTAGAAACTAAAGTTGTGAGTTGAGAACTGAAGAAACGTCGGATCACGCGCGCCGTAGGTTTAGTCCGAGGAATCATTCGAGCCAATTGTTTGGATTTGTCACTCAACTTTCAGTTCAAATGCCACTGAAATTTCGGCTGTCGCTTGCTAGAGCGTCTCTCTGCGGTGTACACGCATGAACCTGGTAATAATTTCCCGGGAATTGTACCAGGTCTTGTCCCAGTCCTTTGCCACGTCAGTGTCCTGCTTGTATCCAGCAGTGAAATTTCCCACCCCTTTGGATGATGTGGAATTTCAGTGTCCTCTTATCAGTAATACTTGAACAACAGTAGTGTTCCTGTTGCTGTTTGAGTGTAGACTCGCCTACGCTACGAGGGTTGCATGCGAATCAGGAACGAGAGTTCATTTTCCTATCGCATCGTTTTCATCATCCGATGAACAAAATGTGTCTAGGTAGATCTAGCTAGCTTGCTAATGTCAGGTGTATTTGCTGATGGATGCTAGCTAACAAAATAATCTAGCACTACGTTTATTTTTATATTATGCCAGGTTTATTTTTGTTTCACAAAACAGCTAAAAAAATGACTCAAAATAAAATCGTTGTTAGCCGATTTGATAGTGGACTAGCTTCAGTTTACGATAACTGAAAGATTTAAAATTGTAAAGCAGAAAAAGATCATTTGTATTACTTATTGCCGCCATTAGAGCTTTTTATTTCTAGTTTTATTATAATTTAATTCTAATTTTATTACAGTTTCTGTAAATTACTGGGATTGAACAACTTTTCTTTAATGTGACTGGTGATGAAGTTTAAACCTAATCAGTAACGGTGACATAATTACTACTGTAACTGTACATTATAGTGTGTGTGTGTGTGTGTGTGTGTATTTACTATTATTTAATTTATATTAACTATAATAACTTTAATTGTTTTAATTAACGAATTAATAAATACTATTGCAGAGTCATTGTGCTTGTTGTACATACATTATTAAGTCATTACGGTTATAATTTATTATTTATCATAGTTATATATAATAATATAGGTACTAGTGTGTCATGATTTATAATATTAACGTTACTATTTTTTGCTCATGATACGCTCATCCTTGCTTCATACATCATCACGTTTAGCACGTTTGTTAATTGCTAACTCTCAGTTTGGGTAAAAAAAAACTACTTACAAGACACTTGAAACAGAGTGAGCGTTCTTTTCATGTCTGTTCATGTTGCGTTTTCTGGGTTAAAGAATTTATTGTTGCAGATTTAAAAGTGTCGCCATTTTCTAAACGCTGTTTTGCTGGGAGTTTGTTAGCTAAACTACGAACCTAAATGTCATGATGCGTACTGTGTATCGTAGAAACATCTTCAGGTATCGTGATAGGAGATTTTCTGCACATCGCTCATCTCTAACAAAGAAAAGATCACATTTCATCGGATTCTTCTGGAAAAGTAAAATAAAAATCATCCCGGGGTTAACGAACAACTTGACGTCAATTGCTGAGAAATGGAGTCCATCTGAGAGTCCTGGTAGTGTGAAAACACACACACACACACACACACACACACAGTGTTTGCTGTCACTGCTTTTAATCCGTTAAGGAGACAGGAGTGCAGGATGGACTGAGATTAGATAGACTGATGGACAAATAGCTAATTCATTCCTGATGCACATCTCTATGGAACATTTATCTGATTAATTATTCTGTAATAAACGAGGGAAGAGGGACATTATGAGCTGCTGCACTTCTGATGTGAGATGAATAGAGAGATGGATGGAGAGATGGACAGATAGATGATGGGAACACAAACGAGTGTTTGTCTTTTTCTAGACACGGAGCTAAATAACTAATAATTACTTCCTACTACTTCAAATACTTAAATCCACCCACCACTTTCCCCTTTTCTGTCTCTCTTTCTCTATCTCTCTCTCCTTCTTTCTCTGTCTCTCACCGTGTCTATATATATATCGGTTTCTATCTGTTCTTCTTGCCGTTCCTTGTTTTTCTATTTGTCTCTTTCTTTCTCGCGCTCTCTCTCTGTATCTCTCTGTGTGTCCATCATCTTTTTTTCAACTTTTCCCCTTCTTTTTTTTCCTTCTCTCTCTCTCTCATTTTTTCTTTTCTTTCTCTCTGTTAATTTTTATCTCCATGTTCTTATTCTCTTTCTCTCCTTTCTACCTTGTTTCCTTTCTTTTTTATAGGTACTTCTATCTTTCTCTGCTCTCTATTTTTGCTCTCCTTTATACCTTTAATTCTTTCCTCCATCTTTCTGTCTTTCCACCTCTGTTCTCGCTCTTTTTCTGTCTCCTCCTTTCCTCATTCTCTTTATCTCCCTTCCCCCTCACTCCCTCATTCCCTCACTTATTGTGTGTGTGTGTGTGTGTGTGTGAGCAGTAGGGAGAAACACTGCCTTATAAGGTGCTGTGATAGTGGCCTTGTCCATTTTTACACACACACACACACACACACACACACTGCGTTCCTCCTCTCGCCCTCTCGTCCTCCTCACAGAAAAGCAGCGACTTTCTCTCGCTCTCCAGACACACCCTCGACCACTCGCTCACTCGCTCACTAGTCCACTTCCCCTTAAAGAGAAACCGACAGGAAACTAAATTAATAAAACAACTTCATTTTCACTTCTCAAGGTTTCGTAAAAGTATATGAACAAAAACAAAAAAAGTACAAAATTCTGATAATAAGTAACTTTCAATATCTCGTATACTTTACCACAGTTTCCATATACAGTGGGCGGGGCTAATCTTGGGTAAAGCTTGAGTAAGCTTTGTACGAACCAATCACAGTGCTTGTCCCTCCTTCAGGTCATAAAGCAAAAAAAAATAAAATCTAGTGAGCAAAAGTTTAACTGGTGAGCGAAACCAGGCTAGTGAAGGATATGAAAAGCTAACCTAGCATGCTAAAGCCGCTAACAATGGCCTGACAGCAGAATTTCCATGTTCAATAAAACCTGCGACGGAATATGTTTCTAATTATATTTTAATTTAACAGCTACATATTCTTTATTTAATTATTCAGTAAAGAAAAGTAGGAAAAATGTAAACACTGGTTAAAAAAAAATAAGTCAGTGTGTTATTGTGAAAGCTGACCTAGCAAGCGAGGGCTAACCGGCGAGAGAAAACAGGCTAGCGAGCAAAAGTCAGCCTGCTGAGTGAAAGATAACAAAGAAAAGTAAAATTATGAAGAAAAAACATGACTCTATATTTTCAGTTAACATGTGAAAATTATTAATAAAGGAAAAGCAGGAAAAATCTAATGACTGGTTTATAAATTTGAGGT
This sequence comes from Pangasius sanitwongsei, assembly GCA_037576675.1. NCBI lineage: Eukaryota > Metazoa > Chordata > Actinopteri > Siluriformes > Pangasiidae > Pangasius > Pangasius sanitwongsei. The sequence continues at coordinate 30,940,648 of CM075005.1, forward strand.
TTGGTAGTTTGAGTTGCTGAGAGTTGTGGTATTTTGACTTTCTGTATTTTGGTTCTTGGTATTTTCAGTTGTAGTATTTGAGTCACGGTATTTTCAGTAATGGTATTTTGAGTTGCGTTTTAACTGTCGGTATTTTGAGTTGCATTTTGAGTAGCTGCATTGTGAGTTGCTGTACTTTGAGTAGCTGCATTGTGAGTTGCTGTATTTTGACTAGTGGCATTTCGAGTTGATGTATTTTGAGTTGCTGTACTTTGAGTAGCGGCATTTTGAGTTGCTGCATTTTGAGTTGCTGTGTTTTGAGTAGCGGCATTTTGAGTTGCTGTACTTTGAGTAGCGGCATTTTGAGTTGCTGTACTTTGAGTGGCGGCATTTTGAGTTGCTGTATTTAGAGTTTTGGTATTTTTATGTTGCGGCATTTTAAGTTTCAGTATTTGAAGTTGTGGTATTTTGAGATGTTCTATTGCGCCGTTTTTTTCGTCTTGGTTTTGATCGTCCATTGCTCTGCTTTTATCTAGCAGATCTGGAAAGCCTGACTTCATTCACTTGCCAGCTATAAACCTGCACTTTAGAGCGCAACATGCTAATGCTGCTTTACAGATATCCTGGCGCCGTGTCAGTGCCGGCCCAGTGACGGAATTTATTTATTACTTCTTTATCGATCCAGATGTTTTTCCAGCAGAGTGAGATGTAAAAATCTTCTAAACATTTGACATCTCTCAGGATAATGCAGCTTGCATAATTTATATGATGAGCTTTTGTAGGAAATGAGGACTGTTTAAGTGAGGAGCTGAAGCAACAGTGTGTGTGTGTGTGTGAGGGATGATGATGATAGTGGATATGAGACATCAGTGTTAACACCTCTGTCTGAGTGTGGGACGATTTAGCACATTGTGCAACCGTGCGTGTGCGTGTGTGTGTGTGTGTGGACACTGCGAGTGACTCATGCTGTACTCAGTGAATAAGTGTGGAGATGAAAAGTGCTCTGACATTGTTCTCTCATTTGTTTAGCATCCGTCCATCCGTACATTTTTTCTCCACCCACAACTGAAGATGTTGTAATAATTGATGATGGATGGCGAGAAATATTGTTAACTGACCTATAATTATCCAGGACTTGCTGACTTGTCATGCGTTTTTGAAAATAATAAAGATTTTCAGATACGTTGTAAGCGCTTAGTTAATCACAAACACCCAAATGTTGAAACAGAATTTGAATTATGATGTTGTGCAACAATACAAACTCTTCCTCTGAGATTAGCTTAACTTTTAATGCATGAAGCAATTCTTCTCTTTCCTTTTTTTAACGTATGATTTTCCTAACTACTCCCTTCCACTTTAGCGCCAGAGTCCGTATCGCTATTATTGTTGCTTACATACTTAATGTCTGTGATTATGTACCAGATAAGGAAGTGCTTGACTTGCCAGGAACAGGGGAAGTCAACTGGCAGAACGCGGTCAGATGCACATTTAAAGTACTTCAGCTGAGCGAAAAATATCGTAGCAGAACCGATTAAGTTGGGGAAAAAAACCTGTAGTTTCAGCGACTCCACTTTTCTAAAAACGACCCATCGCGGATTCAGTAGCAGATCCTCTGTTGTGGTTTATCCAATCACATGCATTTATGTAAATTAGCTGCAGGTAACTCAGTAAGAAAAGGAAGAATTTTAACTGATTTGCGTAGATTTTTCTTCTGGTACGTGAACGGATGACATGGCTTGTGCGAAAGAAACAAAAAAGTCGATGACAAAAACAAAGTTCAAAGATGATCGGATGGAGAAGTGTATGTTTATTCTCAAATTCAGAACAGACGTCTCGCCTGATCGGAGTTCGTGGCTCGAGTCAAAAGTAGTAACATGAGTCGCCACGACGAAACAAAACATCCATCCATCCATCCATCTATTTTCTGTACCGCTTATCCTACACAGGGTCGCGGGAGAGCCTGGAGCCTATCCCAGGGGACTCGGGCCCCAAGGCGGGGGACACTCTGGATGGTGTGCCAACCGATTCCACGAAACAAAACATAACTTCTTCAAATCGTCTTATTTATAGTTATAAACTGATCAATAATGGTTAAGAATTAAAAAGGTAACTCGTCCCTGTTCAGTCTTGTTAGTGATTAAGGAATTTCCGACCTCCAATTAGGAAAAAACAAAGAAAACGCCCCCTCAACTCGAGAACTGTGGACGATCTCCTCAGCTCAGCAGGTGACGTCGAATCGACATGGCGGCTCACAGCGTCAGCAGTAAACACAGATTCAAATGAGTTTTACTGTAGATACAAGTATTCGCTTTAGATCAGTTAACAGACACGTTCGCTTGTTAAATCTACAACACTGACTCTACACTTCACTGTTCTGAGCTAAATACTGTATATACGTCACTCTTCAGTTAGCTGGCTTGTTGCTAGCAATAAGACAAACATGGCCATGTTTTCCCCCGCACTTTGTAGCTTTGTGTGTCAGAAAAGCGTTCCATCTCCTCCGCTGACCATAACGAATATTTCCCTGGACCACGGATCGGATCTCAGGACCGCTCCTGGGCTTGAAAACAGCTTTCGCACTTCACCGAACCCTCGAGGCAAACACGAGCGTGAAACAGCGTAGTACATAATAAAATAAAAACTTCACGTCGGTGAGAAGAGCAGGAATATACAGAGTGCTAGCTGACGACGGCTTGTGATAGTAATAAAGGCGTCTCGGTTGTAGGCGTTAATCTGAAGGAAGCCGCGTGACGCTGTAGCTGGTGACGGTGTAAAGATTTTCTGGTGCGTTCTGCGTAACGGAGCTGACGATCTGTCGGGACTCGGGTGAGGAACGTTTCCATGCCAGCAGCCCGGCGGAGAAGTCGAGGAGTCTCGCTGCTCATTAAAGCAGCTGCTGAGGGACGAGCGTCAACAGCGCGAGCACTCGCAGGACTGAGGTGGTTCTCAGCTTACAGGCTCACGTGTAGGGCTGGGCGATACGGCGGGATGATACCCATACTGTGACATCACCAGACACTTTTCTCCGGTACCACGGCTATCAAAGTGTCTTTTAATAACCTTTTTATGTTCTGACTGAAAACAGCCAATTAGATATGAAAGTTTTGTGAGTTTATGAATATTTAAAATGGTTAAGATTTTGTTTAGCATCTTTGAAATTTTCTGTTCTTTATTCTTCTTTATTATTGTTTATTGTTCATTATTGATTATTTGTTGCCTACAGAATTTGGTAAAAATGTCTAAATATAATGATGCGTATCAGATGTATATATTGCGGATATTTCCGCCGTATTGCAACTTCATCTTGTTTTTTTTAAAAATTGTATTGTTAGTTATTTCATTTTTATAAAAAAGCTTAAATATAAAAATACACTACACAATTATGCTCGTCATACAGGTCACTTTGTAGGTGTGTAATTATTAGCTGCCTTCCATCTGATGATGTGCGGAAAGTATTGGCACCCTTCACACAGTCCATCGATGGGGAAAAAACCCACCAGTTTAAAACAAAGAAAGCACATACGATGGAAGTAGTTTTATTCTGTCTCTTTTTTTCTAGACGAGGAACAGTGAATTAGTTGGATTTTTAGATAGATTTCCGTTATTTCTGGAGCACTAATGCTGCCTGTCTACACAACCTCTTCCTGAAACCAGCACTTGGTGTATTTTGCAGTTCCCTGATTAAGAACAGAACAAAACGTCGTGTTGCGATTGTGTAACATGGTGTTAGAGCGGTGCTGGTGTCGGATGGAGATTCGGGGCTTTAGAGTTCCTCTCTCGCTCCAGGTTTCCCCCGCTCCCTCCTCCTCCGCTCTGCCTGTTTCTCCCCGTAATCGTTCCAGCTGCTATTTTTAAGCGTGGAATCTGGTGTAAAGTGTTGTGTTTGGGTCGGGCCTTTTATAGCTGTGGTGCAGTGGTGGGTTTCTGCCCGTAGCTGGAGCGGCTCCTTTTCCATTTATAGCTGAATACATTTATTCAACTTAAACAAAACGGATATTACGTCTGGGTATAAGGGGGTGCAGTACGGCAAAAATATCATATCACGATTCTGTAAGACCAGCCTGAATGAAAATGGGGGACATTTCGCCACTTCCATGATTTAAAAAGACTTCTTTGTTGCTCGAATTTCACTTTGCGTAACGCTTTCACGTTAACAGTTATGGCTGGCAAACATGCTGATAAAATATCAATGTCGTGATAAATTACTTCACAGTACACTTTTCTGGTATCTCATGCGTATCGAGAAATCTTTTCTATAGTCTTTTTAGAATAACAATGAAAAACTCTGCTTAGATGCAGCTGATTTGATGTTGTTATTTATTATTTATTATTTTATGTCTACAGAAGCAGATTTTTGACTGTAGATTGAAATTGTAAAATATTACATTTTTACAGACTTTTTATAGTTTTGCCGGTGGTTTGTTGGCAAAATATTGTGTCATAGAAATGTTTTCAAGTGTCTTCATATGATATGATATGACATTTTTGTCATATCGCCCACCCTTACCCACGATGCCGTTCGACTGCCTGCTGATAGTGGTGCAGTGGGATTTAGCCCTCGCTTCGTCTCTACCTAAAGGGAGCGATGCAGCGGCGCTTTATTGCTTTAGTCTGTCCGTCTGTACACTGTGCTCAGACAGATCAGGTTCCAGAGCTTTAACTTTGATGCTAATACCAGCGTCAACGCCATCGCGCTCGTCATTTCATACATCGCTAACTAGCCGAGTCGAGTCTCTGCTGTCGTCTATCTCCTCGTGTTAAAAGGTCAAGTAATTGTTATGATATGAAATTTTAATATCAGCTCTAACAAACATACACACACACACACACTCAGTGTAGGAGGTTAATATATTTAGATCGGCCTGTTGCTTCGTGTGCGTGCGTGCGTGCGTGTGCGTGCGTGCGTGCTTGTGTGTGCGTGTGCGTGCGTGCGTGCGTGTGCGTGCTTGTGCATGCATGTGTGTGCGCGTGCTTCGTGCGTGTGCGTGCGTGCGTGTGTGCGAGCGCGTGCGTGCGTGTGTGCGTGTGCGTGCGTGTGTGCTTGTGCGTGCGTGTGTGTGTGTGTGTGTGGTGCGTGCGTGTGTGTGTGTGAGAGAGGGAGATTGCGTGACTGTGAGGAGAGCCGGTTAAATACTTTTGAACACTTATAAGTCTGACTACATGAACTCAGGTCTGTTGTGTCTGTTGTGGTTTACATACCAGACAAGATCACCATGGAAACGCTTACCGGGGAAAACAGTCCAACACACACACACACATTCTCTCTCTCTCTGTCACATTGATTACAGTCCTCATTTCACAGTTCGAACCCGCTGTCCTAATACTGCATGTTTAACATACTCTTTTAGCCATCCGGAAAAACACACCACACACACACACACAGGAAATAACACATTCCGCTCGAGACTCCAGAGAGTGTCATGGAGCTCTGTGATTCCATCATTTCCTGTTTCACTGTCTTCTTGCTAGAACGTGATTTTACACACATACACACACACACACACACACGCACACTCCTTCACTTATACATGTGATGTGCTGAATGTCTTCTAAAATTCTATACGTCTGTGTTGTAATGGCAGTTACACACACACACACACACACACACACACACAGTTTGTCTTGACCTTCCACTGACATAAATAAGTAATAGAGCTAATTAATGCTAGGCTTTATCTAACCCTGACCTTCACCTCAGTGACCCAAAGGAAATCTTTTGGCTCTTTTAGCTTTTTAAATATAAAAACTCTAGTTTTTGGTGTTTTTTTTTTTTTTTTTAAAGCAGTTTTGCTTGTGGGGAGGTCAAAACTGTCAGATATTCCTGTCCTTATGGGGACAAGACACACACACACACACACACACACACACACACACACACACGATGTTTCATGTTTAAAGAAACATGCTGAATATTCAGGAGATCCGATACTGAAGACAGCAGGAAACCTGACATCATCAGCACTTTTACACCAATGACATTACCGTCCAGGTGAACGTAAAACCAGGATCGATTATCCACTTTCTCTTCTCTTCGTCTCTTTCAGGACGCCACGAACGCCATGGTTTTAGATCTGAACTTTCCCGCCTTACGCAAAAACAAGAACATCGAAACCTTCTTGAACAGATGTGAGTATTGATGTGAGCTATGAAGTTGAGCAACATCTGGTCACTGTGTTTTTCACACACACACACACACACACACACACACAGAGATGACTTTCAGGAATCAGCTCCAAACCAGCTCTCTGTCGTACAAGCTGTACAGTGTGTCGCAACACAAGCAGAGACCTGCAAACCAGGTAGCCATTGGATCATAATCACGTGACTAGAATTTTCAGTTGGTCGCTAATTTTAGTGATTTTACGTTTATTTATGTTGGACTCGTGCCCAAATAAGCAGCGAGTCATCTTTCTTTAATGATTTACCGAAATAAATTCTGCAGTCGATTATTTTAAGCTTTTAAATGAGGTTGCTAATGAAGTTTTTTTTTCTATAATATTAAAATGGCTGAAAGTTTTCCTGCCGAAGTACCGCTTTTGTGACCTCAGATCTCTGCAAGCACAACTGCACCCCAGGATGGAGGAATCGTTGTAGTCGCAGCTCTTCTGGTTTATTTTGGTCCAGATATTGCAGGCTGGTTGTCAACCATAAGCTTTAACGATACATCAGTGAGGTGTTTTTAAAAAAAAAATATATATATATATACACATCACGATCTCAAAATAAGGAAATATAAAAACTAAGCTGTTAAATATCGTTTAAAAAGCCGTAGAGACGTCCATCTGTGTCTCCGTTTAGTTTTGATAAATTCTCCATCCGTCCTGCATCCCACTTTCCTCCGTTGCCATGGCGACTTGTAGTGTTATGTACCGCAGTGGGAGAATGACTCAACGCTCCGACAGTGAATCAGCCGAGTGTATATTTATTTATTAAATTGATTATTTATTTAGTGCTGAAGCATGTAGAGTTTTATTTGTGCTCGGATTAGTTCGATTTTTACACAAATCAGTTGTGTCATTTCTAACGTTGTCCACTGGAAGCACAAGTCAATTAATTTTTAATATCTATGAAATAATAAACCCACAAATAACTCTCACTATTCAGGATGTTAAATTCACAAGAACACTGTTGCTAGGCAACTGGAAACTATGGCCCTAGAAAGACTTCCCACGGCTGGTTTATTGTAACGGAGGCTGGGTTTAGCTAGCTAGTGTTCAGCTAGCATGTTTTACGTCTTTAATACAGACAGTAAAATATCACAGTGAGAGCGGAAACATCATCAAGATTGACCTCAGATGTGTTGGAAGAATACTAAGAAAAGACTCCGCATCAACCGCTGATGTGTGTATGCGTGTGTGTGCGTGTGTGTGTTTAGATGAGGCGGTAATGGGTGATATCAGAGATCTGCAGATGAAGCCGGAGGATTTCGACAAGGTGAAGGTGATCGGCAGGGGAGCGTTCGGAGAAGTGCAACTGGTAAGATTATAGAAACACTAAAGATCATTTTACTCGTTTTATTTTTGTCGAACTTTAGAGTTGTGAACTTTAAATAATTTGCAAAGTGTAGATTCTGTATTTATCGATGTGTTTAGGTGCTGTTGTGCCTTTATCTGAATGATGGTCGTTTTTGTGGAACTGAGAAAGTGTGTGTGTGTGTGCAGGTGAGACACAAGGCATCTCAGAAGGTTTACGCCATGAAGTTGCTGAGTAAATTTGAGATGATCAAGCGCTCTGACTCTGCGTTTTTCTGGGAGGAGAGAGACATCATGGCATTCGCGCATAGCCCCTGGGTCGTACAGGTCAGACGCACACACACACACACACACTCTGAACTGTACAGTTGTATAGCAAAGAACAACATACACACTACTAACACCCTCTCTCTCTCTGTCTCTCCAGCTGTGCTGTGCGTTTCAGGACGACAGGTTCCTCTACATGGTGATGGAGTACATGCCGGGCGGAGACCTGGTCAACCTCACTAGTACGTACGACGTTCCCGAGAAGTGGGCCAAGTTCTACACGGCGGAGGTAGTCATGGCTCTGGACGCCATCCACTCCATGGGCTTCATCCACCGAGACGTGAAGCCCGACAACATGCTGCTGGACCACAACGGCCACCTCAAACTCGCCGACTTCGGCACCTGCATGAAGATGGACTCGGTATGGCGCTGTGTTCCAAATCAGTCTGAGGGTTATGATGCGCACCGCAGGGACGAAACTGACCTCGGTGATGCTTTGTCCGCTGGTGTAGCTGCACAGGGGCTGTGGTCCAAATCATCACGTGATCATCACGTCGTCACTGGGGAGGGAACGAGGCCCTTTTTTAGCGCACAGTTCTAGCTTGTGTGAATATAAAATAGTTACTCTAGGGGAGATTGGAAACAGGCCCAAGCCTGACAAATCATATTCTGCCGATGAAGCTGCACAGGTGCTGTGTGTCAAATCAGAGAAATGGGTTTGAAAGGAAGAAGCGTTTTAAATGAGCGAGGTGGTTATGATTCATTCTTTGGGGACTACACTTAAGGAACAGCTCGAACTTGCTGACTAAGATTAGGGACAAGGCCTACTTCTGCTGCTGTGGATACACTGGGGCTGTGCTCCGAATTAGTAACGTGGTTATGGTTAGCACTCTGAGAGAGGAGCAAGGCCTGCTTTTGAGCATCCTTGTACAACATCGTATGATCTTGCAGTCGCATGAAGATTCACTTCGCTAAGAGGACATTTGGAACAGACCCATTTCACCTATATGTGGGTGATAAATCTTGCCAAGGGCTGTGTTTCAAATTCCTTTAGTAAACCTCAAACTTTTCACATTGTCTTTGATTTGCTTAGGCCTGTGTTTCATTCAAACATCGTCTGGGCTGCGTTTTTATCGAACCTCGTCTGGGCCAGTTACGATTAAACTTCGCCTGGGCCGCGTTTTATCTGAACCTCGTACTGGCTGGGTTTCATTTAAGCTTTGTCTGGTCCACATTTCACTTGTTGCACCGGGCCTTGTTTCGCTCGAGCCTCGTCTGGACCGTGCTTCTTCTGAGGTCTCGTGCTAAGTAGTCTGCACCTCCAGTTTCCTGCATTTCTTTTTTTTAAATCCGTGCTGAATGAGTCAGACGTAGGGTGAAAGGTCAGAGAGTTTAAGTCACCTCTGAGTGACCTGAATGCAGTGTGTGTGTGTGTGTGTGTGTGTGTGTGTGTGTAGGGGTTTTTTCTGTCTGCTGTCACCACCTAGTGCAAAGACACAGAATTACACCCAGCAAGAACCTCCCTGTGGCTTTGAGACAGATGATAAAACGCTCATCATCATCATTTCATCTTGGTTTTCTTCTTAAGAGCTGTTTTATTACTCCACTAGCTGAAGTAAAGTTTGTTAAATAATCCCTTTGAGAGGTGAGGGATAAGGGAAGACTTACCCCAAATTCATTGCAATCTGCTGCAGTTTCCTTTTTTAAAACATAACATTTGACTTGCTACATTGAAGCTACTGTTAGCACACTAGCAAGGCTCTGTACAGTGTTAAAAACGGTTTTAAATGCTACATTTCAGACATTTTCCTAAAACTTTTTAAGCATTCGGTATAAACCTTACTGAATGTGGTTAACAAATCACAACCCTGCCGCTTCCTGCCTTTTATGCTCTTCTAGTTTTTGTTAGCTTTGCTGGCATTTATGACAGGCGTATCCTGTTAATTAGCATAAAAACACTCTCTGACTAGCTTGGCCTTGCTACCTGCTGCATTCTGTGGCCCTGCAAGCTCAAATTATTGCATATAATTTGCATTCGTAGGAAACACAACACTTCTACCTGCTACATTACGTGCTTTTATTATTAGCTTTGCTAACATTTTTGACTGAAGTGTCTCATTAATATGTAAACACTTGACTAGCCGGCTAGCATAGTCTTGCTTACTGCTGCCTTTTTGTGCCGTTTTAATGCGCTTTGATTTGCTAGCATCTTTGACAGGGGCGTCAAAAACGATCCATCGAACGAACCGTATACAGCACGCTGAAAAAAGTGTGCTGTGATTGATTTTCAGACGGGCATGGTGCACTGTGACACGGCGGTTGGCACGCCCGACTACATCTCCCCCGAGGTGCTGAAATCACAGGGAGGAGACGGGTACTACGGGCGCGAGTGTGACTGGTGGTCTGTTGGAGTGTTTCTTTTTGAGATGCTCGTAGGTAAGTGGTGGAGGAGGGGATTGAGAACAAATGGAGTGGTACGTCTTGTTGCATTCTCACTCCGCCATGTTATAAATCTGTGATCGTGTGTGTGTGTGTGTGTGTGTGTGTGAAACAGGTGACACCCCATTCTACGCCGACTCTCTGGTAGGAACCTACAGTAAAATCATGGACCATAAGAACTCGCTGAACTTCCCCGACGATGTCGAGATCTCAAAGGAGGCCAAAAACATCATCTGTGCATTCCTGACAGACAGGTGAAAGGCATCATGGGATTGTTATTATCTCTGTATTCCTCTTGCACCACAGCAGTTTGTCAACGAATAAAATGTTGTAACAATGTTTTAATGTTTATTGTTCATTTAATGTTTTATTGTTGTGGAGTTACTGAGAAACTGCAGTGAAAACTCGTCTGTCCTGAAAATGTCGGAAAACGTAAAGTTACAGCTTCATCTCTGACTGGTAGAAAGCGCTGACACTGGAGACTCCTTCCGTAAATGATAAATAAACATCTCCTTGCAGAGAACTTATAACACCGTATTAACGGATAAAAAGTGCTTTTATTAATAAAAATGTGTAATTGTTGGTAAATTCCTGTGGTGTAAGAGGAATAAAACACTCCAGGAACCACATACAGTGTTTTGTTCCTTACTTATTTTCCTAAGTGTAGTGTGTAGCGTGTAGCGTGTGTTCCTCTGTACAAATCAGTAGGTTAGAATAGTTGTGTGTGTGTGTTATTTTAGGGAGGTGCGTTTAGGGCGGAACGGCGTGGAAGAGATTAAGAGACACCTGTTCTTCAAAAACGACCAGTGGACCTTCGACACCATCAGAGACAGTGAGTCACTCATTACAGCAACCAGGCTGGAATTCCTAATGCGTTTACTGTACACACTACGCAAATGTTTAGCCTTTCCGTGTTACACTGAGCGCTTGTGTTGACATTCATGGTGCAGCCGTGGCTCCCGTCGTCCCCGAGCTGAGCAGCGATATCGATACGAGTAATTTCGATGACATTGAGGATGATAAGGGCGACGTGGAGACGTTCCCTACACCTAAAGCCTTCGTAGGGAACCAGCTGCCCTTCGTTGGATTCACGTATTTCAAAGAAGACCAGTAAGAGTTTATTTACGCTCCCTGCTTCTCTCTCTGTAATAATCGTAAATCATCTCTGACATGTTTGGAACATATTGTGTGTGTGTGAGTGTGAAGCGTCAGTTCCTGTGTTTGTGTTCATTTACAGGTTGTTAAATGCGTTCAACAGTTCATCAGAACGTCCTGCTTCTGTTAAAGGAGAGGTAACGCGCACACACACACACACACAGACACACACACACAGAGAGAAACTTGCATGAATTGTGATCTATGATCTGACTGGTTGAGTCTTAAATGACTCGAATCATTTAAGTCCATACGGTTAAACGATTCATTCACATTTGTTTCATTTCACTAAGACACTGATATGATCGGGCTTCACTTTTGCACAAAACAAATAAAACAGACAACAAACAGCTTGATTCATGTAAAAACAGCCAGTAATCAGTGACGTTTCTTGGAAAAATAAGTATTTTCACACCCAGTCAAAGACCGATTCTTTGAACTGATCCACTTAAAAGATTCACTGACTGATAGAGGGGCGAATCTTAGTGACATGTGCAGACTGCGGTTGAACCAAAAAACGGATCTATGCTGTGTATAGGAAACAAAAATCAGAAAACACACACATACACACACTGTGTGATAACTGTGATGTGAATGTTCAGTGAGTTGTTGTGAGTTAACTCTCTATTTTTTTTTTTTTTTGTCTTTGTGCTGCAGGACAGTGTCATGGTGAGTATATCATTAATAAACCACTGCTTTATTGTGTGATAGTGTGTTCCTCACTGTGCTAATCGTGTGTTCTTGTGTGTGTGTGTATGTGTGTGTGTGTGTGTGTGTGTGTCTGTGTTCAGCTCCAGAAGAAGATTCACTCTTTAGAGGAGCAGCTGAATAATGAGATGCAGGCCAAAGACGAGCTCGAGCACAAGTATAGGACGAGCAGCGCACGACTCGACAAGATCGCCAAAGAGCTCGAGGAAGAGGTGTGTGTGTGTGTGTGCGTGTGTGAGTGTGTGTGTGTGCGTGTGAGTGTGAGTGTGTGTGTGCGCGCACGCCTGGAACAACTAGTTCTATGAAGATGCACTAGTGCGATTTTCATTTTATAATACAATTGCTGTAATTGTCGTAACCGTGTGCGCGTGCGTGCGTGTGCGTGTGTGTGTGTGTGCGTGCGTGTGTGCGTGCGTGTGTGCGTGTGTGTGTGTGTGTGTAGATGAGCAGTAGGAAAGCTTTGGAATCATCCCTCAGACAGCTGGAGAGAGAAAAAGCTCTGCTGCAGCACAAAAGCGTCGAGAGCCACAGAAAGGCAGAGAGTGAGGCGGATCGCAAACGCTGCCTCGAAAACGAAGGTACACACACACGCTCACACACAGACACACACACATACACAGAGACACACACACACACACACAGAGACACACAGCTCCAGTAGCTCATACAATGTGTATTGTGCATTTGTAGTGAACAGTCTGAGGGATCAGCTGGAGGAGATGAAGAAGAGAAACCAAAATTCACACATTTCCAACGAGAAGAACATCCACCTGCAGAGACAGGTACAAACACACACACACACACACACACACACACACACTGAATAATTGACTGAATATCAGTCCTGAATATCGTTATTAGGCAAAATAGTGTCCAGCATGTGTACACAATTTACAGAGCTGATTTGAAGTATATATAAATAAATAAACAAACAAACAAATAAATAAATAAAGATAGAACTGATAATTAAAAGTTAACTTTTTTATATGACAAGAACTTTAATGGACAGCTTGTAATAACTTTAATAAACGTTAATAAGTTTTTTGTAAAAATTACATTTAAAATAAAGAAATAAATGTATTTAAAAATAATAAATAATCTACAGTAATACAATACAGTTGCTGAACAATTTAAAGAATACAAATTAAATATTAAATTGAATAAAAAATGAAGTACAAGAAAATTAAATAATAAAATAAACAATTAGTTAAAAAATAAAAATATAAAAACTTCAGCTATTTAATTAAAACTTTGAACATTATTATCTATAGATAAATGAATGAATAAAAACATTTTATAAGAAATAAAAGAATAGAACAGTAACAGTAACCATGCCGTTTTTCTCCTCAGCTGGATGAGGCGAACACGTTGTTGCGGGCGGAGTCGGATGCGGCGGCTCGTATGCGTAAGTCGCAGGCGGAGGGCAATAAACAGCTGCAGCAGCTGGAGACACATGTGCGAGAGCTGCAGGATAAATGCTGCCTGCTGGAGAGCAGCAAACTGACGCTGGAGAAGGACTTCATCAGCCTGCAGGCGGCACTCGACACCGAGAAGCGAGAACACACACAGCGCTCCGAGACCATCTCTGACCTGCAGGGTGAGACAGGAGCGTGCGTGTGTGTGTGTGTGTGTGCGTGCGTGCGTGTGTGTGTGTGTGTGTGTGTTAAATATTAATATTAGAACATATATACCATATGTTTAATGTGTTTTTCTGTAAAAACGTCTAAAAAAATTACACCATTATCGGAAACAACATTTAAACAGTGGGGGACGTTTACTTTTGAATGGGTTGAATTTAAAATTAAATATATTCACATATTTAAAAAAAAAAAAAAAATCTAATTATGAAATAAATAAATAATATGTTTTCAAATAAATCAAGAACAGAATAACTTGCATTTAAAAATATTTTTATTGTTGATTTATTTATTTATTTTCAAATTTATTTTTATTATCAAATCCAGTATAAAGATAGCGATATTTTAGAGGTAAGAAATAAATTCGTTTCTTAGGAAGTATATTAGTAAATAATTAAAGTAAAAAAAAAAAGTAAGACTGGATTACACTTAATGTTGTTACAGAAGTGGATTAGTTTGGGATGGGTGTGGCTGTTGTAACACGCGCTTGTCACTGTTTCAGAGATAAACGTTGAATAAAAAGCATCTCGTATTTGTTGTATTTTTACGCTGTTTTCTCTCCAGCGCGTCTCTCGGGTCTGGAGGACGAGGTGAAGCAGGCGAGACAGGCTCTGTCCAAAGCTGAGACTGAGAAGAGACAGCTGCAGGAGAAACTCACTGATTTGGAGAAGGTAAAACACACACACACACAGACACACACACCAAACCGTATGTCATAAACTAGCAGAAAGTGCTCCCTCTCTCTTCTCTCTGCATACTGCGTGACCCTAGTTTTTAAGCCCCGCCCCCTGCTGTCTCTGTGTGTCCACTAGGAGAAGAGCAATAAGGAGATTGACATGACGTACAAGCTGAAGGTTCTGCAGCAGAGTCTGGAGCAGGAGGAGGCGGCACACAAAGCCACGAAGACCCGACTCGCCGACAAGAGCAAGATCAGCGAGTCCATCGAGGGAGCGAAGTCCGAGGCGGTGAAGGGTACGAGGGGTTCACTTATTAAAGAGATTGTACGCTATGATGAGTACGAGGGTGGAGTGCGTGTATGAAGGGTACGAGCGGTTCACTTACTAAAGAGATCGTACGCTATGATGAGTACGAGGGCGGAGTGCGTGTATGAAGGGTACGAGCGGTTCACTTACTAAAGAGATCGTACGCTATGATGAGTGCGTGTATGAGGTTCACTTACTAAAGAAATAGTGTAGCTTATATGCTGGACAAAATGGTACAAAATGCATGAGAGCCAGTGTGCATAGAAAAGCTAGTGTGCTATAAATACTTTGTTTGTATTAACACAATGTGTGTGTGTGTGTGTGTGCGTGCACGTGTGTGCAGATCTGGAGCAGAAGCTGCAGGCCGAGCATTCCTCTAAGCTGCAGGTGGAGAACCGGCTGCTCGAGCTGGAGAAACACAACTCCATGTTGGACTGCGATTACAAACAGGCGCTGCACAAACTCGATGAGCTGCGCAGACACAAGGACCAACTCAATGAGGAGGTGTGTGTGTGTGTGTGTGTGTGTTACCATGAAATATAGGCACATACATGTGTACCACTATCCATAACCAAAATGTAGGCCTTTCTCAGTCGTGTGCATGTGTCCTGATGTGATTGGCTGAGAACCTAAACTAATAACATCAAAGACTTTTAGCTTGTAGCTAAGTTTGCATGCTAATCCTACTGAGTTTTAATAAGCCTGAACCCTTAAGGGTTCTTTGGTTGTCACTCTTAGGGAACCCTTAAATGTTCCATGTAGAACCCTACAAGAGATGAGTTTCCTATCAGAAACAGTTCCAAGTAGAAAACTTTTTTTTTATCCAATTGAAGAAAACATTTTGCAGCTTGCTTCTCAAGAAACAAATCACTGGCACTGTTGCGAGACATGCGATTTATGCTAACAAATAACTATCATCATTAGCATACAACTACGTTAACTCGGTTCCAGCCAAAGTACTGAAACTTTTCAGATACATCTCAAAAGAACATTTTTCTGGGTTCTAGATAAAATGCTAAGTAGTGTTCAGGTTAACACTCTTAACAGTAGCTTCAACATGAGTGTTTCTCAAAATATTACGCTGATCACATATTCACATGGTTGTTAGCCAGTATTTTGAGATTAGCATGATTTATACAGATGAGCAGTA
The DNA here is from genome assembly GCA_037576675.1 of Pangasius sanitwongsei. Lineage (NCBI taxonomy): Eukaryota > Metazoa > Chordata > Actinopteri > Siluriformes > Pangasiidae > Pangasius > Pangasius sanitwongsei. The sequence continues at coordinate 30,956,438 of CM075005.1, forward strand.
CTGACGAAGTTTGTGTGTCCCAGGTGAAGAACCTGTCTCTGAAGATCGAGCAGGAGGTCCAGAAGCGCAGTCTGACCCAGAACGACCTGAAGGTACAGAACCAGCAGCTCAGCACCCTGAGGACGTCAGAGAAGCAGCTCAAACAGGAGATAAATCACCTGCTGGACATCAAACGCAGCCTGGAGAAGCAGATCATGGAGCTCCGCAAGTACAGCAATGCACCACACTGCACTCTTTAACTTGTGGTTAATTACCAGAGTTAGCTAAAAATCTTAGGCTGCGTTGCTGTGTTCACTTCATGTGGGATTATATTGAGTGTGTGTGTGTGTGTGTGTGTGTGTGTGCGCGTGTGTATCAGGGAGCGTCAGGATTCTGACGGACAGATGAAGGAGCTTCAGGATCAGCTGGAGGCGGAACAGTATTTCTCAGTAAGACTGTTTAGCTACGTACACATGCAAAGCATCACAAAGAGAAAGGGTTTAAAAAAAAACAGGAAGTTATAACCAAATAAAGACAATGGGAAACGAAAAGGGACACAAGACGTGTAGAGTGTGGAGAGCCATAGGGGTTGGCATACAGGAAGTTATGACCAAATAAGGAAAGTGGGAAACAAGAATAGTCTTATGAGGTGAAGAACAGGAAGTTGTGGCCAAATAAGGAAATTGGGAAATGGAAAAGGTCAGATTGTTTGTAGAGTATGGAAAGCCATTGGAGTTAAAAAATAAAAAATAAAAAATAAAACAGGAAGCTACAAGTAAATACGGAAAATGGGAACCAAAAAGGGTCAGATGAAGTGTAGAGTGTGGAGACATTGGATAGAGAACAGGAAGCTGTGCCCAAATAAGGACAGTGGGAAACAGAAAGGGTCAGATGGGATGTAATGAGTAGAGAGCTCTAAGGTTTAGAGTACAGAAATCTATGACTAAATAAGGGAACTATTGGAGACCTATAGTTGTTACAGGACAGGAAGATACGACCAAAAAAGGAAAGTGGGGATTGAAGAGTGTCAGATGGGGTGTAGTGAGTGGACACCCATATGAGTTAGAGAACAGGAAGTTGTAGCCATATAAGGAAAGTGGAAAATGAAAAGGGTCAATTAGAGTGTGGAGCAACAGGGGTCAGAGCAAAAGTGGATGTTACTAGTGATTTTATTGTGTGTGTGTTTGTGTGTGTGTTTGTGTGTGTAGACGCTGTACAAGACTCAGGTGCGGGAGTTAAAGGAAGAGTGCGAGGAGAGGAATAAGCTTTATAAAGAAATGCAGCAGAATCTGCAGGAGCTGCAGGAGGAGCGGTGAGCACTCTGTGTGTGTGTGTGTGTGTGTGTGTGTGTCTCTGTCTCTGGGTTCTGGAGATGAAGCAGCTCAGGAAAGAGCTGTTAACTGCTCTGTGTGTATGTGTGTATCAGGGACTCTCTGGCCGCTCAGTTGGAGATCACCCTGACGAAGGCCGACTCGGAGCAGCTGGCTCGCTCCATCGCTGAGGAGCAGTACTCTGATCTGGAGAAGGAGAAGATCATGAAGGAGCTGGAGATTAAGGAGATGATGGCCAGACACAGACAGGAACTCGCCGAGAAGGACACCACGATCAGCTTGGTCAGTCAGGCGGCCTGGGGGAGCTCGCTCGCAGGGGATCGGGAAAGTGGGAAACAAAAAGCGTCTGATGATGTATAGAGTGTCGAGAGGCATAGGGTTTAGTGAACAGGAAGCTATGACCAAATAAGGAGAGTGGGAAACGAAAAGGGTCAGACTGAGTGGACAGCCATAGGGGTTAGAGAAAAGGAAGCTGCCACCAAACATCAAAATTCTGATATGTATGATTTCAGAGATGAATTGATTACAGCGGTCTTTCTAACACTAAAACTCTGCCTTGCGTTTAGCTGGAGGAAGCTAACCGCATGCTAACGAGTGACGTAGCAAACCTGGCTAACGAGAAGGAAGAGCTGAACAACAAGCTGAAGGAGGCACTGGATGGTGACAGCACAGACTTTTTTCATAAATCATTTTTTAATAGTCTATTGAATACTTTCTCAAATATATATATATATATACACGTTTTTTTTTTAATCCGTCTTAATACTTGTTGTGTCTAATGATTTTTCAGACTTGCAGAAGCTGAAAGACGACGAACAGTCCATCACACAGATGAAACTCGCTTACGAGAAGCAGCTGCAGTCAGAGAGGACTCTCAAGACACAGGTAAAGTACGGCAAGCGCTGAGGGACACGCCAAACTCATAAAAATCCTAACCATTTACACAGACATGTAGCTATCTAGCTAACTAATGCAAGTCAAATACATCTCAGCTTACATAAAACACAAGGTTTTTTTTTTTTTTTTTAGAAATGATTAGCGTTTTCTGTCAGAGAGTGAGCTAATATAGCTAACTAGCTAGATAGCAATCAAGTTGCATAGCATTAAGTAACATATATATTACACATATCTTACCTTGGATAAAAACAAATCTAGGTTGTTTTAAAATGGCTACCTAGCAAACTAACTAGCTAGCCAGTTCCAACCATGGTAATTGTAACCATGGTGACGATGTACTTGTGTAGTAAACTTGTTGTTTTTTGAGAATGTAGCTTATGATTTGTGTCTTTTTTTTTTTTTTATCAGGCTGTGAACAAGCTGGCTGAAATCATGAACAGGAAAGAAGTGCGTGGCAATGGAAGTCGCCGTGGAAACGACACGGATGTGAAGAGGAAGGAGAAAGAAAATAGGAAACTGCAGCTGGAGCTACGATCCGAACGGGAGAAACTCAACAGCACTATCATCAAATATCAACGAGAAATCAATGAAATGCAGGCGGTACGGCTACAACGTCACGTTAACAGCTAGCGCAGTGCTACTACAGCCTCGCGCTCGTCACCTCAAACCTGACTCTAACCACGTAGCATTGCAGCACAAACACCACTAGCATCTCGTTCTATAACTCATGTGCAGCTAATACAGTGCTAATAAAATTATGCTAATGCTAACCCCAAACTAACCATTCACTCTCATGCAAGCCGTTACAGACCGCTAATATAACATAATGCTAATCAACAATTATAATACAACCTCCCACTGAGCATCAGATCATGCTAACCACCAAACACCACTAGTCACCACAGACTGCTAACATTACTGGGTTTTAATAGTTTGTTTTAAATTGAAAAAATTTACATTTTTGTTAATTTAAGTATAATTATTTGAATTTAATTTTTTAACGAAGTATTGGCTAGCTAGTTCAAAATTAGCTAGCTAGCTTTGTGCTTTTCCATTTTTCTAAGTACTCTCTCGCAAGTTTTATTTGGCAACAGAGTATTTTACTACCCTCCCGGCTAACGTGCATATAAATGTTCCCGTTCTTCTAAATGGTGTTTACAGCCTTTTATAGTGTAATAGTAATAAGATCATGTTAGCGATGTCTTTCATGTTATTTTTTTCCTTCCAGCAACTAGCGGATGAGTCGGTGATGCGTGTGGAGCTGCAGATGGCCCTGGACAGTAAAGACAGCGATATCGAGCAGCTCCGAGGCCTCCTCAATTCCCTCAACGTGCACTCGCTCGACTCGGCCAGCATGAGCAGCGGCCCCGACTTCGAAACCGACGAATCGCTGCCAGGTTTCTTTCCACGTTTTTTTTTTTTTTTTTTCGTTTAACCATTTCCTTGTAACATTTAGGGGTGTGGCGTTGTATCTGTGCAGCGCTACACCCTGATATACAGCGTTCACTCCATAAGAGTGTATTAAATACTTGAAAGCAAAAATAAATAAATAAATAATATTATCCACTTAATTCCTGAGCATCTGCAATGTGGCATTTTAATCACCAATCATTATTCCATTCTTCATAAACAACACAGCTATCTTACAAGTATTGATCATACTGTTAATTATTAATAGTATTAACACTAATACAGCTATAAATACGTATATAATCAGGCAATTAATTAGTAATAACGTTATTATTACTAATACAGTTAGCTGTAAATACTGTATCATACAAATACAGCTCATATTGTTAATGAGTAATAGCATTAATAAATAGAGCGCATACTGTTTATGGGTAGTAGAATTAATACTAGTACAGTAAATATTATATCTACCGTACGAGAATAGCTCAATATGTAGATTATTTAGAAATAAAAGTATTAAAGTGATCCAGTTAAAGGTATTAAAGTGATGAAGTTCAATTCTAAATACGCAGCTATCCGCCATACATCTGCACATCATACTGTTAATTAGTAAAAACAGTATTAGTACTAAATACATACTGTTAATTAATAATAGTATTAATACTAATAAAGTTTATTAGAAATACTGTACGAGTATAAATCGTGTGATGCTTTCATAATAGTGTTAATACTATTAATAATGGTATATCTACTATATAACTATAGCTCATGTGATTCTTTAGTAATAGTATTAATACTAATACAGTTAATTATAAATATCGTATCTATTGTATAAGTACAGTTAGTGTTACTTAGTGATATTAATGCTAATTAATACAATATTGGTGTATAAGTATAGTGCATGCTGTTCTTTAGTAATAGTATTAATAGTAATACAGTTAATTATAAATATTGTATCTGCTGTACAAGTACATCACGTACAGTTCTTTAGTAATAATAGCATTAGTGCCAATAGTAAATTATAAACACTTTATCTACTCTTGACCATGCCGTTGAGCTCTGCCCTCGTTTCTGAAGAAACGTCGCAGTTGTAAAATGTTGCGACGCTGATTTTATCGTGTGAATCGTGTGTTTTTCCGTCCGTGTGCACAGAGACCAGGTTAGAGGGCTGGCTGTCTCTCCCTGTGAGGAACAACACCAAGCGCTTCGGCTGGGAGAGAAAAGTGAGCCGTGTTACAGTCGCACTCTTCCGTTACGTCCTGTACCGAACGCTGTCAGGCTCGAACCGACGCTGTTGTGTTTGTGTTTTTCTGCTGCAGTACGTCGTGGTGAGCAGCAAGAAGATCCTCTTCTACAACAGCGAGCAGGATAAAGAGCTCTCCAATCCCTACATGGTGCTGGATATAGAGTGAGTGGCGTCTCCGTTACCACAGCTCACAGCGCCTAGTAATCCCAGGCCTGTATTTACTGCACAAATATACACAATATACACAACATACACTGCGCAGACGTATAGCTCACACAAATCCAGATCATACACACAGCACTACAGTTAATCTCACTGGAAATCTACAGTTAAGAAGTGATTATACTGTATTCGCTCTACAGTTACAGATCATACGATTAATCAGTAATACTCTGTAAATACTAACATTACTAATAATAGTAATTATTACTGTGCAATTATAATATAGATTATAGAATTAATATGTTATACTGTACCTACTGTGTGTAGTGTAGCTCATATTTCATTAGTAATAATAGAATCCATACTAATAGGGCTAATTGTAAATACTTTACTAGTATTGTATACTCTAAATACTGTACTAGTATCATACTAATAGCATTAATACTAATACAGTTCATTCTAAATATTACAGCCTCTGTACACGTATAGATCATACAGATCATTTATAAAAACTTCTGTTAAAAAATACAGATCATATGATCACTATGTAATAATAGCATTATTGTTAATACAGTTAATTAGAAATAGTGTAGCCTCTGTACAAGTATAGACCATAAAGTTAGTTAGGAATAATATTAATACTAATAGTTAATTATAAAAATTACTGTATTAGTATATCTTGTGCAATCCTTTAGTATTGTACAAATAGCATTAATACTAATGCAGTTAATAAGAAATATTATTCCTTAAATATTAATCCTTCAGTACTAATAGCATTAAGACTAATATTACAGTAAATTATAAATACTGTATGTACTGTACAAGTATAGATCATACTGTTATGTAGTAATAGTATTAAAACTAATAGTTAGTTATAAAAAGTACCGTATAAGTATAGCTCATACAATTCTTCAGTATTTAGTAGTAATCCTAATAATCTATTTGGACAAATATAGCTCATTGAATTAGTTAGTAGTAATGCGAATACTCTACTGTGCAAAAAAATCTGAGGTTTTGTCATGACGTGTGCATTCTCTCACACTCTTCTTTCTCTCTCTTTCCTCAGTAAACTCTTCCACGTTCGTTCGGTCACCCAGACGGATGTGTACCGCGCAGACGCTAAAGAAATTCCTCGAATATTTCAGGTGTGATAAAAGATCCCGTTTACAACCTGAACGCTCCTGAAAATCCCCATAAGTTCTGTGCTTATGTGTTCTTAACTACTAACATTACAGAAGGTCATCGTAAGATTTTATCAGTGCTACCGTGTAGAATTAAGACTCGAATTTCCTGGCTATGACTCTGTCGGTGTCCCGCCTCGTTTCCTAAAGCTCTTCTCGCGCTCTTATCCTCGTCGCAGATCCTGTACGCTAACGAGGGCGAGAGTAAGAAAGAGCAGGAAGTGGAGCCGCTGCCCATCGGAGAGAAATCCAGCTACATCTGCCACAAAGGGCACGAGTTCATCCCGACGCTCTACCACTTCCCCACTAACTGCGAGGCCTGCACCAAACCGCTGTGGAACATGTTCAAGCCGCCTCCCGCCCTCGAGTGCCGCCGCTGCCACATCAAGTGCCACAAAGACCACATGGATAAGAAAGAGGAGGTGATCGCACCGTGTAGAGGTGGGAACCACGGCTCTAAGGCCATTGTACACCGTTTAGACACGAGATACACGAGCTGATCCCTCTTTATTTCTGCTAAAATAACAAGCCAGCTAGGACAGTTTTCAAAAAACAACAACAACAACAATGCTTTAAAAGCTTGATACAGTAGCTGCAATGTTGACAGTAAACCCTGGTTTTCTATTGGACAATTAGATTTCTGTCTTAAATTTCTTTAGAATGAAATTTCCAAAATAATCAAACTTACATATTCTAACTTCAGAGAAGACAAAGAACAAATTGTATTTCAAAATCTGCTTTGTTCAGTCCTGTTAAGGGGAATGTTTTAGAAATGTTAATTACCTTTGATTTAATGTGAGATGAATTATTATAGAATCATAAAAAAACACGTCATGAGAGTGTAAGACTAATTTCCAACGGGTTTAACGCTTTTTTTTTTTTTTTTTTAAAGGCTGAAACGCATAATAATGGAGCAATGTCTTAGCTACTACAAACATTTTTCTTACATGTTTACCTCAATTCAACAACTGGTGATAGTCTTCTGTTGGCAGGTGTTAATGTGGACGCGAGTATCACTAACACTGAGCAAACAAACTGAAGAGACAATTAACAATTCATTTCTCAAATATCTCGGGGGTACAAGCAGGATTTCCACATTTTAGTTGAGCATCGCTCAGCCGTCGTAGTTTTACAGCGACTTTTTTTCAAACGGGAACTCGTTTCGTCTCTGCAGTGAACTACGACGTGTCCACGGCGAAGAACCTGCTGCTGTTGGCGTCGTCTCAGGAGGAGCAGCAGAAGTGGGTCAGCAGGCTCGTTAAGAAGATCCCTAAAAAGCCTCCGGGCCCCGACTGGAGCCACCGCTCGTCCCCTCGCGTCCCCACTAAAGTCCAGGCCAGCCAGTCGATGAGGAGAACCAGCCGCCAGCTACAGGCCGGGAAAACCAGGTGAGCAAACTCATAAACTCGGTTTTCTCATAAACTCGGTTCAGTGATGAAACTGAAAAGATGCAGCCGCGTAAACCCTCCTCTTGCTTATTTCTACTCGTGATCCTCCTGACGTTTTTTATTTTAATCTCTTTATGACAAGAACAGTGACTTTTTCTTTACAAATGTTAGCATGGCTAGTAAAAGCTAGTGAGCACCATTAGCATTATCTCACTTCATGCTAACTAACATCATCTAGTTTTAATGAGTGTGAAATTACTATAGTCATTGTTTGCCAGATGAATAACCTTACTGGGTATAAAATGTATTAAACCCTTTTAAATACACTCTAAATGGATGTTAAGGTTTTATTTTTTTTTTTTAATGTGGTGCTGGTCACGTAGTGCAACTCTGTATGACACACACAGGACTGTGCAAAACTGTGCGGAGCCCACAGCGCCCCCTCCAGGCAGGGAGAAATTCATCCACCACAAGGGTCATGAGTTTTTGCCCATTTTCTACCACTTCCCTACCACGTGTGAAGCCTGCGCTAAGCCCCTGTGGAACATGATCAAGCCTCCCTTGGCGCTGGAGTGCAAACGGTGCCAGATCAAGTGCCACAAAGACCACATGGACAGGAAAGAGGAGGTTCTCACGCCGTGTAACCCTGCCAGATTCAACCCCCAGTTCGCCACCGGGTGACAGTTAGCTGGGCGGGGGGTTAACGTTTCTTTATAGCGAGCGCTAACAATCGGAAATGAACTGGAGCTCAAGTGGTCTCGGTTTTTGCGGTTTCATACAAAGCATTTTAAAGACTGCAAGAAGTTACGGCTGAGAGAGCCATCGATTTTAAAAAAAACGATGTATTGTTTTGGCTCCAGTTCATTTTTCTGACTTTCCCACTGCTGAAACAGCTTCTTAAAGGAGAACTCGTCATCCATGGCATGCCTTTTGCCACTAACAATCCTTTCTATTCAATCCAGCATCCGTAATGAAACCGACATGCTTGGGGCTAAAGCATAGTTGCTAGCTAGAACCTTATTTGAAGGCTGTGACACACAAATCCTAATAAAGTATTACTCCTAATAAAGTATAATATTTTTGATAAGTCTTACTAGATTTAATTTTGACGATCCCATACAGCCTTCAAATGACGTTTATTTAGCAATAAGACTCATAGCATTGCTGGTTTTTGCATTTTAGCTAGGTTCTTGGCTCCAAGTCTACAGAGGACTTGGAAAAAACCCAATGCTCTTGCTCCCTTTTATGGTTCTGGTTAGTAAACCATTGGGACACTCATTATCATATTATCTAAATTTAGAAAGCTATTGTGGATTTTGTTCACTTTCCCGTACTCTCACATGTCGCCAGTACTTGGCAATGGTTTATTCCTGTGTACTTCAGTGTTCCGGCTGAAAACCCTCTCTGAAAGTTAAACTCAACACTCTTCCTCCTCTCTTTAAGGTTTCTAGATGTTGGCCATCAGGACTGGCTTTACCCCTACTGAGGAAATTAAATGGTCCACGTCATTATCTAAATGTTGAGTTGTCTGTACCGTTAGGGATTTTAAATAGGATTAGCTTTCTACAGGGTCTTCCTCCATTTCAGGACACGAAATCTTCAAATTCATGTTGTTCAGCAGTACATAGCTGGCATGTGATGGTTAATTACATTTCAGAAAACTCTGGCCTGAACCATCAGAGATTCTGGAGGGGGGGGGTGATCCCTCTCTGTAGGCTAAAGCTCAGCACTCTTCCTCCCTTTCAGGCTTCTGGATGTGGGTCTTGAGGACTGGCATTGGGCTTTGGATGAGGTCCATGATGATGATGATGATGATATTGAGAATGAATTTAATGTGTAAAGGAGCATGCAGGGGTCGAATCATGGTAACTCCTGAGTGGATGATTGCGAGTGTGGGTTTGAAGTGGGTGTTAATGACAGCTGCTGCTCAGCAGGAGACGGAGAACTCGGTCCGTTCCAAACATCCTCTCTTTCGCTTTCACACTAAATTGGACGAGACGCACTCCATTCTCACTTTCACCGTCCGTTCCATTTCCAGTTCTGGTACTAACGAAAGAGAGAATGTTTACCATTGGGTGTTTGGCTTGTCTTTCTCGCCGCCTGCTCTTTGACCTTTGACCTTCTAACCTTTTCATCCCAGCCCACCCAGGTCAGGATCTCCAGCTAGATGAAGAGAGGACTCCAAGAGCCATCTGAACAAATGACTCCCTCGTTTTTGGTGTTTGTTTGGTTTTTTTCCTTTTTACTTGAATTTTTTTTTTTTGGCAAACTTTTTATTTATCAAATTACAAACCCTTGTTTATGGCTAACTAAATAACATTGACTATTTTGTTTAAAAAAAAAAAAGTGTTGTATTGAAGCAGCAATATTATTCATTTTAGTAGTTCTGTTATCTCATGCAATAAAAGTTTGCAAAATGGAGTGTTTTATGTTTGCGTGATGAGTGCATGCACGGCGTGGTGTGTTGTGTCGTCATCTGCAGGCATGTGCCAATATTAAACCTTTATTGCTATTTGTTAAAATTTTATGCTAAATTATTATCCACTCAGGTGTGAGTTTTTTCCTTGAGCTATGGGATTTCTGTCACTTATTATCACAAAGGAAACTTAGCTAAATTTTGCCCAATATAACGTACATTAAAAGTTTGTGAAAATGCAAACATAAAAACAATGTTTTACTTTGTTTGCTACAGAAATGCAGCAAATTAGCAATGTAACTTTAGGCTCGTTGTCTGGTGGCATGCTAGGCTAACATTAAGTAGCTGTGGGCATTCCTGGCTAGCGTTATTTAGAGTATTTTCTGTATTTCTTAAATCCTTATCCAGATTCCTTCCCGTAAAGCTTTTTGTGCTAAACATTTACATTCCGAATATATTTATTTTCCTGGACTTGCCTTATTTGCTTATGATGCTAATTTGCTTTGAGCAGTTTTGGTTCAACTCCTATCTTAGCTTCCTTAGCTATAAGATTTTCAGTTTTGTTTCAGCTCTTTGCTACCGCTAGCGTGTTTCCCCACATTGTCGCAAACACCCGGAGTACCACCTACTATAGAAATGCTAAAAATGGGCAAAGTAGCATGTTACATTTGGGCTAATGCAAAAAAAAAAAAAAATTAACATGTACGTTACATTATGTAAGTATCAGGAGTGGAGAAAGGCTCGAAGATTATCTAGTTTTGTGTAGCGATATTTTATGGGATAGTTGTTACTTTTGCCTCTTTAGTTTCCACATCAGTATGTTTTGTCATTGTCATTCTTATTGGCACATGCCTAAGGACAAATTTGTTGGATATTATGGGATAAAAGTAAAATGCGGTGAGATTAACTCTCTCTCTTTGTCTTTCTTTCCTCCCCTTCCTCTCTTTAGCTAACCTCACTTTGGGAATGTGGTGTAACTTCATGCTGAGGTTGGGCTCTCCTGTTTTCACACCAAGAACTTAACGTTTTTATAATGTTTCATCAATCCAAACTAGCAAGAAAACGTTACGTTACCGGTTTTGAGCGTTGCCGTGTAGGGACGTCTCCGAGGTTTTCCAGGACCTTAAAAAAAATCCAGAGAGAAATGTGAGAAGATGAGTCTCTCCAAATCTTGGATCTTCACCTTAAGCTCCAGAACTTTTTTTCTTCACAAAACCAGAATGCAAAGCACTCAGATGGACTGAAGCACCAAAGGGACACACTACAAGATTGTGGAGGAATCTGTGACGTCCAGTTGTTCTTGGGAAGGAAAAAAAAAAGCAATCTTTTCTTCCCCCCCCATCCTGTCCTGGAGTTAGGTGTGTGCCGATACTACATCATGATAATTGCCCAAACTTATATCACGGTTTTACGATATCACTCTTAAAAACTTAGAACCCTTAGGGGTTCTTTGTTTATCTCTCTGGAAAAACAGTATTTTACTGTTAGAAGAGATTCCAAGTAGAACCTATTTAGCAAGCTGAAAATCTTTAAATACAAAAAATAAGGACCTTTAGGGGACATTGAATGGTAACCATCTCATGGGGCAACATTGTGACCGATAAGGAACCCTGGCATCCACTCAGCTACACTCTAAGAAACCTTAGGACTCTTAAGGGTTCTTTGGATGTTCCTCTGGGAAAACAGTGTTTCTCCATCAGAAGGGGTTCTGAGCAGAACCTTTAAAGCATGTTAAGAAGCCTTAATTACTGAGAACACAGAGCTTTAGGGGACTTTCAAAGGTAACCATCTCATGGAGCAACATTGTGACAGACGAGGAACCCTGGCAGACACTCATATCTACACTCTTCTAAACTTCACTTAATTCACTATCAATCGCTACACTCTTAGAAAATGCAGAATCCTTAAGGGTTCTTAGTTTGTTCCTTTGGAATAACTCTTATAGGTTCTGTGTAGAAGATTTCAACAGAATATTTCTCTAATATATCCAAATGTTTCAGAAATGGCTCCAAATAAGACCTTTTTCCCAAGCTAAGAAACCTTAATTATCCACATAACCTCTGAAGGACCTTGGAAGCACCTTTTTGTTTCTAAGAGGGTAGTTCGTGAGCTTACCTGGACATGAATCCAGAACTTTTGTCTTGTGAATAGAATTGGGATTGACTACACCAGGAACGAGTGTAGACTACACCTGCAATGCTGCTCTCAGATTTGGCCAAAGTAATATCTTGAAAATTTGTGAATTCTGCCCAGATTTTCTTAAATGGAATGCCATATTTTTAACAGTGTTGATCAATATCATGATGTATCGTATAACCAGTTCGGCACATGCCTAATTTCATCCAGTGTGTAACCGAATGCACATTCTATATTAAGCTCTACTGACAAGCTTTTTACATCGGATTCCAAGATGGACGAGTCCAGTCCATGCTTCATGGCCGCCATAACTGTTTCCAGGACTGTGGTATTTGGTACTTTAACACTACATTATCAGATAGAGAACCACCCTACACACACATGAACATAAACATGTGTAGAAAGGCACAGCCTGTTTAATGCTAATGGAGTAGTGTGGTTTCTCTGTATTTCACCACGACCATGCCTTACAGTGTAAACCGCACCCAATCTTAACGGAGGGTTAAGTACCTAAACCTGTTCTTAGGGCAGAATGTTATGACTTGTTAAACTGAGCAGGAGTCTGACAACTAGCCGCAATGTCGGCTCACTAGTGTCCGAAAAGATACGTTGCTAGCTATAGCAGATTCTCCAAAGCATTTAAAAACAAGTCCAAAATCCCAGATGCTGTTTTTCATTCGTTTCAAACATAAAATTTAAGCAATTTATGATAACATTTTCTCTTATTGTGAGAGTGAGAAAACTAGCTGCATTACTAGATAATTATATCCAACTATAATAATAGCTATATAATAGCTAGCTATAATAACAAACATGACTTTGTTGTTTGGTTTGCTAGTTTTGATTTATCGCTAACCGTGATCATTTCAAGCTAGCTAATTCGACTAATTTGTGCTCAATTTGTTGTTTCAAGTTTGCAGTTTAATACATTTCTGGCCACATTTTATTATTTTAAGAAGGCATAGATCAATCTCGGTTTGAATAGACCAAAAAATACATCACATCCCCATGCTAACGCTTTACTTAAAAATGTCGATCCACAGACACAAGTTAATAGTGGAGACTAGCTGTAAAAGCCGCTCCACAGATTTAATTCATTCGAGCAATCGCAATAACTATGCAAATTTTGTAATCATACGAGCCATTTAATATTTCTAATTATGTTCAAATCTTGGTTTATGTAATCTTGCTTCTGAGCAGGTTTGAGCTCACAGATTCGTTTTCCAACAACAGCTTCAAAGAACGGAGAAATCCAGAATTATGTCAGTTTGACAATCCAGCTAATTCAGTAATCTAGCTGTGAAGAACGAGTTCCTGTTGTAGCTAGGATCTCAAACTCCGCCTCCTGTCCGTTATGTTGATACTTAATCAATCGAGTCCTTTCTGCCCTGGGAAGAGGTTTGTGTGAGTAAAACTCCCCACGAGCACTTAACGCACTCCCCCATGAATGTAAAGCCGAGATGGTTGACCGTTTTCATATCTGCGTGAAAAAAAGTAAAAAAAGTACCTTTATTTTTATCCTGGGAGGAAAATTATTTTTATTCTAAAAGTGTGCTTACTTTATCTGGGATTAGAATAAAACCCATAATTTCATACCAGATCTGAAATCTATCGCACATCCACGTCTGTTCACCTCTGACTATTTTGTGGTTTGAAGTGATCTGAGTATTTTTCTATAGAGTTCATCTGAGTGTGTGTTTGTGCGTGTGAATGAAGCTGCGAGTGCCGTGAACGTGTTACTCAAACTGTACTTTTTACAGAGCTCCTAATGGTAAGGCACGATTATCTATAAATCTGCACCGTCTATCGGACATGCCATCCTAGAGTCACGTGCTTTATTTATACTGGCCTGAGCACTTTCCATGTTAAAGCGCTGCGTCCAGGTCTGCATGTTTTATAAACGCTGTATCGTTTGACAATAGAACGAAACCTGTATGTAGCCTCTGTGGTTTGAAGAACCTGTATAACATTTGCTTATTTTTGTAAACAATAAAAAAAAAAGTAATCTATATAGCTGTGAATGTAGTTATGGAAGTAAAGTTTTAATATAAAAACACGTCTTTTCAAATTATTTCTCCAAACATACTGAAATATTATTTGTTTATTTTCTATACCAGGTGTCCTGAAGTGCTTTATTCCCCTTACACCGTAGCACTTTGCCAACAGTTACAGTTTTATTTGTTATAGAAGGACGTGTCATACTTTTTTATCAGTTTACAGTTACATTTAATGTTGTGCAATACAAGGTCATTCTTGTTCTCGCTTGCATTAAAGCAGCTACAAGCAATCGTTCCCTCACCCTGCACTCTTTTTTCCTCTCTCTTCGGAGGAACAAGAAACCTCCATTAGCAATATAGAGTGACTAAAAAAGGAGCTCCTCGACTTTTTTTGCGCACATTTGTGCCTTGTCTGAGGTGAAGCTGTAACTTTCCGGACGTCTTCAGGACAGAGGAGTTTACGCTTGGCGGCTTCTCGGGAACGTGTAGAAACAGAAAAAAGAGAATCTGGTGAGGGACTGAGTGTTATAACGTAAGTGAGAAGAGGAACTATTTTGTTTCACGGATGTTCCACAACATTAAATGCAACTACAAATGTATAAATATATGACGTGTCATTCTTTAATAAATAAAAAAACTGTAATCATTGGAATATTGCTGTGATGTAAGAGGAATAAAACACTTGAGGACGTGCTGTTATAGGAACAGTAACGGGTATCGTCATATTTTATTCCTTATGTATCAAGAAAACACAAGTTTTCTGCTTGTTTAAATGGAATCAGCAGTTCAGGGGAAAGTACATAAGTCTGTTTTATAGGCTTTGTTGAAGTACTGTTTATTCTCTTTTGAATTAAGGTGTCATTTTTAGCATCTTTCACCTCTAGTAATTTTATTTTTGTGCGGTAAAATGTAGTATATGGTACAGCATAATGTATGCTGATACGTTTTGTTAAAATAGTGTAGTGTTAATGTTAAAATTGTGTAGTGTTAACCTTTTTTTATTTAAATTAACACTAAATTAAAAAGTACATTAACAGTTAAAACAATTATTAAGCTCAATCAGGACCAGAAGAAGAAACAGGAAGTTTGAAAAGTCTGTAACTGATCGGACTTTCTCAGGAATTGGCCCTAAGGTCATACTCCATCACACCTTGGGGCTGTTTTTGCAGCTCTGAATATTTCAGCCTAAAACCTCGACACCTGCCAGGAGACTCAGTTATCAGCAGATGAAACTTTGAACAGGATCGTCAACACAGAAATGGAGGGGTAGCACAAAAATCAGTATTTTATAAAATATATCTCATATATCTGGTGTGAATGGAAGAGGATCTGTACACACACACGCACACACAGACCTGAGGATATAAAGGAATGTTCTGCATGGAGGAATGGACCAAGATCCTGTGTCCAGCATCATTGATCATTAATTGTGGGGATGCCAATAATATTTGACCACTGAAACCATTTTATGGTAGTATTTAAATAAAGCTACATACTGTGCCTGTATATTTAAGCTCAACATATCATCAGTTGCATGTTATTCAGCTAGCATTAACATTCTGTGATAATTCTGGTGTCAAAGGTGAGACTTTTAGCCCTGACTCCACTTTTCAGTGTCTGGGTTTCTTTTTGAATAAATGAGGCTAGCTGGCAAGCGATGATGATGTAAAGTGCACAATAAAGATTTTGAAGATGTCCGGTTCTCTGTGACTCACCTGGAGAATACAGTGTGTGTGTGTGTGTGTGTGTTTGTATAATAGAAGAAACGGTTCATGTCTGTTCTCAGGTGAGCAGCCTGTTGTCTTATGTTAAATAGAGCAGCAGCTGGCGTGAAAATGCTCCTCGTCTGCCCATGTGGCTCAATGAGTTGATACAGGTTTTGAGTTCCAGGTGTGATGAAGGCATGTGTGTGCTGTTGTTCAAGTGTTTTCTCTCTGTCAATAGTAGTTTAAAGGTGAATCTCCAAAGCAAGCCCATTGTTTTTCTGCCCAGGTGGCTCAGTGGTTAAAGCCTGTCCCTGTGTTTGTAAGAGGTACACGGTTTGAGTCCTGGCTCAGGTGAGCGAAGTATGTTTCTTTATTACTAATGGCTCTGTATGGGTGGAGGTGTACGGAGAAGATAAACTCCGGCAAAAAAAGCAGCGTTTCCTGTCAGCTCCGATGGCTCAGTGGATTAAAGGTCTCTACCAGTCACTGTGTAGATGCTCAGGTTCGAGGCCTCCTCTGGGCAGTAGGGGTTGGACACAGGTGGGACCCTAAATCCAGAAGAAAGAAAGAAAGAGAGAGAAAGTCTGGTTGGTCCCACCTGGGGCTCTGAGAGAGGTGAAAGCAGGGGTTATGCTGCTCTGGATGGGGGCCTACTAGTAGTTTTAATAGGTATACATCTATTACACTATAATTTAATATTCTCATACCATGCTACGCTACACTATACTATAATTTAATATTCTAATACTATGCTACATTTTATTAAACTATATGCTACACTACACTCCATTCCATGCTTCACTATACTATATAGTACATTGCTACACTACACCCTATAATACATTACTACATAACACTGCATGCTACACTTCATTTTACTACACAAGGGTTAAATGTGGGTTTTTTTTGGTACATAATTATCATATGGAAGAGCATAAAACACTAGTTTCATTACAACTACAGACTGGCTCCGCTCATGCGTAAACCTCACCATCAGCACAGTTCAAACACTGCTTCCACTACAGTTGTTACCAACTGAGCCACTAAGGCTGACACAAAGTGAGTTTTTCTTGTGGAAGTTTGCTTTTTGCTTTACACCGCCTGTAGCAAGCGCAAACTCTTTAATAAAGAGCACCTGCAGTCCCCAAAGCAAGACACGATCCATTGTCCCCACACCAGCTTTAACCCCTCAAGCCACCAATGCTCTGACTTTGTTAGGAGCCTTGTTATGTCTTTTGCTGTACACCATCTGTAGCAAGATCTTTAATAAATGGCCACAGCACATTTGCAGTAGAGCTCAATCCACATTCTCTCCAACATGTGGTACACAGCCTTAACACACCCAGCCACTGCCCTTCGCAAAGCTCAGGCTTTTTTGAGGGATGTGTCTTACGCTTTATAACCAGCACTTTTAAAAGTACCACAGAAAAACCTTGTGCACTTACAGCATGATAGGTTACCCACAGCAGGATTCAAGCCACATTTCTCCCACCACAAGACACACTGCCTTAACCAGGTGAGCCACAACCACTCACATACACCTGCCTTTTTTGATGGGGTTTATCTTTTTTTTTTTCCCTCACCCTGTGGTTAAAAGGCTTAAAGAACACAACAGGCAACTTTAACTCACCTGAACTTGGACTCAAACCATGATGCTTTAATTAGAGATGTACAAACTGTACCCACTAAGACAGACAGATGTGCCCTTTTTTTTTTTAGGGTTTTTATCCTTCAATTTACACCTTCAGCCAGGATATAGTGTATTAATAATGCAACATACAGAACAAGGAGTTCAGAACAGAAGTCTCAACTACACCACAGCTCAGCCTCGAATCTAAGTCTCCAAACAAGCGACTTTCAGCTCTAACCAGGTGAGCCACGAGCGCTGACAACACACCGACTTTATTAGTTTGGGCTTATCCATTACTTTACAACACCTACAGTGAAATATTAGCATCTAAAGAACAATCCAGAAGCTGAACGTGCACCTTTAGCACACCTGAACCTGGCTTTAAAGCATGCTAAAGATCAGGTGAGTCACTACTGCTGACAAATGAGTGAGCTTTTTTTTTTTTTTTAAGAAGTTTGACCCTTCACCAATTAGGAAACATATAAAGAAGAATCCAAACATGGAGGTATTCATTGCTCACTATAAGGTGACGTTCTTGCACAGAGTTTTTTTTAAAGATGGTGCTTAAGATCTTTGAAGAAGCTTTATTTACCCAGTGTATTAGAAATGTTGCTATAGTGCGTGAAATAATGTTCATAATGGACCACTTTTGTGAAATTACTGATTATTACTACAAGCTGTTACAGAAACTACAGAGAGACTACATCAGTTCAAGCGTGTACAACATAACCATATTAAAAGCTATTAAAACCAGTCAAAAGCTGTGAGATCATTGTACTGGACGATGTGATGTCATTAATGGTCTTTAAAAATAACTGATAAATGTGCGTTTCATGTTTGTGTTCACATATTTGAAAAAGCAAAGCTAAATGACTGACAACAACCGAAACCTCTCCTATTACACCATAACCAATACATAGCATTTTAACCAAAACTCCTCCAAATACATTACATCATAACTGATAGACTATATTATAACCAAAACCGCTCTCAATACATTAGATGAAACCTGAAACCCCTCTCATTGGTAGGCTGTAGGCTAAATCTTTGCACTCTTCCTCTTGTACTCTTCCTTTCAGGCTTCTGGATGTGGGTCTTGAGGACTGGCATTGGGCTTTGGATGAGGTCCATGATGATGATGATGATGATATTGAGAATGAATTTAATGTGTAAAGGAGCATGCAGGGGTCGAATCATGGTAACTCCTGAGTGGATGATTGCGAGTGTGGGTTTGAAGTGGGTGTTAATGACAGCTGCTGCTCAGCAGGAGACGGAGAACTCGGTCCGTTCCAAACATCCTCTCTTTCGCTTTCACACTAAATTGGACGAGACGCACTCCATTCTCACTTTCACCGTCCGTTCCATTTCCAGTTCTGGTACTAACGAAAGAGAGAATGTTTACCATTGGGTGTTTGGCTTGTCTTTCTCGCCGCCTGCTCTTTGACCTTTGACCTTCTAACCTTTTCATCCCAGCCCACCCAGGTCAGGATCTCCAACTAGACGAAGAGAGGACTCCAAGAGCCAAGAAAAAAAAGATTCATTTTAGTAGTTCTTTTATCTCCTGCAATAAAATTTAGCGAAATGGAGTGTTTTTTACGTTTACGTGATGAGTTGTGGGGTGTTGTGTCGCCATCTGCATGCATCTGCATGTGCCGATATTAAACTTTTATTGCCAGTTTTAACTCTTTAATCCTAAATTATTACTCACTCAGGTGTGAGTTCAATTTTAAGCTATGGGATTGCTGTCACCCTTTTTTTTTTTTGAAGGAAACTTACGACACTGTGAAAATATAAAAACATAAAAACAATGTTTCACTTTCTGTTCACTACAGAAACTTTAGGCTCTTGTGTTCTGAAAAATATCTCCTTTAAAATTATTTCTCAAAATGTTTAATATTATTTCCTTACACCACAGCAATTTACTAATGATGACAATTTTATTGGTTAAAGTTACATTTAGTGTTGCACAACATCCATGAACCAGGTTGGTTCCCGTTCTCACTTATGTTATAGCAGCTATAAACATGCGTTCCCTCACCAGCTTGAAGTTCATACATTCGGTCCTAAAGATGTTGGAAAACTTACAAAAACGTAGAAAAAAAAGTTCGAGCTTTACCTCTGACTGTACTACCCATGAATACCACCAACGATATTCTATAATAAACTTAGTTGGTTCTATTTTCCCAAATGGTAAAAAGTAAACGAATAACTGAACGAGTAAAGACCAGTTGACACCAGAGTTAGTAAACATGTTGCGTGGCAGTACAAGAGCTTTAATTAACGTGGCATTTCTTTGTTCTTTGTAAAAACTTCCTTAACAGTATACAGTACATAGTTACATGTTTATGAAGGAGTGAAACCACACAAAAAGAGAAAAGGCAGGAAAAAAGACAGACATACCTGCACGCAGTGTAGGGGGATGCACACACTCTAGATGACACTTCGTTGAGTAAAATTATTAGCATTTTTATTGACTTTCTTAATAGAAAAAAAATTGACTCACTAGCAGCCATCAAAATCACCTTATTCAGTTAACGTAGTCTCCAAAACGAAAGCACTAAAGTACTGAAAAACACGAAATTCAAGTGTTACAGCTGCTTAATACTACTGTATCTGTACGGTGTTAGTTCTCCTTTGTGTGTTTGTTGGTCCTGAATGGTCCGGAAAACAAAACACTCGCATACAGAACACTCAAAACGTATTAACAGTAAAGGTCACTAAGTTACAAAACAAAACAAAAAACAATTATCTTTGCAAATTCTTTTTATGCAAATGTAAACTGTTTGTATATAAATCAAGTGTGATATGTTGGAGCGTTTGATAACTCCATTCTGTTTGTCTAGCGCAGGTCAGAGTCAACAGGAGGAAAAAAAAATAGTTTCAAATGAATGACTTAACGCCACACGTGGCAGCCCCCCATATGAGCACCGCTAACATGAACGCCACTAAAAGCAAATGTCAGCCCCGTCCACATGCATATGGATAATTTATCAAATGTAGCTTTTACCCGTCCGCTTCCAAAGACAATTTTACATGAATGAAAATCTCACTATTTTATTTCAGTGTTATTCAGTAGTATTTCAGCATCTGTAGCTGGGAACATGTCTGCAGTGTTATGTTTAGTCTTGAGGGCCGACATGCAAATAATAAAAAATTCACTGTATTTCATTGCCCATGACAATAAAGTTTTTAAATTTTTGCATCTTCCGTTTCCATTTCCAGCATTTGACGGGTGTCCTTATCCAGAGAGGCTTACAGAAGGGCTTTGAGTCTCTATCGATAAATACATCCTGATACTAGTTCACTAGGTCATGGACTAAGAGTAGTATCAGTGTAAAAAGCTTTGTTTGGGAGCTAATACAGTAAGAAAAACACACAGACTACACAAGAAGCACTTTGGAGGGTGGTTTCGAATAAGGCTACATTTTCAGTGACCAAAAACAGAAAGAATACGTTTTCAGAAATATCCTTATACATGTGGAGAGGGCCTCAATGTCCAAGAGGAAAGCTGCCATTTGTAATGTCACATGATCAGAAATTCACACCAGCATATTTACACTGTGTTCCTTCTCCTTGTGTCTTAATTAATGACCCACTGCTTCTTTGGATATAATCATTTTTGAGTTTTTGAGACCCAGTCTGGAAGACAAAACTCACTTCAGTACATACTAAATGACATTATAGCACAATCTATCTAGCTTGGATATGAAAGTTTTTTTAAAAAAATATAGTATTGTGTACATCCTTCCACTGTAAATGTAAACACTGTATATTTATAGAAGTTTGGTCCAGCTAGTTTTAACAAAAGTTAACTCTACTCCATCTGGATACAATGTAAAGCCAGTCAAGATGAACAGAAGTATTAAAAATGAAAGAAATACCTACAGAGTTTTGAGGAAAGCTCACAAAAGCCTAATGGGAATGTTTCAGAAGTGTGTGGTGGCACATTAGACAATAATACTCATATTTCCTCAGAGGATGTACAAAATGTACAGACTTATTAATGTTACTGCTGGAGAACTGTTAATAACGAGGTGTCAATGGATGATATTCATCCAAATACTGCTGTAAGGCAATATTAAAATGAAAAGAGAGAATAAACCAGAACCCTGAGTCAAGAAGCATTAAAGGTGATCAGTAACTGTATAACATATTAATCATAAGGAATTAAAAAATTAAAAAAAAATAATAAAAGGACAGGAAAGGAAAGGAACTAACCAATCAGCTCCAAGCTGTGCTGGTTCAGTTAAGAGTGTTGGTCCTTGGCACGTTGCGTATTTCATTCGCTAACTCACTCTCACACCTATTCTAACTTCATACCGAGCGAACGACGTTCCTACGTGACAGGAAGTGATGTCAGAATCACTCAGTCTCAGTCACGTTTCTTGGCGCTGGGTTTGTAGTAGATCACCGTGGCAGTCACCCACAGGTTCAGAACGGTCATGGCCACGAAGCGGATCAGAACTAGGAGGAGGAGGATGAGAGGACATTAAAAGACTTGTTACTAATAATAATAATAATAATAATAATAATAATAATGTAAACAAGTATCAGCACATGATTAAATGATAAGACTTGGCATTTTTGTACAGTCATGAACAAAGTAAATAAATAATAATAACATGACGTAACATGAGGAGGGGATTTGTCTGGCTTTAGAGGCAGAAAGTGTAACAGAATTTGAGCTGCTTGTGTAATGTGACCGTATGAGGCCACAAAAATAGACGTGAAACATTTCCATAACTTTCCTCCCATTTGTTTACTAACGAGACGCACCATCACTCTGTCCTCCGTACTGGTTTTTCCTCATTCACCCTGACTTGCAACCTGATTGGTTGGGAAGTTTAAAAAATATATATATGCATGACATCACACTGAAATGTTGGACTTTAACTTTTGGAAGTGACCAAGAAAAAAAAAAATCACGGGGAGCAGCAGCGCTTTTTAAAAGTAACCACATTTGCCCACCTTGCGGCCACTTCTCATGGGATCATATGGAAAATGTGCGGCTGGTGGTTGTGGAGGGAAAAAAAAAACAAACCATAAGCGTGAAAGTCCCCCAAAAGTTTTCAGGTGGATTTGAGTCAGTTGGATTTGAGTCAGTTGGATTTGATGGCCAAAAAAACCCGTCAGATTCTATGGTCTTGTGGTCTTGCGTGTGAATCTGGAGGCATGTTTTGGAACACTGTCCTGCTGGAATATCTCTCCATGATCCAGATGTAACTTCTTGGCAGAGGCAGCCAGATTATAGTCAGTAAAACTTTCCTGCTGCTTCATGGAACGTAATGAGCTTCCCAGGGCTTTAGGAGGAAAAGTTATTAAGAATTTATGTCCCAAGTGTGTTACGTGTTTTGTTTTGTTTTTTTAACGTTTTTTTTTTTTTTTTAAATAAAAAGTTTTTATTTGAAGTTTTTAAAGTACAAAATGTGCGCTGGCGATTAAAAAAAAAATAACAAAAACAAAAAAAAAAACACCAAGTGTGAGAGCAGCCTTAGAATGTCCAACTCACCCTGAGTGTCTCCAGTTGTCATCATTGTAGTGAAGATCCTCGCTGGATAAATCACAAGTTCATACAGTCAGATATTTTCACCAAATTGTTCGGCTTAAATTTTACACATAATTTTTTTTTTTTTTTTTAGAGAAAATATTAGACTTTTAGATCCAGCTGTATGCACGAATAATGATAAATGGAAAAGCACTGAACTCACCCATACACGTGTACGACGCTAACGCCCACGTTAAAGTGCTGACCTGCGCCGAGTCTTTGGATCTCCACAGACACTGAAGCTGCAGGAGTTTACTGCCTGCACTGATGAGCGTACACACACTCTGCAAACACACACACACACACACAGTGAGAGCGAGAAGGTAATGTGGAGAGAAAATCTCACTCATCATGACTCTGTGTAGGTGTGTGTACGAAGCTTCTGTATTCGCAGTCATGTAAGAGCCAACTTAACTTATACATGTTGTTGGCTCCAAAATTATTGGCACCCTTGTTAAAGATAGCCAAGGTTATGAACAATCCAGTTGTGACTTCTTGGCAGAGGCAGCTACATTTTCAATAAAATAAAAAAAAATCTCCTGATATGTCATGGAGTCCTAACAAGGTTTTTCAGGGCTTTTGGAAAGAAAAAAAAATCTAGGGGTGCCAATAATTGTGACAAATGGTTTTGTTAAAAAAAAAAAAAAAATACAGTTTATATGAGTTTTTTCCCCCAAAGGTTTGATTTTCTCATATTCTCATATTTCTCGTATTCTCCTTTTTTTTAAAAAAAACCATATTTACCAATATAAGGTGCCAATAATTCTGGAGCTGACTGTAACTTCCTTTTAACATTTTGAGCTTCTGTGGTTTACGTGAGTTAGAGATTGAGACCCTGTTTAACTCAGATAACTACTATGTTTGGCAAAAACAATCAGATTAGCTGAAAATATGCTGAAAATATCAGTTACAACCGTTCAGGTGTTGGGAAAAGTCTTATATTTATCAGGTCTGATAGTCTGAACAGATGTTAGCAGATGTTCTCACCATGGCCGTGTCGATGATCCATTTCTCCATGGTGAGCAGTTTCCAGCCTCCTACAAACCTGACATAGTCCAGTTAAGGAGTCAAAACAGAGACAGGTTTAAAACAGTGTTAATAAGAATGAGAAATAGTTACAAATCGCACGCCGTGGAAGTGTGTGCCATCGTCTACTACGTCCGAGCGTGAAGACGACGTGAAAAGACGCAATCTTTTCTCAGAATGGTGGAACTCATACAGGGTTTAGTGCATGATGGTAAGTGTGTACTGTAAACACATTACATAATCCGTAGCGCTTTCAGAAATCACTTTTCTCTTTTCTAAGCTAGAATCTGGCGTGTGCGTATATACTGGGTTTTACGGTAACCACCGGGCACTGGTGCGCCTTTCAAGCAGGAAAATCGAGAAGAGACGAGTCGAGAACATTTTTTAATGTGAGATAGAGGGGAAGGGGGCGGAGCTTCCAGGGGGTCAGTTCATATCAGAGAGTCGAAAGCACCTACGCAACTGTCAATCATTTCAGAATCATATGTTGCTGTTTTTATCTAAGGGAAATAGAAGACTACTGGCGTGTGTTTGAGGATTAACACGTAGCGGCGTACTCTGGTATTAAAATGCGGAGCAACTACGCAAAAAAGTCGGCAGATCTGCTTTTGTTTATAAAAACATCTTAGAGAAATGTTACTGAGAGTCCTGTCTCACTTCCTTATGTATAATAGACATAATAGCTGCTACCTGCTATTTATTTATTACTTACTTAGCAGCTTACGTGGGGTCATGTGTGTGTGTGTGTGTGTGTGTGTGTGTGTGTGTGTTTAAGGATACACAACTGCATAGATGAGACTGTGCTTCATGTTTCTATTATAGTGCAGGATGAGAATCAGCAGGATCACATCTGCAAACACACACACACACAAAAAGAGAGAAATTAAAGAGGAATTAAAGATAAACACACACACACACACACACTTACTTTTAGAACAGTTTCGCTTCAGATAATATTTAGACCTTATAGTTTAAAGTTACTTTTCACTCTTTCTAGTTTAAATGTTACAGACTGCACATGTATAGCACACACACTCTTAAAACGTAAAGAGACATTATCAACGTTTCAGGCTAGATCTCGTTACACACTGATACTCTTCACTTTTTTTTTTTTTTAAAGAAACAGTTCAGACAAAAAAGCACCTGAGCTATGAGGCTAAAGTAGCTACCAAGTAACTTCCTCATAAACACTCACACATTAAAGCGTGTGTTTGCGTTCTCACCTTGTGCGATGAGGATGGGATACTCCAGGTACGTAGGAGGAGGATAATCATAGTACATCTGATAGGAGACGAACACTATAAACCTACAGAGAGAGAGAGAGAGAGAGAGAGAGAGAGAGCTTCAGTTAACAGTAAGTAAGGAATGAAACACTGTTGTGTTGTTATAGTAAAAAAAAAAAAAGGCCTCGCTTGTGGGAAATCACTAAGAACTCACAATTCTCATTCATAAATTGTGTCTTTTCAGTCTTGTTCTGATGCGGTTTCTCATGGGAAAGTGCTTTTCTCTACCAGAGGACCTGAAGTTTGTATCTTTTTCACCAGTTTGGCGTTTGTGATTTCTTACAGTGCACTGTTAAGGTTGTGAAAAAATCTTACATTAAAAAAACAAAAAACAAAACTGACTGAGCGCGCACCACAGTTACAGAGAAGATAGAGGGACAATGAAAAAACTGTGGCGAGAGGTCAGGGACGTGATTAAAGGAAAAAAAATGAGAAAACGCCACCTAATGAGATCATTGTTTTAGAATTGTATAAAAGCATGAGCCACGACGAGTGTAAATCAGATGATCTGCAGACATCTCAGCTTTGTTGGTTTTCTTAATAAAGCCTGATTTTTGGCATTTAAAACCCTTTGACTTTAGAAAGTTATTTCTCTTTTGTTTTGGACTGAGAAGATTTGCCACGACGTTGGATGGAAAACCCCAAGGTGTGTAAAACCCCAGAACAGGAAGTCTTGTGGTGTTTTTCTTTGCTCTGCAATGCATTTCCTGGTTTCTGAATCAACACATGGGTTAAAACATTCAGCAAAGAATGTGGTGCAGTGGGAATTAGTCCTCGCTTCAGATCTGCGTAAAGAGAGCGATGCAGCGGCGCTTTAGTCCTTCAGCCTGTCCAGCTCTTTCACCTCCTCATCGGTACACTCCGCTCAAACACATCAGCTTCCAAAGCTTCGACTTTCGTACTAATACTGCTGTTAATGTTGTCTTGCGACTGCACGCTGCATTCTGGGAATTTCAGTCCAGCGTTTGGTCCAACGATCAAAACTCTGTTACTGCTACACTGGATTTCTTGTTAATACGGCTGAATGAACGTCGCCGGACAACAGTGAGTGAGAAAAAGAAGCTGTTGCTCTTTTGTATTTAGGAGCTAAAAACTCACAAAACCTGTGCGTTATCACTCATACTCTATGAGATTTGTTTGTCCTCCCTGTGATGTCAGAGCGGGACACGACTACGTACTTCTCATAGAAATAACGGAAAATACAGCACCGAGACGCAAATCAGCACCAGGATCACTGAACCCATCACTCATACTTCAATATAAACATGTTGAATGTTCAGGGAGGACTGTACCTTTAACGTCCTATCTGAAACATGGTGTGATGATAAGGATGCTTATCAGTGAAACCTGCTACAGAAAGGTCCTAGCATTGCAGAATGACTTCTCAGAGCTGATGTACTGTGAGTGGTGTAAGAGGCAGTGTAAATTCCAGCTTTTTACCCGGTCAGCTCCAGCAGCAGGCTGGTCACACTCACTCCACTGGTCGCCTTCGCCCTCATCAGCACCACAATCTGGGGCAGTTTCAGCACCATGCACACCAATAACGTGCTGAAATTAGCGACGTGCAGCAGCAGCAAGTCTCCTTCCATCCTGTCCCGGTGCTCAGCCACTCAGACGCAGAAACACTTCTCTAAGCTGCTCAAATCCCGATAAATCACTCACTACGCGGAAGCTTGCGAAAACTCTTCCGCCCACGTCAGCGAGAGCTGTTTTACCCAACGCGGCATCCGTAGCTTCGGCGGGTTGCCAAGTTTTTGAAATTTATTTCACTTTCTTTTTTTTTGAGTTAGGACTGTGTTAGTTATTTGAACAGCACGACCATCTGATATGTTTAACATTTCTAATGGCTTACATAATGGGCCGTGTTCCAAATTGGCATATTTCCACTCTAAATGTTAGCACACTAGCTAGCACCCGTGGCTATATTTGGAATAAATGACCGTTAAAACCGTTACAATTTGAATCCACTTTGGATTTAACGACATTTTTAAATCAATACATTCAGTTTAGAGACAATACTTCGACGACTTATGTTTAATATCTTCAAAAACATCTAAGCTACAACATTTCATGTGCTTAACCTGGCATTTATGTTTAGCTAACTTAACTTTTTTCCACCTTTTTACAATCTGTATTAGCTACAAAGCTAATTACTTAGTGCTCTAACTAGTTGAAGGAATTATACAACTTTTTTAAAGTATATATATATATATATATATATATATATATATATATATATATATAGTGTGTGTGTGTGTGTGTATATAAATCACTTCAAATACATGAAGAAGGTTTCCAACTGAGGGATTTAAAAAAAAAAAAAAAAAAAAAAGGTTTAGCGATTCAAAATGCTTGTGTGGTAGGCAGTTAAAATGAACTATCAGTAATATTATATCTTTTTTTCTACAAGAGTTAGTTCTGGTCCACTAATCTGATTGGACGATTAAACAATAAACAGTTACTACAATAGAGTTAGCTATATCAACAGCACACATACTTTTCAGGAATATAACTTTCAGCTTAAAATAGGAAAGCTTGTCAGATGATGATGAAAAGGAAGAAGGGAAGCCAATTTTACCAGTAGCGCTTTTAACGGGAATGTACAAATCATTGTGAGTTAGCTAGCCAGCTAGCTGACGTGCTATAAAGTGAGTGCGGCTTCTTCGGGATCTATTTCCGCTAGCAGAGCAAAAACAAACAGGACATTTAGCCATATTGTATCCGAAATGTCAGTTACTCAATATTAATTTTTTTTGTTTATAGAACTGTTGTGCAAAAGCAACATCACACTCAAGTGTGGTTATACTGAATATCGCCCAGCGGCTTTGTACCTGTGGCGAATCACAGCTGTGGCGATATTCAGTATAACCACACTCTTGCTCATTATTGTTATTGCTTAAATAACACCTACGATCGGCTCTGTTCCAAATTGGCATATTTCCACTCTGAATATTAGCACACTAGCTAGTACATTTAAAGTATTATATATGACTCAACCAATCAGAAGCGTTAACACTATTACAATTTTAAATTTTGGCTTTAACATTTTTAAATCAGTACATTCAGTTTAGAGACAATATTTCAATAATTTATATTTAATATCTCAAAAACATCTAGAGTACAACATTTCATTTATTTAACGTGGCATTTTATGTGTAGCCAATTTCCCCCCCTTTACTGGAAATATACAACTTTTTTTTAAAGAATATTTTTTTTATAATATGGTGTGTGTAAATAAATCACTTCAAATACATGAAGGTTTCCAACTATGGGATTTAAAAAAAAAAAAAAAAAGTAGTCAATTTTGTTGCAAATGAAAACAAGAGTTATAAATAAAATATTTCTGTAATTTATTTATATTTATAACACCTTCAAATTGTTCAAACTGAGTTCCAAATTGTTCCAAATTAGTATATTTGAAAAATTCTGTATGTTGGCTCACTAGCTAGCACCTTTAGGGTTTATTTATGATAGATCTGATCAGAGACATTAAAATCCTTACAGTTCAAACGCACTTCAACATCACTGTCTATTTAGCCATCTAAGTGAGCAATGCAAGAATCTGAAGTGGAAGTTTCAGAAACCAGTGTGCATGCTGTGTCCTTTCCCCTTCAGTGACTTAGCTTTTCCACTTTTATTCACGTTTGGTCAGACCGCTGCTTTAGCTGAAAAGGCAGAAAAGCGTTTTAGTTTTCAGGTGTTATCGAAGTAGCAAGCGGTCAAACCTTACAAATGTTACAGCTAAACCATAAAGTTTAGCTACCCGGTATGAATCAGTGTTTGGTATATTTGTAAGATTCAAGCAGGTGGAGAAAAAAACAAAAGAAACACATGAAGGACACTCCAGAGCGAGATGGAAAAAAAATTGCGTTTGCCTCTATTTATTCGGTTCAAAACAAATACTGTTACAAGACAAAAAAGATACATTTGTTTTTAAAAGCAATCTTGGCAACAAGTTTTTTTTTATAACAATTTCATAATAAAAAGACAAAAAGATCAATATCATTATTTTTCCTGCTGTTTCCTTTCTTAATTTAGAAAAGAAATGGATAAACGTGGGCTGAATGCCTCTCTTCAGGCTACCCTGTTCAAAGAGCCACGTTCCTTCTTTTTATTTATTTGCAAATGCAAACACTTGTCATTAATAAATAATACTATAAAATGTTCTGCGAGTACAATTTACAAGGGCAGAGTGAACATGAGGGCAGATGATGTGAAATACAAAGAATCAAAGTGATGGGTGTTTCGACTCACTTTAGTCATTTTTGATTCCAGTTATGATTCATTTGTTTCGCTACTGAGCAGCTACAACGTCAACCACAAACTGTAACAGAACGGGTTCGTTTTTTGGTGCGTGTAAAAAAATTCTTTTGATTAGTCCTGCGTTTGCAAATTAATTCATCAGATTCACTTAAGAGTCGACTCGTTTGTGAATCCCCTATCACAAACGAGTCACAGAGGAAAAAAAGCAATATATACATCAACACGAGCATGATTTTTTAATATTGTTTTTTTCTTGTGTTTTTTTTTTTTTTAACAAAGTGGACGTTTTTTAACATCAGACTGCTGGAGTGCAGAAGCGACAGTTAAGGCAGCTTTTTTCACCTGCGAAAAGTTTGAACAAGGTTAAAAATTGCAAATTTTTTTTTTCATTGTCCGCCTCACAGAGTGCAATAAGAGTAAGTAAGAATCGTTACTCGTCGTTGCATAATTCTGGCTGTTGGTGATTTCTAGGCGACTTGTATAGATCGACTGTATGACGTCGGGCCTGCAGAACCCACGATGTTCCATAAATGTAGGACAAAACAGAGTCCAGACCTCATTAATCAATATAGTGCAGTCACATCCAACCTTATGAATATGCAGATCTCTCACAAAAAAAGTCCAGTATGACATCCGAGCTGTGATTAGGCATGTGCCGACGTTACATTCACGATAACTGGCTAATGTTTTATCATAGCTCAAAATATTGTCATGATATATTATTTACGAAAATTACTCATTGCTTATAATAACAGTCATTACACAGCAATGTTTAATGCTGAAATACTGTAACTGATCACTGCTGCTATGACAACGCTAATTTCTGCAAACAAGTCAGAATTTTCAGTTAAAGTTAGTGCAAAGGTATGTGTTTATCTTCCTATAACATTACTGTAATTGCTGGAGTAGTACGCATACCATAAATACACTAACGACACTGATATTTATGTAACGCAAAGCATTGTAGCATATGGTGTTTCACTGTAAAAGTCAGAGCAGTTGCTTATTGAAATATATATATATATATATATATATATATATATATATATATATATATAAAATGGAGATTTTTAGAGAGTAAATAAAAAAGGAAAGACAGTTCATCTGTAAAGAAGCTTAAATAAATTAAATAAAATAAATAAGACAGACTATAACAAGACATTCTTCTCACACTTTAAGACTGATCTCACACTTAAGAAGATTCTCACACTTTAAAATGTTTGCTGAATATTGCAATATATCGTGTAACTGATTATCGGCACATGCCTAGATGCAGTGAGAGCTTTACAGGGTAGATTTGTCCTCTCTCTGCCTTGCTATATATGTGGCACATCACCAGTCTCTCATGCTGATTATACAGTACATTTCCTGAATGATTGGAGAAAAAGTCGAACCCAAATGTTATTCCACTCGCGCTAGTTCCCTGTGCTGACTGACACGTTGGCACCCACAGTGTGAGACTCGCTTTTTGGCTTTTAAGCACAATTATGGATAAAAGATTTGTTTTGGCTGACAGTCTGCTGTGCACAAAGAGTTCCATGGCCTCAATGTGAACTTGGTTCTGACTTTTGTATAGTATGCTTTTTGGAAACATTTTAAATGACCATATTTTCTGGACAATAAGTCAAGTGTAGGACTCATCTTCTAATAAAAAGTTGCATTCATTTAGCAGAATGTTAGTGTCTAAAATGGCACTTCACACTGTCTGTTAATATTTGTCCCGGTAGTGATGCCACAATCTCAGGCTTTTCTACACTTCAGAAAGTCACAATCAGATTCGCTTGCACTGTTTGAACACAATGAATTGCAATTCAATTCAAATTACTGTTTCATATTTGCTAACAGGCTACAGGAAGAGTTTGTGGTTAGTTGATTACAATGCCAATACAATAAACATTGCCGATTTTTTGCCATGTTTAATGAAAAAAGTAGCAGATTCAAACTGTACTTTTATATTTTGAGATGCTACTGTCCTGGGGCCAGTCTCACAAATATTCCAACTTAATCAAACCTAACACATGCGACGGTGGTTATCTTGTCTCAAGATGCTCATTAACGACTTTCTCTGTGGACCCAGCTTTAGACAATCAGGCTATAGTTAATCTCCAAACACGTGGACATAAAAGTGTAAAGTTTCTGGCTCCAAATCCATAAATTTTTCAAAGAAAAACTATTTTTTCGATGCCTAAATCCAAACCACCTAAACAGGTTTGAGCTTACAGGTTTGTTGATCTGACGACAGCTTTAAAGAACGGACAAATCCAGGATCATGTCAAATCAACAAAGATCCAATCCAGCTAATTTATTACCCACGTATGAAGAACAGGCCCAGGATTAATGGTGCAGTGTTACCAAGGCGAAGTAACCTGTTAATA
The DNA here is from genome assembly GCA_037576675.1 of Pangasius sanitwongsei. Taxonomy (NCBI): domain Eukaryota; kingdom Metazoa; phylum Chordata; class Actinopteri; order Siluriformes; family Pangasiidae; genus Pangasius; species Pangasius sanitwongsei. The sequence goes on from CM075005.1 coordinate 30,988,409, forward strand.
AGTGAACCGCTGTTGTAAGACAGAAAATCCAGGCTAAGATCAAACTAAGATCAAAGATAGCTTGCCAGTGCTTTACTTTTTATGTATGAAACACAAGAATGTGAAGCATGCATTCAAATTTGCGACAGAATTCTGTTTCATACGAGCATGAGCACTCGCTTCTACCACAGGTTTGAAAACCGTGGTACCGTTTAAATGTGCGAATGTTGTTAAAACAACAGATTACCGAGATTTTTTTTGCACTGGGCTATCAAAACATATCGGTAACAAATTACTGATTAGCTCATGATTTTCAGTAAGCTTCAGTCCACAAATGTAGCATCATAAAACAAACGATTTTAGCAAACAAATGTCTTTTACATTGCTAAATAAAAAGCACAAACAGCACATTTTCAGATGGATGAGTTTTGGGCATTCTATGCTAAGTAGGTTTAGTAGGTCTTATCACTACTGCTACAATAATGCTAATGTCTCTTAAAAGATTCATGTGGCAGTAATGCACCTTAATTTTCCTGTAAGCTGCTACCCTAAAATACTAATAGATTGGCAAAAACAAACAAAAAAATACTGTATAATTAATAGCATAAAGCCACAAAAGGACATAAGTGGCTTTTAACAACACAGTAGAAGCTGTTTCTTATGCAACACACTTTGGTTTGTTTGGATTTGTCGATAGCCCACAGTGCAGCAAATCTTTCCTTGAAGCCTTTTATTTTCTTGCTGTTCTTGCTTATCAAGGACAGCACTCGCTGTCACAAAACACACACACACATACACACACACACAATTTTTTTTTGCTGGTGTCATTGTCTTGTCTGCATGAAACCACAGACACTACAGCAGGGTTTAGTTTCAGAGTTATATCTGTCCAGTCTGCACGAATCAGGTTACAACAGCAAGGTCACACACACACACACACACACAGAGATGGGGTCGGATGGAAAATATACAATATTTCAGTTTTCAGCGTTATCCGAGAGGCGCTGGAGTGTTTGGGTGTGTATGTCTAGTATTTATGGGTGCGAATGATTTTTTGTGATTTCTACTGATTTCTAGTAGATTTAGTAAAACGTTTGTAAGTAATGGATATGGTTTGCGGAGTGAGATGTGATTAAAAAAAAAGGTTGTTTGGGGGAAAAAAAAGATAATGTAAATTGTGTGTTGGTTGGTGCTCTCGTGATGACAACGAAAGAAAACTGAAAATTGATTTAAAAATCAAATTCATAATGAATGTGTCTCTTTTTCAGGACTTTTTAGAGTTTTAGAGTCACTGGGCTGTGAATGCCAGACTGAAAATGATCCCTGTGTGACAAAGTCAACCTATTTGTTTGTGTGTTTGTATTTTTGTGAACAGCATCCTGTTCACACACTAACCTCATGAGGACTGGAGACTTTATATAAAAAAAAAAAGTCTGGTCCTCTGTACAGGAAAAGCATTTAGATTGTAAAAAGCTTGGTGGTTTAGAAACTACTCAGTGTGTTTGTGTGTGTGTGTGTGTGTGTGTGTGTGGGGGTGGGGGTGTGGTAGCTTGTGAGATTTGTATGTGTAGGTTTTATCTCAGTCTGAACCCTCACATTATTGTGCTTTTGGTCCCCACAAGTTCAGTTCTACCAGAAAATGTGTGTGGAAGTGAATGACAGCCGTGTACCTACTTAAAAAAAAAACAGCCAATGCATTTCCACATTCATCTTAGAAGTAAGGATGGAGAGACAGAAGGATGGATGAAGAAAAAAAAAGCTAAAAAGCTAAAAAGATTTTTTTTTTTATGGGGAGAGATTTCAACTGACATCAGCAGGACAGATTAAACCAAACATAGAAATTAAAGAAGAAGACACTGCGCTGCTGAGAGAGAGGGAAAATCTGAAATGAAAACACCAAACCAGTTCAGGAACTCGAGCTCTTGGGTAAATGGGAGATGATATTTTAGTGTGATGTTACAACACAGAGCCTCCGGCTTGGGGAAAAATCTCTGAACAACCTTGACTTTTTCTGACACCCCAAAATGATATACGATTTCTTCAGCAAGTTCTCACATCACTTCATACCCCCTTTTTTTGACAGCCATGTTTTTCTTTCATAATGACTTAGGAAAACAAAACAGACTGAAATGCCTCAGGTTCTTGGCAGGTCCTAAACCTCACACACACTACAGGCTTTAAGTTACACTCTTACAGAGCTAGAGATCGCCATGTTGTAAGTTTAAATTTTAACTTTGCTAGTTTGTCTTTCCTCTAAGATTTGTACGTGTTGATTTGGTGTCTCAGCTTTTTTTTTTTTTTTCAAGTTTTGGCATGGAGCCTTTTTATGGTTGTCTCAAATGTCCTTTAGAAAAATCTGATGGATGTGATTTTTTGCTTAAAGTCCAAACACCAGTTATATTTAACCTCATCTTTCGAATTCTTATCTGAACCATGTTTGTGTGCAGATTGTGTCATTTCTGCCAACCATAGCATGTCTAATCCACAAATTTGATAAACCTGATAAACCAGAAAACAAAAGTTTCTGTGTGGGGTGGCAAAATCATGGCAAAAAACAACGATAAACAGCAAGTTGGCAAAAACAGAAAGTAAGTGATAACAGCATTATAACTTATCCGTGACACCAAAAAAGACAGACCTCAGTAAACCTGGACCTCTACTTTGCCATCATGCTGAACGGTTTAACCAGTGAGTGATTGATTGAGGTTGATTAGTGTGACTGAACTGACTATTAGATTTCAGCAACAGGAATATAGTTTCATATGGACTCATTTGGCTAACATAAATAATGACATGATTTATTGAGCTATTCCACTAGAGTAGTAGAAGGGTGAAGAACTGGAGTCCAGCATAACTTGTTGATTCCCTGACACAAAGACACCCAATTTAACTCAATTATCAGGTTTAATAGGTATGTTAGAACAGAGAAACCACCAATATGCTGGACTCCAGTACCCTGGAGCACCACTAGGCATGTCTCGTTTCATGTCCATATTGTAAATTAGTGATTGGCATGTACATCGATCCGCTGATCTCCGGGTTTAGGTCGGAGGCTGGATGTTGAGAGTCCTGGTTTAACTTAACACATGTCTTTTCTACCCTGTCATCCATGCCTCAGTGAGAGTTACATTGCACATCCTTCCCTTTTAAACATCACCATAACTGGCAACCTGCAAACTGTCTATAAATACTAATCTTCATTAGCACTGCAATCCTCTTTTTTTTTCATTTTCTTTCTATGTCCATTCTGTTCCAGCAGGGCGGGTAGTTTTGACATTTCAGACCATTCTGGTGGCCAGAAAGGACACGGAGAAACATTTCAGTGTCTTGCTGGTGGTGCCAAAGAAAGAAGTAAAAGTAAAAAAAAAAAAAGAAAAAAAAAAGATGTCACCAAAAGATGTGACCACAGTGACCTTTTTTTCATTACTTTCTTGGCACTCTATCCACCTAAAGTGTGACACCACTGGCATCCCAGAGCTCCAGCTCTTTCTCTTTCACCTAATATAGATAAAAGCAGACCTTTCTGAACAGTGAAACTAAACAAAAAATACTTGTCTGTCATCTGTGGGCACATCTGAGTGGCAGGCCTCATGTTTAAGGCCATGTTTAAGGCCCGCTTCCAGGCCTGTTCAGGAGCTGGTCCTGTCCACCTTTTGCATGTTTCACTGGCAGTCCACTGGACCTCTCATGATTGCTGTTTTGGCTTAATCACCCATGTTTTGGCCCTGTCCCAACTCTTTATATACATTACAATCCTTAGCACTGCAGCGCTGCACCAGTCCTGTAGAGGGAGACACGTCCATGTAGATAGAATATTACTAAACAGTGATGAGAAACGGAGGACCATAAAAAGTCAGAAGTTGAAAGGTCAATCGAAAATTCATCCCTCAAAGGAATCCTTGGGATCAGTCTGCTCTGAGATGATATTGGTGGGAAGTGCAATTATTTATCTAACCGAGACATGATTGAGCTTGTAGAGAAGGTTATGGAGGAGTAGAGACAGGTGTTGACATGTTGATTGGTGGACTGTTGGGATCTGCTGCAGTGCTGCACTCTTGTCCCTTTGGTGAGATGTAAGTGTCTATCAGAGAGAGAGAGAGAGCAGAAAAAGAAAAATTATACAATGGATTTTACAGTCTTATTTTTGGCAGCCCCTACGAAATTTACAGCCAAATTCAAAGGTAAACATGAAATTTCAATTAAATTTTTGCACTGAACTAGAAATTCTGACCGACCACACTGGCACAATCAGACATTTGACAGTTCTTTCCAATCGACCCTGGTAGCCTTTTTGGCTTTCTACCATTCTACTTTTCTACCACACAAGTTAAGAGTTAGCCTGAGATTAAATCGACCAAAAACTAGTAAGTGATTGACCTGCAGGCTTTCTCACTCTTCACTTGTTCTGATTGCGGATGCGCAAGCACCTCCTTTTCAACGGCGGCTCCATGTCTGCTGCTCCCGCCACCGATAACGGAGCTTCCAAGCCACATGGCAATATGGCTGCCGTCTTATCTGCTGGTTTTGGCACAGGCTGAATGACGCAGCCCGGTTTAGGCATGAGGGGCAAGGCGTATGCATGATCTGCTCCAGATGCAGCATCCTCTGCCTCTTGGGATTTTTCCTCTCCGGCACGTCCAGGTGCTACAGCCTGCTCGGATAAGGTTCTCTCAATGGCTGAGCAGCTGTTTTCCTTCAGGTCCTCTCCCTCAGCTGGCTCATCACAGATTGTGGCTGTCCTTCGGTTCATTTCCACAGCAGGGCGCTGTTCTGGAGGGGGTGTCCGGACTGTGGGTTCTAGTGGCTGCATGTTGCAGCTGCCATTGACAATCACATTACAAGGCGTAGCAGTACCTGGTTCTGTTTTTGTCACGGCAATGCTGGCCAGGGGGGTAGAAAGGCTGCATGAGATTGGTAAAGGCGTAGTACTGCAGAATGAAGGGTCAGCACAAGGCAGAGTGATGTTGTTGTTCAGTGGGCTTTTAGCCTCTCTGTCTCGGTCTTTTTGTGTGTCCTCTAATGATCCTGTGCTGCAGGAATCTCTCTCATTCATTTCATATTCACCCACTCTTGACACGCTAAGCCCAGTGGGTGTGGTTGATTCGGGCTCGGGCTTCACCTGCACGCATGGCGCGGCTCTCTGGATCACTAGCTGCTGTCGTGAGCGCCGGTTTGTCGTCAAATCAATTATTCCGTTTGCTGGTGCTTCTGTAGGAGATCCTGGATGTGATAAACTGGAACTTCCAGCACTTTCTGTTTTAATCAAGCTCATACTGTGCCGTTCCATCTGGCTGGAAATGCCTGGAGAAAGCACATCTGAGCTGGAGGAATTTTGCTTATGAGCTCCACCTTCTCCTCTGGATGAACTGGGAGAGAAGGACGAGTCCTGCGAGTCACTGTGCTCACCAGAAACTTCCGGAAGCATCCCATCATTCCCAGGGCGATCACCTGATGCCTTCGGACTGATTGGGATAGGAACAGGGATGGGAATTGGGACTGGTAATGGCACAATTACGGGATACGGCACTAAGAGCATCGGAGGTGGTACTAACGGCGCAAGTGATGGCATGCCAAAGTTCATCATAGGTGGCACTGGTATGGGCCCAGGTGGCATGATGTTAACTGGAGGGAAGGGAAGTCCAGGAATGTGGGTACCTGGATGAGGGGGCATTATTCCGGGAGGGTTACCCGGCAAGGTGGGAGTGGAAGAGGGGTGGACATGGGGTGAAAGTAGGGGTCGGTGCATGGGACTAGACGGAGGACCCAAAGTCCGAGGAGGAGGAGGTGGCCCAATTCCAGGTATCATAGGATTAGGAAGGGGACTGTTGGGGCCAGGGGGGCGTAGGAAGGGAGGGCGGATTTGTTGCATCATCTGGTGCTCCATAAAGAGGGGCAGAGGCACCGGGCCACGGGGCGTCATCACCATTGGAGGACTTCCATTGGGCACCACACCCATTGGAGGGTGAATTCCAGGGGCAGGGGGTGGTGGCAGGGGTGGTGGTGGTGGGGGTAACGTTGGACTCTCGTGTGGCCTTGGCGTGGGGATTTTCACTGAAGATGAGGATGATGAAGATGCTGAACCTGCGGCGCTGGTATCAGAGGGTGATGCAGATGCTGATCCCGAGTGTCCAGCCCCGGATGTTGTTGGCCCTGGCGACGGGGCCTTGCGGGGCCTTAGTTCGCTCAAAGGTGCGTTCCAAGATTCAGGGGTCAGAAGTTGGACCCCGGCGTTTGTTTCTGTTTTTCCGTCTCCGGCCGGATAAACAGGGTTACACAGTCCACCAGGCAGAGCCGCCTGGGTTTCTTTATAAAAGATGTCCATCTTGTACTGGTTGAGACACTTAGCGCTGCAAAACTGGAGTCGCCTCTCACCCGAGCCAAAATCCAGATACTCTTTAGTGTGGCGGATGTGCTTGCACCAGTCACACACCTGGAAAACACAAAACACACACAACATACAATGTGTAAATGTTTTAGGTCAGCAAGATTAGCAGAGCATCAGGAAGTGCTACAAAGTCACTGAATAAATAATTCAAGAGTTGTTCTCAGTACTTAGACTTGTATGTATGTGTGTGTGTGTTTAAAAAATAACCACTCTAGGCTGAGAAACATGACAATCATGCCATAAAATTTTAATATCAGCTTAAGTTAGTGCTCATCTTTTTCATCCGAACACAAAATGTCCATTTTCCTGTTGTGGGGGAACAACTTTCACACAACATTTCTCTCTCTGTCTCTCTCTCTCACACACACATACAGTCATTGCTTGTCACAGTCAGTCGCCTCTGGCAGAGCTGCAGGGTCAAACAGAGACTGTCCCGACTAAGAGGTTTTCCCTTGAAGGAACAATCATGTGTGTGTGTGTGTGTGTGTGTGCGCACGTAAATACACACAAAACAAGTAGATGTGTATTCAAGGTGACACTAACAGAACGTGACAAGGACATGTTTGAAAAGAAGACCTGTGTGTGTGTGTGTCTGCTGTCTGTCTCTCCTCATGAGCACTGCTCAGGTTGACAGGTGCAGTGCAGACTCACGGATTTGCCCCAGGCCTAGAGAGCTGATTACCGAACAAGCCGAGTCTCACAGGAAGTAATAAGCGGATTAATCAGCTGTCGGTTCAGTCAATGACAATGACATATGCACTGTCTTTCCCTCTCCTTGTCTCTCTCAAGCACATACACACACACACAGTTGTGAAGTATATTCCCTTACACACACACTCTTTCTTTTTTAGACACACACACACACACACACAATAGAGACAGCCCTTCGCTATATTAAAATAACATCACACTCCTAACACTCTACACACATCACTAAACACACAACCAGGGTGCCATTTTGAGTTTCTCGTAGTTTGTCTGACACAAAAATTAAGATACAAAAAGTGTGGATGTGTCTTTTTTGCCCATAACTCAAAACAATGGCCTTCAAAAATATCTAAGTACTTTTACGATTGTATTTAAACAGGTTCTGTTTTCTTAGCTTCCTGTTTAGCGAGCTCATGTTAGCCAGCTATCTAGCGTTAGATTTAAAAAGTATGAACATAAATATATAATTTTAAATCCTGTCAGAAAGTCTGTATGTTTAGCTGGCTAGCTAGCATTAGCAGTGAACGGTGTGAACATTGATTAAAATTATTTTAAATGCTTCTTTAAAATTCTGCCTAGCTAAATTCTGTCTGGATTCCTGTCAGATTAGCTCATGTTAGCTAGTTTTAGCAAGAAAGGTTCTGAATCTTTATATGACTAGTCAAGTTAGCACATGCTAGCTTGCTGGCAAACCCTAGCAATGACTTCTATATGATTCCCTGTCAGGAATCCACTGAGGTTAGCTCATATTAGCTAGCGTAACCTGTGAGTATAATGAACAAGGAAGAATTTGACTTTAAATTCCTGTCAGAAATCCTGTCAGTTTAGCTTTTGTTAGCCCTTAACATTTATGAATAAGACCAGTCATTTTAGCACATGTTTGCTGGGTTACCTCAGCAATGCTGACTATAAACAATAATACATTTTTATTTAAATGTTCTTTAAGGAATCCTAGCTAGCTAGCTAATAGTCCATGTTAGCACATGTTCACTTTCTGGCTAAACTCAACAACGAAGTCTATAAGCAATAATGAATCTGATTTAAAAATCATTTCGGGAATCTTGTGAGGATGTTGACTAGCTAGCTAGCGTCAGCAGTGAGGATTATGAAGAATGAATAATTTGACTCATATTTTCCTCAGAAATCCTGTTAGATTAATTCATATTAGCCAGCTGGAGAGCTTTAGCAGTGAGGATTATGAACATTTATGAATGACATAAAAATTCTGTCAGAGCTCCTGTTAAGTTAATGCATTTTAGCTAGCTAGTTTAGCCTCTCCAGTGAAGAATGATGAATATGGTTTAAAATTCCATTAGAAATCCTGTCAGGTTCATGTTAGCCAGCTCAAGAGAGCTTTAGATTATGAAGATTATTTAGAAGTATGACTTCAAAATCCTGTCAGGTTAACTCAGTTAAAGAAACAGAATTATCAACATTGATAAATATGACAGAAACACTGTCAGCTAGTTAGCATTAGCAGTGAACAATATGAACATTTATGAATATGGCTTTTACAGTCCTGTCAGATTATCCTTTTTTTGCTAGCTAGCAGTGAAGTTCATGGACATTTATGAACATAACTTTAAAATGCTGTAATTTAAGCTCACATTAGCTAATGTGATAGTATTACGAGTGAAGATTATGAACATTTATGACTAAAAATCCTGTGAAGTACCGCCATGACTGTCTGTGTTTGATGACATCATCTCGTCTCTTCTCTTCACAACTTGGCTAACATTTGTGAAACGTCTTGATGCAGTGAAGTGAGTAAGTGTGTGTGGTGTGTGTGCCTGTGTGTGTGTGTTGAATTATAGACAAGCGTTAATTTCCCCTCGTTTATACGGCAGCACAGATGGAGAGCACTTAACGAGTCACCGCTCTGTGCGGGACATTTCACTGCACATTACGCTAATGGAGTCCCTCTCTCTGCCTTCTCTCTCTCTCTCTCTCTCTCTCTCTCTCTCTCCATCTTTTCCTTATACATTGCCTTCATTCATGCTTAATTCCACCCTTTCCTCTTTCCTTCTCTCTTCTTCTATCCTTTTTTCTCTCATGCTCGTCCTCTTTCTTCTCTCTCCATTGCTTTCCTACTTTTTTCTTTCTGTCTCCCCTTTTCTCACTCCCTTTCTTTTCTCCATTTTGATTTTTTTCTCCCCCCCACTTCCTCCGTTCTATCTTCCTTTTCTCTTCCTCCTTATTTTATCTTTCTTTATCCATTTTTCTCTCCCTTTTTTCCTCTCATTTTCTCTGTCCCTTTATCTTCCATCTCTATTTCCCCTTCTTTCTCTCTCTTACTCGTTTCCCCTCCCTCTCTTTTTCCCTTTTCACTCTTTTCCTCTCTCCATTTTCCTCCTTTCTCTGTCCTACTCCTTCTCTCCATCCTTATTCCTGTTTTCTCTTCCCTCTTCCTTCTTTCTATTTTCTCTCTTCGGTCTCTATCTCCTTTTATTTTCATCTTTAAATTTTATTTCCCCTTTTCTTCTTTATGTCCATTTTGTCTCTATTTCTTTTCTTTTTCTCCTCCTCCCATCCCTGTTTCTTTTTCTCCCCTTCCACTTTCTTCCACTTTCCCCTTCACTAGTTTATCTCCTTCTCCATCTTTCTGTCTGCTTTATTCTTCAATCTCTCTAGCTTTGTCTCCATCTCTCTTTTCTCCTTCCCTCAATCTCTCCTCACTCTCTATCTTTATCTTATTCCTTTGCTTGCTCTCTTTTCTCCCTCTCTTTTACCTTCTTTTCTTCTTCTCTATCTTTCCTCACTTTACCCTTTCTTCCTTTTTGTCCTTCTCTTTCCCTCTTTCTTCCTATTTTTCACCATTTTTAAAGCTTTCTATCTTCCTTTCTCTTCCTCCTTATCCTATTTCTTTCCTTTTATTCCACAGTTTTCTCTATTCCCCATTTCTTCTCTCTCTCTTACTACTGTTCTGTTTTTGCTTTCCATTTTACCCCCTTCTCTCTCTCTCTCTCTCTCTCTCTCTCTCTCTCTCCGTAATTACAGTCGTTTATTTTGTGCTCTTTTTCTTTCTGTAATTACCTCGGACATTAGCGCTTCTGGTTTACATCTCAACTCGGCTCCTGCGTCTCCTTCACCTCTGACCCCTAACTGAGTCAGGCATTAAAACACACACACACACACACACACACACACACACACACACACGGTCTGATACAATGCAATGCAGAATGACAATGTTGAAATAAAACATGAATAAATGGAGTGATGTTAAAGAAGGTGTGATTCTGCAAGTTTTAAAGGAATACTCTGTTTTTCATGCTCATCTGTGTGTGTGTGTGTGTGTGTGTGTGTAAGATTACCATGGACAAGAATTTGGCCTCTTTTCCCTGCAGTGAGAAAAAACAAAACAGAAATGTTTTTTTTTTTGTAGAACTGTTTAACAAATTCTTTAAATAAAAGTGTCTGTTGATGTTGAATTCTGGAATCTGATTGGTCAGAAGGTGTTGATTCATTTTCTCTGACAGTAGCGCAGCTGCAAATCACAGGTTTATATTAATGCGCTTGCTCTAATACGTTATCGTTTCTATAGTAACCGCTCATTCACAGTGACGTGTACAGCAGACGCTCCATATAAACGGATTAAAGAAACATGTAATCATTGATATGGTGAAGTTTTCTGTAAGGAGATGTTTATTTAACATTTATGGAAGGAGTCTCCAGTGTCAGTGGTTTGTAACAGTCACAAAGATTTATGACACGGGAACGTCTAGAGGACAGAGGAGTTTACGCTTTCCCGATTTTTTCTTTAAATTTACTTTTTTTTTTAAATGAGCTGCTTTAATGTAAGTGCGAACTGGAACTAACTTGTGAACATTAAATGTAACTATAAACAGATAAGACGTCATTGTCTTTCTTTAATAAATAAAAAATTGTAAAAGTTGTGCAAAAATTTCTAGCACTTTATGAGGACCAATGAACATTTCTTTCTTTCTTTTAAATTTTGCCCTTTTTTCTTATTAAAAAAGTCTCTTTCTTTTTCATATTTTCCTTTTTATTAATTTTGTTTCTCTTTCTTTCTTTCCTTCTTTCTTTCTTTTTCACATTTTTCCTTTTTATTAATTTTGTCTTTCTTTCTTTCTTTCTTTCATTCCAGTTTTCTCTATTTTTGTCTTGTTTTTTGTGTTTCATTTCTCCTTCTTCATTCTTTTATTTGTTTGTTTTAGTTTCTATTCTGTCGCTTTTATTTGTTTCTTTTTTGTTATCTTTCTTTAGTTTTCTTTAATATGATATATATATATTAACAGATAAAAAGTATGTGATTCTTAATACATTAGGAATGTATTTGTAAATGTTGGCCAATCCCTGTGGTACTTTAGGGTAGTAAGTGTAACTCCTCTTCATCACACCATCCCTGCACTGATTAGTTTCCTAAACCAGCAGGCTACTTAATGTTTTATTCTTTTCTTGTTGCTCTTTTCAGTGTTGAGGTTTTTGTCCATGGTAATCACACGCACTACAGATTACGCTGAAAAACGCTGGAGTATTCCTTTAAGTGTTTGTGTCGTTGATGTTTCCATCCATAATGAATTTTATGCAACTGAAAACCTGCGTGGAAAAAAAGAACGTAAATAAACGGGTGGATAAAAAGTAGATGTGATGAAGAAAAATGACGGAAAGTGCGAGTGTGTGTAACGACTCCTTTGTCACGAAATGGAGCAGCGACACTGACAAGGGTGTATTTATAACGCTATTGGAATGCTCTGTGTGTGTGTGTGTGTGTGTGTGTAATTTACTGGGGCTCTTTTAAGAAGACGGAAAAGCACACATGAAAAGTTTTGGATGGAAACCCACGTACACACACTTTAGGCAAAATCACATCTCCTGTCCACTTCCTGTCTAACACACTCCACACTGGTGGTGTTTAAATGTCTTACAAGCGCATCGTTGTGTGTCTTGAGGACAAGTCTGGGCGTGTCTTTGCTGTGCTGCGTGGAGGCCTCCTCCTCTCTGGCCTACAGGAGAGACACAACGACCCTTATACGTATGGACACAAAACACACACACAGACACACACCACACACACCACACACACACACAGCAGAGAACGGAAGGAAAATAAGAGCGAGATGGGATGCATGGATGGAGTGAAAGTTAGAGCAGTGGCATGCACTCACCTGCAGAGAAAGACAGGCTGTGTGTGCGTGTATGTGTGTGCGTGTGTGTGTGTGCGAGTGAGACAGTGTGAGAGAAAGAAGCGAGGTAATAAATAAATCTAACATTTCATTTTGAGAGTGTGCAAAAATTTTAAGTGCTTTATGAGGACCAAATATTCCCATAATGATAAGAACACATGAACATTTCTTTTTCTTTCTTTCTTCCTTTCTCTCTCTCTCTCCATTTCCTATACTTTCTACTTTCTTTGTTTTTTACTTTCTTTTAACATTGTGGGATATTTGGGTGTGTGTGTGTTTGTGTGTGTGTCTACTCCAAGGCCATGTACCTGTGCTCTGCCCAATTCATTATGCAAATGAAAGCAAAAAAAAACAAAAAAAAAAACGCAAAACAACAAAAATCAGTAATTAACTGGAATATGAACTTAACACAATAACCAAAAGCGAATAAACAATAACAATGTTTTAAATCACTCAAACATGTCATGACGAAATGCACAGACTGCAGAGTGTCAGGAGCAGGAATGTCACGACTGTCTCCAGTCAGCTCTCCTCTCTCACACGACAACCAGCCGGGGAGAGTGAAGGCTGACACACGCTTCCTCTGAGACACGTGAAGACACAGTGTGCTGTAACACACTCGGAGGAAAGTGCAGTCTGCCCTCTTCCACATACATGAGCTCACAGATGCCCATGTTTGGCTAGTGTCGCTGTGATTGACAGGGGAGAGAGAGTATGCTCCTCCCATTCAGAGAGCTCTTGGCTCCTGGCCATGGGTGACTACGACATCGTTGGGATTCGAACTCGTGATCTCGAACATTTTTTCACCACTTGGGAGCTAATCACCACCATTGCTAGCCACAACTGCTAGCCGATCCAGACGGCTAAGGGCTAAAACACGCTTCATCTGATGTGTAAAGCCACCACATCTTTTCTAATTACTGCTCAAACAACTTTATAGAAGTTAACGGACAGCTGTGATTGGCTAACGTCTTCCAGAACAACAAGGGAGGGAAGATAAGCTTTTGGTTCTTTTAGGTTTCTAAAACAAAGCTTCATTTTTGTTTTTAAAAAAAATGGGGCGCCAGCCAAATATCTCCATTATGTCAAAATATTCACATCTGCTCCCTATAAAAAGCAGAATAGATTTTGTTCATGAATTCAACAAAGCTTCTTTAATGTAACAGACACGAAAACACACAGATGTTCATCTATACGTACAAGCTTTACTCTGTGTCTCTTCTTTATTTTGCGCTGCTGCGTCTCTGACCCTCTGGACCTGTGCCAACTCATTTACATATAGTACTAATGAGACTACACACACACACACACACACACACACACACACACACACGAACACACAGGGAATTTCTGCAATCCAAATGAGCTGCTGGCTTGATAACATGCGGTCGAATCAAACATGCAGCCAAAATCATCTTTCATACACGCACACACCTACGAAGCAAGCTGACCTACTTTACACCACTAACCTGAGTGTGTGTGCCAACACACATTGTGCCAGACTGAACAATGAACACCTCTTTAACACTGGCACTGTGCTAATTGAGTGTGGGTGTGTGTGTGTGTGTGTGCTTGGTTATTCACAGCCTCATGCTACCATACTGTACAGCACAATCCATATGGTTTTGTGTGTGTGAGTGAGTGAGTGAGTGAGTGAGTGAGTGAGAGAGAGAGATCTACATCCTCTGGGTATTGCAGATGTATCTGCCAACCTCCATCTGGTTACCAGGGGCAGCACAGGTGTGTGTGTGTGTGTGTGCGTGCGTGCGTGTGTGTGCCTCACCTTGTCAGGCAACATGTGCCTTTCCAAGGACATGGATGGGCACACATACAAACAAACAGAGTGAAATGCACACACACACACTTGAGTGACACCTAAAACGCCCCGTCCTTCTGTCAGCTCATTAGTCTCACTCTTTCTCTCATTCTGTCGTTCTCTCCTCCATGACTACTTCCAAAATCTCATACTACATCTTATTTTTTAAATACTAATAAATACTGAATAATACTGTTTAGTATGCTAACTTTTTACCTAGCAAACACTGCACATAACATGCACATAACATGCATACTCAACTCGAGGCCTTGTTAAAAGCCACTGAAACTGAATTTTTTTGTTCATTTATTGCTGATGAAGTTGCACGTTTAACGCAGAAATTATCTTCATACTTTTAGCAACAGTGTTGGGAATTTGTGTCATTTACCTGTGCAGGCTTCACATACTATTTTACTGGAATGCTACGAGTTGACAGTTACAGTGATGCTCCCATTACACATGATCAATGGCTGTACCATTCATACATAGTTTTTAACACATGCTTAGCCGCGTCTCATATAATTGTTGTTATGTCCTGTGTAAAACCGTATGTCTGAAAATGGTTCCAAGACGTATCAATCAATCAATTTCAGCGGGAGGTCATGTTCAGCACCCCTGGTAGGACCGCCCCCTTGTGCATGTGTGTATGACACACTATCTAGTATGCAGCTATGTGGTTTGGGATAAAGTATACCATAAACTATAATGGTAACCAGTTCTGATAGTAAACAGCTAAACTCTTAGCTAGCGACATGTATAAATATGAGTACAGACCATGCTTAAATTGTGTTTTTTATTTTTTATTTTTTGTAGATGATACGCTGCAGTATAAACGACTGTGTGTGTGTGTATGTGTGTGTGTGTGTGTGTGTGTTCTTTTTGGCTGGTAGCTATGAAATAATCACCTTTCACAGTGACTCCTAATGCCATGGCAACCAGTCGTGTGGGAGCCTGGGCTTAATTGCTCACAGGTAACACACACACGTGCACACACACACACACACACACACACAAAACGTGTTGTGGGCTATTTTTTTTGACTAACCTTTCCCTCAGTAACCTTAATCTTCAACTCAGTTTCTTTTGCTTCCATAACCTTAATCTTTACCCCAGTAACCTTAACCTTTCCCTCAGTAACCTTAAACTTTACCCCAGTAACCTTAACCTTTCCCTCAGTAACCTTAAACTTTACCCCAGTAACCTTAACCTTTACCTCAGTAACCATAAAATTTACCTCAGTAACCTTAATGTTTACCTCAGTAATCCTAACATTTACCTCAGCAACTTCAATCTTTACCTCAATAACCTTAAACTTGACCACAGTAACTTCAACCCTTACCTCTGTAACCTTAAACTTTACTTCAGTAATTTCAACTTATACCTCAGAAACCTTAAGCTTTACCTCAGTAATCCTAAATTTTACCTCAATAACTTCAACCTTTACCTCAGTAACCTTAAAGTTTACCTCGTTAACCTTAAACTTTGCCTCAGTAACTTAAAAGTTTTACCTTAGGAACCTCAACATTAACCAAAAAAGCAGCTTTTATTTGGAAAACTACAAGTAATAAATCATTCTCCTTTGTGTACTGGGGGTAACATATGCTTAATCACAGTACCCTTAACCTTTACCTTAGCAACCTATACAAACCCTCACCCAAGTAATCCTAATGTTAACCTCAATTATCATAACATTTGTACTGAGCAAATATTCTCAGTAGGCCAAATGTGTCATGTACATAGTTCAGAAAGGTCAGAATGAGTAAAATTGTGCAGAAACGAACAAATGGATGCATGCATGTTTCACATACTCGACATACGGCTACTGTGCTCTTTGTTATTTTTGGCAGAGCTACCTTTTGCTCTTGTTTTATTCTGTTTGTCTGTGTGTGCCCACATGTGCGTGTTAGGGATGTAAAACACACTGCCAAATCAAATACCAACACAAATCAAACAAACACACCGGTCTCTCTCACTGTCTTTAAGTAATTTAGTTTTCGTACTTGTCATATTCTTTTCTTTGTGTGTGTGAGTGTGTGTGTGTGTGTGAGAGAGAGAGAGAGAGAGAGAGAGAGAGAGAGAAAGAGAGAGTTGACTGTGCTATGAAGTTGTTTCCCTGCAAATGCTTCCTGACAGAGGTTCACCACACATCCTCCAGGGAAGGCATTCCAATAAATACACACACACACACACACACACACACTGACACACTCACATGGCACATAATGTAATACAGAACTATATTATACCTCAGAATCTGGAAAAGTGTGTGCTGCACTTGAATATTATGGCCTAATAACATGAAGTAAGCATGACTGACTCGATGAAAACACAATGAGATGCTACTGGATATCAGACAGACGCTAGACACATGAGATCTTCAGATATCCATTCTCCAGTAGCAGATCTAGTTAAGTATCGACCCTTCACTTCTGGATCTATTCAGATATTATCCAGTGCTCAATCTATTCAGACATCAACATTCCATCTCTGGATCAGTAAAATTATTTGCTCCAGATTTGTTCTGACATCAACACTTCACCTCAATGTCCTCCAGACAACTATCATCCAGGTCTTCTCCGTTATCCATCATCCCCTTATTGATATGTTATTTACTTATTCCTTGCGCTCTAGATCTTTTCAGATATCCAGCTCTAGATTTTTTCCCCCAATATTCAATATCATTCTGCCCCAGACCATCATGATCTTTACAGATGTTCAGGCATCATCTCCAGATCTTGATGAGATAACCATCCTACAGTTCCAGGTATGTTCAGATGAACATCATTCTGATCTGTTCAGTTTTTCATCTGCTAGCTCCAGATATGTCTGAATGTCCAACCACCATCTCCAGTTCTGCTTGGTTAAAAAATCATTCAGCTCCAGATATATTCAGATCTCCAAATCTAGACATGTTTAGATATTTATTCTATGTTCTCTAGACCTTTTCAGATATTCAGCTCTGCTTTCTTTTTTTTTCAATAACATCCTGCCCCAGATCATCCTGAACTTTTCAGATGTCCAACCACCATCTCCAGATCTACATATGTTTAGATCTTTTAAGATATCCTAGATAGCCTACAGCTCTAGATTTTTCCAATATCCAGTATCATCCTGCCCCAGATCATTCTGATCTTTTCAACGGTCCAAAGATTTTCACTAGCTCTGTTTGTTTATCCATTCTCCTTTATCTTCAGATCTGCTCAGTTAACCATCTTCTAGCTCCAGATATGTTCAGATGATCATCTAGATCGTTTCATATATCCTCAAATGTACAACCGTCAACTCCTGATCTATTCCAGCTCTTTATTTGTTAAGAAATCCATTCCATAATTCTGGATGTTCAGATGGTTATCATTCAGCTCAAGATCTTCTCAGTTTTCCATTAATCAACTCCAGAGATATATTTGATATCTTTCTAATGTCCATGCTCCAGCACCAGCAACTTGCCTCTTCCTCTAAAATCTCGGGTTTGAGTGGAATGTTTAAATTTCTGTGTGTGTGTGTGTGTGTGTGTGTGTGTGTCTTTGAGTGACAGAGATTCATTGTTGAACAGTAGATTGGGACATTGCATGTATTGCGTGTGTGTGTGTGTGTAACTGGATCTGTTTTCTCTCTTGGTCATGGACAAAGTTTTGTGTTTCACACATGGAGCAGCTGCGGGTATTTAACACTGAAATGCCACAGTGCGCACGCACACACACACACACACACACACGCACACACACGCACACACATAAAACAACATTTTAGAGTTGCGACGTAAATGGAAAAATTGGGAGAAAGAGAAAAAGGAGAGAGCTAAAAGTGTGAGTGAAGTGAAATAGAGGAGGGAGAGCGAGTGAGGGAGTAAAGAGGTATCGATTACCCGAGCGTCTCTCGCATGAATGTGTGTGTGTGTGCGCCTGTGTGTGTGTGTGTTCATCTCGCTGCCCGGAAATCACCAAAACAGCAAAACTGTGAGCGCACACAGAAGCATTCCATCCCATCACGAGCGCATATGTGTGTGTGTGTGTGTGTGTACGCATGTAAAACCACCAATGTCACGTGACCAGTCCCCCAAGATGGCTTATTAATTGAGATTTCTTTTTCTGTTTTTAACTTCTTGTTCATTCATTCATTCATTCATTGTCAGTAAGCGCTTTATCCTGGTTGATCCAGAGCTTATACACCCTGGATTTCCCGCGTACACACACACATTCAGACACACACACAGTGGTTTGTTGGTAGCTGAATGGTCAAATTGTTTTTATTTTGCTGCCCCTGAAAAAAATGCATTTATTTATTGTTTTTTTTTCTCAATATTCTTCAATATTTTTTCTTTTTTTTAAAAAAAAAAATTCCTTGTAACACTTCGGCCACACTAAAAAATTTTCACAACCATAACCAAAACTCAAAATGTCAGAGATTTCGTTTCATTTCAATAAAACACCTGACTAACGTTCCTGACAGTCAGAACCGGGGTACTAATGCGACTTTAGAATAAAACGAACATGGTGGACGTCTTCACGATGTGTGTATAAACTTTTTCTGACCGTTGGATTGGAGGAATCAGATACGTACTGAAAGATCAGAAATATCACGGTTCCGTTTCAGGGAGGGTTCTGTGTGTGTGTGTGTGTGTGTGTGTGTGTGTGTGTGTGTGTGTGTGTGCTAATGTCCCGCTGTGTTCTCTAATGAAACCGAAAGTTTATGAATGAAGGTGAGCTGTGGTGAGGAAGGACAGAGTGAATGAACGGATGAGTGAGTGGATGTTCTGTGTGATGAATGGAGGGAGGAGGAGGAAGAGGAGGAAGTGGAGAAGGAGGAAGAGGAGGAGGAAGAATAGCAGGAGGAGGAGGAGGAGGAAGAAGAGGTCTCCGTGTGTGTTACAGTGAAGATCAGGAAGATCATCAATTTTATACGCTCAAGGGAATTTTGCTGATGACATGATGATTAAAGCTGACTCAGCACTTTTCATTGACTGAGAGTAAACGCTTAGATCTCTCTCTCTCTCTCTCTCTCTTTTTAAACCTGTCTTGTCTCCATCTTTATTTTATACACATCACATTCCTCTTCTTCTTTCTTTCTTTCTTTCTTTCTCTTACATTTTCGACACCTCTCTCCTCTCCTTTATATTTTCCCTCTTTATTTTTTGCTGGTTTTTTTTTCTCTTTCTAATCCATTACTCTTCTTGTTATACACATCGCCCCTCTCTTTTAATCAGCTCTTTGGGTTAAACATCAATGACAACAGCACACATCCCTCATTTTTCTCACTATAAGTATACAAGCACTTAGATAAACAGACAGGCAGACAGACAGACAGACAGACCCCCCCCCCCCACACACACACACACACACACACACAGGCCGCTTATAGAGTAGTAGGAGGAGGAGAGATGAGCACTGGGAGGGTATTGGATGTCTGTGAAATGCTCTCGGAGTAACTGATATCACAGCTCTCAGTCGACGTCTTTTAACAGCACCAATTAGAGGCTCTGTGGGCATTTCCTCACGAGAGAAGGGGCGGGAATTCGAGCCCTCATAAACGAATAAGAGCTCTTCAGGCAGCTCGGGTTCGATCGTTTCAACCGTGCGATTTTACCAAGTGTTGAAGCTTGTGAGTAGACAAATGGCTTTGGAAGGAATGGAGTCGCTGATTGGAATTCCCAACGGGAACGCACGAGAAACCAGAAAGTTGTGAGTTCAAATCCCAGAGCTGCCAGAGATCCTCAGTTAAAAGCCACTTTGTGGAATTGTTAGCAAATGTTAGCTCCGCCCCTCAGCTTAACTTTACACACTGATTAGCCTGTATGAAGTGTTACACATAAGAACTTTCTGGATGGATCCAACTTGTTCTACGGATGTTCCACATGTTAAATGTAACTATAAACAGATAAAAAGTACTTTAAAATTACTTACAAAACAGATAGAAAGTGCCATTCTTTAATGAACAAAAAATGTAATAGTTGGTCAATTGCTGTGGTATAAGACGAAATGAATGCTTGGGGACATGATGGAAAAAAATTAGTTGTCAAAGTCTTGCATTTATTTCCATCCTCAGTCATGTTCAGTCTTTCTTTCTTTGTTTATGATACATTTGACACATATTTGTCCTCTTTTTATTTGATTTTATTCTTTATTCTTTGTTACTTTTCATTTTATATCCATCACCCCTCTCTTCACTCCCCTCTCTTTACTTTCTTTCTTTCTTTCTTTCTTTCTTTCTTTCTAATTTGAACTTATTTTGTGGACATTCAACAACATTAATGTAACCATAAATGGATAAAAAATACAACATTCTTTCATAAATAAAAAGAACATTGGGGTGGTAACAGTAACTCTGCTTCATTACACCGCCATATCGTTGATTATTTCACTATAACAACACAACACTACTGCGTATGATTTCACTACTGCGTATGATTGTTCACTGATGCAGAATCATATAGGAATCACCGAATCGAATCACAGAATCGGATCACACAGTCTAATCATAGAACTGAATCACAAAACTGAATCACAGAATCTAATCACAGAATCTAATCATAGAACTGAATCACAAAACTGAATCACAGAATCTAATCACAGAATCTAATCACAAAACTGAATCACAGAATCTAATCATAGAACTGAATCACAGAATCGAATCTTACACCCGAATCACAGAATCTAGTCACAGAATCCAATCACAGTATTAATCACCGAATCGAATCACAGAATCAGTCACAGAATTGGATCACACCATCTACTCAGAACTAAATCACAGAACTGAATCACAGAATCTAATCATACAACCAAATCTCAGAATCAATCACAGAATCGGATCACACAGTCTAATCATAGAACTGAATCACAAAACTGAATCACAGAATCTAATCACAGAACTGAATCACAGAATCGAATCTTACACCCGAATCACAGAATCTAGTCATAGAATCCAATCACAGTATTAATCACAGAAATGATCCACAGAATCAGTCACAAATTTGAATCAGAGAATCGAATCACAGAATCAAATTGAAGAATCAATTATTTTTGCCATCCCTAATGTACAGTATAGAAATAGATTTATTTAGTACACAGCTGTGTTATGGTGTATAGGATAACATGTAGGAGGTGGTGTATAAAGTGGGTTGAGAGAACATGCACACACTAATAGGATGTGTATATACGTACATATGTGTGTGTGTGTGTGTGTGTGAGAGAGAGAGAGAGAGATCTCTAACGCACACAGGCAGGAGGAGGAAGAAGGTAAACGCTGCATACTCACAGGTAAAGTCCTCACATATCCCAGCTTAGGTGTAAGAGAGAAAGCACACAGTCAGTGACAGGAAGGCTAAACGCTCACAGCACAGCGCACGTGCCACAGGGTTAGCCGAGCAGACAGGAAGTGATGTCAGAAGCAAGAGAGGGCCCAATCAGCTAAGGGTGGAGATAAAAAAGGGGACGGCCCGGGTGTGGCCCGTCGGCTTACCTTGTTGCGTTTGAAGTAGGCTCGTCGGCAGGCGGCGAAACACTTCTCGCTGCAGAAGCTCTTGAGTTCAGAGCCCATGCTGAGGGAGTAACGCTTCAAACCGACCTTCTGACACCACGCACACACGATCTGAACGTTACACATGTCCTCTTCTGAGAGAGAAACAGACAGAGAGAGGAAAATACACATTTACAACGATGTGTGTATACTCACAAAGTGTTCAGGTGTTACTCGATGATTTTATCATCCCCCACCCCCCTCACACACACACACACACACACACACACACCTTCAAGAGTGAAATTGCAGTTGCTTATCTGTCTGCTTGGCTGAGCTAAACTTAGTATTTATATTTAAAGAAGAAGCACGTTGGAGAACAGATCTGGACAGCACTTAGTTCCACTGTTTTATTCCTTTGGTGAAAACTTGAGTTATTGATGAGTTTAGATTTTATAAGGAAATGAAAGACTTGGAAAGATTTGAGCAAGTGTAATAAAAAAGATGTGATTTGTAAGGTTGTTGAACAGGAGTTGCTCGCTTGATAACGTGTGGCAGTAACATAGCTTGGGGTGAATTGCTTAATTAAGTGTGAAAAACTTACACCTGCTCATTCATGCAATTATCCAATCAGCCGATCACACACACACACACACACACACACACACACACACTTGGTGTCACATGACACGTTTCCGATGGGTTGCTTTGGTTTGTGATTGCTTTGGTGCTGCTCTCCTTGTATTTTCACACACAACAGTCTCTATCGATACATTTCTATCAAATATGCCACAATACCTTGATAACTTTTCTAAAAAAAAAAGCTCATATGATGAGGTATGATGCAAAACTGTACGAAATGAAACATTCACTTGCTCTGGATTTGAGTTTTAACCTGAAGAACACACACTGATATTTTATTCCAGATGTCAGTGTGAGAAACTGACGCCGTCCCTGTAGGGCTTTTGTGAATAACCACGATGGTGAATAAAGACGAAGACAAGTGATATTGAACATACATAAAGAGAATGAAGAGAGAGAGAGAGAGAGAGAGGAAGTAGAAAAAGAAACACAGATGAATGTAAACGGATGAAAGCTTCACAAAATCAAAAGTAGACAAAAACCGGCAGAATGCTGGACAAAGCATGGCATGATTTTGGCACTAATGCAACCTTGTATGTGCTGCAAAACTGTAATAATAACCCTGTGTGTGTGTGTGTGTGTGTGTGTGTGTGTGGTGATCCTGCCCTAGTTTGAGTGAAACATAATTTATACTTCAGAAAAACGTGATGGCAGCTTGAACAAGCCCTCCATCTCACACACACACGCACACACACACACACACACACACTCGAGCGTAGCCGGTTATGCCACCCGTTGCCAAGGTAACAGCCCAGTGTTGACATGGCGATAGCAAGACATAATTTGTGTATGCATGTGTGTGTGAGAGAGGGAGACAGAAAGGGAAAGACAGCATGAGTGTGTGAGTGTGTATGTGTGTGTGTGTGTGTGTGTGTGTGCCCATGCACTGTGACTGAACATGATGAGTGTGCTGCTGAGGGGCGTTTGCTGCTGCCAGGGTGACAGGTTTGTGTGTGTGTGTGTGTGTGTGTTTGAACTGTGTCTAGGCCAGACTTGATGAGCACATTGCTGGGAGGCGTGTCCCTCTCACAGGAGAAGACACAACGTTTGTGTGCTTGCGTGTGTGTGTGTGTGTGTGTGTGTGTAAGAGCAGTGTGCACACTCAAAGACATTCTTGTGGCCTGTTTATGAGCTTTTACAGCATTTAAAGCATGACAGTTGTACTGTTTTAGAAGCTTCTACCAACATTTTTGTGGATAATTTAGATGCGTCGTTGACGTTACACCTTTCCATCTTCCTGTAAAATAATTTTTACAAACAAATAAAATTGATTTAATAGAACTGTTCATTGATGCGTGATTAATGCTGTGGACACCATCTTGGAAAATGGATCTCTAATGGAAATGGTGTTCAGTGGTGTCACGGCCGGTGCTTACGACACCAGTGACAATTAAAGTAATGGCACCCCATTAAAGATCTAATATTGGTTATTCATTCAGAAATAACTCTACAGTCACAATTTCCAAATCGAAAATGAAGACATCATTCAAAATGTGAACATTTTGCTGGTCAGAAAGTTGCTGTATTGTGAGAACGACCCACTAGCTTTATTGTTTTTTTTTTTTAATCGCTTTTTTTTGTTAGAACAGATAGAGTGTGTGTGGTGTGGTGTGTGGGTTGCGTAGAGGTTCGGTTTGGTCAAGGTGGTGGCATCGTGTCACTTTTACATGCGGTACAACTATTGTAAGACTACATGTTATGAATGTGACATCAAACGGAGAACCAACTACACGTGTGTAATCAAAGCAGGAACCTTCTTAATCGGAGTTAGTAAAACATTTTCTCTCAGAGTTTCCTTGCTGCTGAAACTTTAGGGACCGTCACTAAAGTACGGCAAAAAAAATAAGTGTAAAAACATTGCCATTTCCAGTAGGGTCTTGCTGCATGAAATGCAAACCAAATGATTTATCTTCTGGTTGGAGCTGTTTCAGATTCAGCTCATGGTCTATAAACCAACCCACCACCTCTTTATCCTTTTCTCTCTCCCTCCATTTGTCCCCATGTCACTCCTGCCTCTCTGTTGTCTCTTTCTTCCCTGTCACATTCCTCTCCTCCTCTCTATCCCTCTCTCTCTGTCCTTCTCTCTCATTCCCTACTCCCTTTCTTCTCTCTCTCTCGCTCTCTCTCTCTCTGTTTGTATCTTTCTCTCTATAGTTTTCTCTGACTGCCCTATCCTCCTTCCCTTCCTGTCTCTCTTTCTATCTCTTTATATCTGTATCTATCTAGTTTATCTCTTTCTCGCTCTCTTTCTCGTATTCTTCTTGCTTTTCTGTGACAGGGCCGTGGGCTAAGTTCCTAAGTGAATACTCCTGTAATTAATCTTGTTAATAATTATTAATAATGAATTAATTATTATTTAGCGGGCTGCCTACAAGTGTTTGTCGTTACACTCTCCTATTCTCTCTCTCTCGTTCTCTGTGTAGCTGTCTCTTTCTCTTTTTCCCTTTTTCTCACCTTCCATTTTTACTTTTTTCCCTCTTTATCCCTTTCTCTCTCTCGCCAGTTCCCTCTATCCCTGTCTTACTCCTGCCTCTTGTCCTCTCCATCTTTCTTTTTTCTCTCTTTCCTCTTTTCTCAGACTCACTGCTCTCCCTCTTTCTGTCTCTATTTCTCTGCCAGTTCCTAGTTTTCTCTCTCTTTGTTCTCCTTCTTTTCGCTCTCTATCCGTCTTGTCTGTGTTCACAAGTTAAAATTATTTATTGTGCAACGTTTGCTAGCTAGCTACGGGTCAGTGGTTATAGCAGGCCAGTGTACAGCTGCGTCCAGATTCACTGTTACATTAGGTACTAGAAGTAGTGTACTATTTTCTCGTACTGCACACACTTTATACAAACACACCTCTCTCAGACTGAGCGTTCAGAGACTCAGTACAGCGGCTGTGTCCTATTTCCCCCCGTCTCCCCCTCAGTAGGCCGCGGGTAATTACATGCATACAGCGAATCCATGGGCATGATGCCACATACCTGCACTTCAAATGTGTGTGTGTGTGTGTGTGTGTACGAGAGAGAGAGACCCTCCAGCAGCTCATGCATTATTCATAAGGGCTGGAGCAGCATGTGGGCGGAGTTTGGGGCAATGTTGCCATGGTAATTAGCAAGTCCACACCATCTGTTTTTCACTTGGAGGATGGCCACATACACACACACACACACACACACACACCGAGCAAATATGTAACTATTATAATGCATGCCTACACACACACACACACACACACACAAACACACACACATACTATTATATGGGTACATATATAAAAACACACACACACGCACAAGACACACGTCTACACAAACATATACATGGTTAAGCAAGCCACAATATGAGAGAATACACACAAACACACACAATGCGTATGTGTGCGCATTAATTCAATTCACTTGAGTGTAATTTAGTAAACCATTATTTGATTTGAATTTTAATTAAAAGTATTAACAATGTTAATTTGAATAAACAAGCACAAGTCACAGATTTAAGGCCACTTTAAACCCGGACTAATTACCTGCAGCCATGCGCCCCACTGAGGGGATGAGAGGAAGGGGAAATGAAATCAGTGTACTGAGTCACTAGAGGTGTGTTTTTTATAAAAATGTTCAATTTGCACATTTGTGTGCGTTCCTGCTCCTCCAGGGCTGCGTCCCAAACTAAATAGTGCACATGGTGACGTACTATTTAGTACAGTAGCAACAATTTTGCTATGTAGTGATGTCATACTGCTATGAAATGGTACACTGCTACAGAGTGATGTCATACTGCTATGCGGTGATGTCATACTACTATGGAGTGATGTCATGCTGCTATAGAGTGATAAACTGCTACAGAGTCATGTCAGACTGATACATAGTGATGTCATACTGCTATATGGTGATGTCATACTGTTATAGACGGATGTTATACTGCTATGTAGTGATGGCATACTACTATTAAGTGATATACTGCTATGTAGTGATGACATACTGCTATGTAGTGATGACATATTTCTATGTAGCGATATCAGTTGTGTGTGTGTGTGTGTGTGTGATGTGTATGTGTGGTGTGTGTGTGTGTGTGTGTGTGTAATTCTCACCTGCTGGTGGTTTGATGAGTGGGGGTGGAATCAGGGGAACTATGATTGGCATGCCCCCTTGCTCCTTGGCAACTGTCGTCGAGGAAGAGGAGGAGGAGGCAGGGTTAGCAGGCGTCTCCGTGGCGACGCCATTGCGTGATGTAGGAGTTGAAGAGGAGCTGTTGGCATGAGGAGGAGACAAGCTCCCCTCGGGCATCACCACTTTTGGCAAAGAGTTTTCTAAAAAGAAAGAGAGAGAGGCAGTGGGTCAAGCGTGCTCTGGATACACACACAAACTTTTCTCTCTCTCACACACACACACATACACACACACACACACACAGTTCACACACTTCACACACTTCACACCTGCACCATCCCAAAAACCAAAAAGGCCCAAAACGCATGACGGCAGATTTCCAGAAACTCATTTGTCATGCTAACTGCGTACTCCAGCTGACAGGGATTACGTCTAAATAAACGAGCTAATTAGCTCTGATTGTGTCTTCGCTAATCTCGCTTCTTGCAGCTTCATTCGCTAACAATAGCGTAGCATCCTAATCTGGACGATGGCAGAATGTTATTATGAGGACGGTCCCAGGGCAGGCGTTTAGCATTAGCGAGACGTCGCTGATAGTGTCGCAACACTGCGCTCTTTAAACACAGAAATCTGCTCTTTATGTGAAAATGGAGAAGGGAGGAGATTAGCTTCCTCACTGAAAGTTTAAGTTGTGCTAATGTGCTAATGTGCTAACTTAGAGTAAGAAACTCAGGATGAGATTTTAGACTGCGGTGGGAAGTTGTCGCAGGGTCTTTGGAGACTTTGTTCTCTAGCAACACGACTGTAATTGTTGCTAATTGCAACGGTCCTGCTAGCGGTTGGGGGTGGAAATGAGAGACGGAACATTCCGGTCATTTCACTCGTCGTTTTAAAATGATTCATGACACTCATTAATGATGTACGATGCTCATTGGATTTCTTTTAGATGCAAATTAATAAACGGTTCTAGCAAAAATGACTGTTTAGCCGTTATCAATCAGCCGAGACATGTTTAGTGTCAGAAAGTTTACTAGTTCAGTGGATGAAAAATACAAACATCGTTCGCAAACACACGCTAGGAAAATGGAGAGAGCACTCTGCACAGATGATGTAAGAATTTAATATATACATATTGTTTCAAAAAATGTGATTCCTGATGAAATACCAAATAAAAAAATAAATAAATAAAACAGTATTCACACTGATTCACACAAGAAGCAGAAGTAATTATTTGAGATTCATTGCAATAAATGAATTCACTGCGTCCACAATTTTGTTTGTTTGATAAAAATGGGTGAAAGTTGGTGACACTTTCGGCCACTGCCATCTAATCTTTTTAAAATTTATTAAAAATTAAACTTAAATTTTTACATTTTTAATACTCATATTTAATACTAATGAAATTATTATAAATGTTTAGACTTATTAGTTGTAAAGATATTTAAAAATGACTTTTAAAATAATAAAACATATATCAAAGTAATTAAAAATCTATTTTAAAATGAAATATATTTCTAATAAATAAATAAATATATTTTAAATAACTCACATGTAATAACAAATGGCCCTTAAATGATATTCCATTATATATCGTACCTTTTTTTAGTCATTTTTATGAATTAAACTGAATAAAATTGAAAGGTGCTGTTCATTGTGGACCAACGTACGAGAAGAAAACTGACCCTGTAATTAAACAACGTGACGGATTTGCAGATTGGATTTTAAAATTCTCTATTTGAGCAGAAGTGTGTTATAAAATGGTCCAGACAGACAGCACAGATGGACTCGGGTCCCGAGGTGGACGGAGCTGATTCACTCTGCGTGTGTTACAGTCGGCTCTCACCTTTCAGGACGGAGATGTGCTGGCGGATTTCCCCGTCCGGATAGTTGCGGATCTCGATGTCATCCGAGTCTCGCAGCTCCACCTTGTCGTACCCGTACCAACCGAGCAGCTCATTCATCGTGTTCTCCGCAAAACTCTGTCAGAAAAAAAAAAAAAAACAGCAGTGTAACAGATTAAAGCATAACAAATATCACATACACACTCGTTTTAATTAAAAAACATCCTATTGTGTTTATGTTCTACACACACACACACACACACAGAGATCCACTTCATAGTTCTCACGTTCTATGTTTGTAGACTTCTACATTCTCAGGGAAGAAATCTATGCTCCCAGGCCCCATGTTTCCAGGGCCCTATGTTCTCAGGGTTTTATGTTTCCACAGTACTATGTTCTCCAGACCCCATTTTCACAGGGTTCTACAGTATGTTCCATAGGGTCCTATGTTGTTTATGTTGTTTCCAAGGCTCCATGTGTTCATGGTTCTATGTTCCCAGGTCCAAGTTCCTACTGTTCTGTTCCCCAGGACCTATGTTCATAGGGTCCCAGGGTACTATGTTCCCCAGGTCTCATATTTTCCAGGGTTCTATGTTCCTAGGGTACTATCTTCTTCAGGCCTCATCTCATATTTCCAGGGTTCTATGTTCCTAGGGTACTATCTTCTCCAGGCCTCAATTCATATTTCCAGGGTTCTATGTTCCTAGGATACTATCTTCTCCAGGCCTCATATTTCCAGGGTTCTATGTTCCTAGGGTATTATCTTCTCCAGGCCTCATATTTCCAGGGTTCTATGTTCCTAGGGTACTATCTTCTCCAGGCCTCAATTCATATTTCCAGGGTTCTATGTTCCTAGGATACTATCTTCTCCAGGCCTCATATTTCCAGGGTTCTATGTTCCTAGG